>JANXHW010000002.1:140442008-140804508 GCA_026170595.1 Plestiodon gilberti rubricaudatus
AGGGGATTGAAACAAACCCATACAGGGTACTAAGGGGCTGTATTTAAGACCCGGGACTGCAAGCTCTGAATACCTGCTCTGACTCAATTTTGACTTGATCTCTGCCTCAGCTTCCTAGTCTCATACATCAGAGCTAATAGTAGAACACAGATCGCATAACCCACATATGTCTGAGGTTCACCTTTATGTCAGCTCTAAGCTCTACCAACTGTTCCTCCGACATTCGGACTGCGACATCAGTCAGCTTCTTCAGTGCCTCTGCCTTCTTTTGTCGGCTGCCTAGGATTTCCACTGAAATGTAAAATAAGCCAAGACCCAGACATTATGCTGGTGCAATTACATTTTTCTATCACATATCCTAAAGGCTCATTGCAGGCAACAAATTAATAAGCAAACAAAGTCTCATGAGGCAAATACCACAACTCCAGTGACCTGGGAGTTGCCATATACCTATATGCATGCTGGTATAGAAATGTGGCTAAGAGATTGGGCTGCAAATCAGGACTTCTCCAATTCGACTCTTGCCTCTGCCATGAACTCTTACTATGTGGCCTTAGACAAGCTACTCTCTCAGCCTCTGCTCCCCATTTGCACTATAGGGATAAGTGCTTACTCACTATTGTAAGGACAACATCCAGAATACGGCACATGAAGCACTTTTTCACATTTACATAGCACTTTCTGAATGTGCATAGTGTTGTTATTTGTGTGGGCATTGAATAACTGGAAGGGACACGAGAGAGAAGAGTGCAAGACCTCATTTGTACTTCCACTCATGCAGCTCAGACTTTTGTTTAAATGCAATTGTCTTACACTGCTTCAATACAAAGATGTTTTTGACAAGAAAAAAAATGTCAGCGACTTACTTGCTTCTGCTTTCACTTTGTCCATTTCACCCAGAAGGGCTACTTCTCGATCCATGAGGCTAGGGGAAAAACACAGAGGTCTGAATGAAACCCTTTACACTCAGCATGTACACAGTCTAGGCAAAAAAAAAAAAACATGCCGGTTACTACTCAAAGGAGACAGGAGATGCTCTCCTCCTGATGAAAGAAGGTCCATGCTGTTCAGTGTGCTTTCAAACTGAGAGGACCAATATCAGCAGAGAAAGAGCCAACAGATGGCAGCAGAAAGCTGGAAATCTTTCCGTTTCTGGTGCAGCTTCTCTCTCTTGAATGAACTAACAGAAACCCAACATGGGTCTTCAATTTACTGCATTCACTTTGCCTTGGAAACGTGGCTACCTTGGTATTAAGGGTTTTAAGCGCTGGCTTCTTAAAAGTTACCTACATCTCTCTAAGGGTGCAACCTTATATACTGTAGGTTCCCGCTTTACGATGGGTTCACAACGCGATCAAATCGCTTTACAATGGACTCTCTGTGGCAAAACAAGGTTCACTATATGATAGGTTAATCACTGTACAATGGGCTTATGATTGCCTCCAATAGAACCTCATGGGAGGTAGATACACCAATCAGCAACTGCAAGTGTTTGGTAGAGTCTCGGCCAATAGCAGCGAGTGGCTGTGTGTTTGAGGGAAGGAGAGACAGAAGGTAAAGCCTTTGAAGTAATGCCTCAGCCACAGTAGAAGCGTTTTTAAAAACATAACTATGGTCCCCAAGGGGCACTGCAGGCTCCTTAGCATTTCAGCCTGGTAGCAGCATCATGGAGGTATGTGTATTAAGGGAAGGGTTTTAGCTGAACTGAAAGCCTGCAAGCACTTAGCCGGTGGGAGTATTTATAACAAAACAATGGCCCCTGAAGAGCACAGTAGGCACCTTATAAATAACTTTTTAGAGAGAAAAATAGCTTAGTTCTGTGGCAGAAATTGAGGTCTTGGAAGAAATTGCCAGAAAATAATCAGTGATTGGATTTACAATATTTTCACTACAACAGTGACTCCGGATCAGATTACCACTGTAAGGTGAGGTTCCACACAGTATACACTTGTCTAGAAGCAACCCCCATTGAACTCAATGGGGTTTACTTCTGAATAGACATGCACACGATTGTGCTGCATGTTGCTTTAGAGAGGAATAATCCATCCAGGTAAGCAAAAACCTTTTCCCTAAATTAACTCAGGCAGCAAAGAGACCACCCACCCACCCACCCACCCACCCACCCACCCACACACACACACACACACACACCAGGTTCTCCAAGGAGGAAGCCAGTGAAAGGACATTTAGAGATTTTCTTGATTATCTCACCGCTGCACACAGCTTTGGATGGCTTACAGAACAAACAATATAAAAACAACATCTTTAAAAGAACAAGTGAGATTGCCTCAGCATTAAGGAAGAATGCGAAACATCCTGCCAGCTTACCTTTACTTGCCCCAAAAACTCAACTTAAAAGGGGAGCCACCAAGATTCTTATAGGCACAGGAGTACTTCGTAGTTCTGTTAGCTGCCCACTGGGACAAACTTAACCAGTGCCCTGAACAAATTCAACTAGGGTTCACAAATCCTTTGCATTAGTAGAGCCTCTAAGCAGAGGCGTCGGCTGATACGGGGCGGTGAGGCGGTGGGCCCCAGGGCGTAGGGGCGCCGAGGCTCTGGGGGGGCGCGGGCCTCCTTAAATTAGCATATTTTTTTGCGTTTTCCCCCTTTTTCTGTTTTCGGGGGGTTTTAAGTGTTAAAGCAGCATGTTAAAGTGTATGTTTGCTTTGCCGGCACTTATCTTGAATAGGGGGCACTTCCAGGACCTGCCAGCGACGATCTTCTTCCTGCGCCCGGGCGCAGACTCCGTAACGCCCTCAGCAGCGATTTCCGGAGTTTGCAAATGCGCAGAACGTCCCTGGAAACTCCGTGGTTCCGCGCATGCACAAACTCTGGAAACCGCTGCTGGGGGCGTTACGGAGTCCACACCTGGGTGCAGGGAGAAGCTGTGCCCGGGCGCAGGAAGAAGATCGTCGCTGGAACGTCCTGGAAGCGCCCCCTATTCAAGATAAGTGCCGGCAAAACACACATACACTTTCACCTGCCATTTTAACCATTAAAACCACCAGAAAACATTTTTTTAAAAACCCAAAAACTGTCAAAAATAGGTTTCGAAACCGAAATCTAAAATTTTTGACAGTTTTATTGGGGGCGGGGGGCCGCCCCATAAGCGGGGGCGCCTGGCGACGTCTCTGCCTCTGAGCAGTGGAATCTCGCTAAGAAAAACTGCCTCAGGAACAGCTCTCTGCCCTTCCATAGCACCTTGCAGCTGACTCGAAGCACTTTAGAATTTCATTATGTGTATGTGTATTGGCATAGCACTCATCTTGCCTTCCATGCTCTCATCATACTTTTTGAGTGGGGCTGAAAAGAGGCACAGAAATAATCAATTAGAACAAAACAAAGCAGTACAAGTTGTGTTATCCAGCACTTGGTTAAGCAGCAAACTCAGTTAACCATAGCCATTGCCAGCTGCATCAGGTAGGTAGGGATGTCAGTTAAACTAGTCTACTGCTTAACAAAGGCCTTGCGAGGATGGAAGTGGAATGCCTCTATTTCCTAGACAGCCCTCATGAAGAAGGAAAGAGGGCAGAGCAGCACTGCAGAGAGAGCCCTGTTGGGGGTGGGCTTGTAAGCTGTGTAAAAGCTTTGTTAATCAGTATATTTGGATAACCAGCAACCCCCACATGTGCCAGATAACACTTTTACTGTAAATACTATTCAACAGCTTCCCACATTCATGTAACTCAAGAATGTCTCCTACTTTTTCCAATGACCCATAACTTAAAAAGTGTGACTCTCCTGTGTGGAATTTTTCAAAATCACAGCAGTCGAATATGAAATATTTGAGCAAGAGGTGCTGAACAAGGGTATAGTGGGAGATCATCTACAGAATAGATCTTCAAACACAACACGTAACAAGGTATTCTTGAAACCACTCTGAGGGAGAGCGGGGCACAAAAATTTTAGATGCTGATTAGGACCAGCTCCCTCTTCTACAGAATGTAGCACCTGAAACCAAAACACTTCCAAAATGCCACTGCTTGACACCCTTCCACAAGCAGAGACTATTTTGTACCCTGCTTTTGTACCATGCCGACATGAACTGCTTTCCCAGAAGCAAATGGAAGAGGATTTCATTTGTATGCACCGACTTGCACATACACACTAATTGTTCCTTCAATCTAGACACCCATAAGAAATGCTGGAGAGACTTCTGTCGCGCAGACTGGCAACTACACCACTTTTATGAAAGGGTAAGTAATCTTGGCTGGAACGGCGAACTGGCCTGACCACAGGTCCAATGCTTTATCAGTCCTGTGTACAAAGCCTCACTGCAGGAAACTTTTTCACCTGGCATTTATTGAAGGAGGTTCCACTGGCTTTGTTCCAAACAGACACTTCATATCCCTGTGTCACGGAACTACACTTCCTGGTTTCTGCTGATTCTGCCCTCACCTTGTCCCATACTGACTTGGAGACAGGGAGGCATTTATCTGAGCAAGGCTATTGAACCACGCTTGGGTCTTTAACCTTTTTGAATTGTGACGCAAGTGTCCCGGGGACGATAACCCAAGCCAAAGTGCAAAGAATTAATTGATGTTTACAGGAGAAGATATTTTTAAGCCAGCAAACTACAGCTTTCATGGCCTTCTGTAGAAATTACAACCACAGATGGAAAGAGGCTGTATGAATAAGTAATACTGAACTACTATCTATGGGAAAAATCCAATAACTGAAACCAGCCCCAATTCTAAGCCACAGAGTCTCAAGGAGACTTCTTGAAAAATACTGCCATGCTTCCCCCACAGCACGACAGTGTACTGTTTTGTCAAGTCTATGCTACGCAAAGCAAACCTCCCTGTGTGTATCCTTGGGGCACATCTGAGGCTCAAGTAGTCCCTCCCAAACCAGAATCTTGCTTCCACTAACTTATTTTACAGCGATGTTAACAGGTGACCTAGAATCAAATCAAGGCTTAAAAAACGGGGAATACAAGTTTTGGCTGTACTGCCAGACATCTAATTCTGCAGCAGCACCCTAATATCAGCTGTAAAGCAACATTCAAAATCCTTTTCTTGGGGCTGTACTGGGCACACACCTACAGATGAGGATCAAGATGGCCTTACTGCCGTAAAATGTGCACACATACAAAGTTACTCAATGATGAGAATAAGTGGCAGTAAATCTGTTAAACCAAAGAGTGCAATTCAATGACACCCTTTAAAACAATAATGCCTTTCTTGGTCATTGGATTTCTCCTCCGACTTTAATCCAAGGCGGTGTACATGGGCAGGCTGTCCTAACCCCCCCTTGGGTTTTTTTTACAGTATATGTAAATGTCCAATCTTTCATGAACGGCTACTTTCCAGGTGGTATCCTTTTTATAGTCTGACAATTCTGCTGGCTGGCACCTCCCACACTCGACCAACACAGCTGGAGGCTCTTATCTCTCCTCCTGGAGGCTTTCACAGCTTTTTGCCGGCGGCGTGTCTCGAACTTATCAAGTTCACCGGTCTTCGGGCTTTGAAGGCAGCAGCAGAGCCGTTCCCAGTGGGGTCTGGCAGGGGGGGCGGCATCCTCGACGCCCCCAAACTAATTAGCATAATTTATGCTAATTAGTTTTCACCGCTTTTTTCGCCGATTTTCGGCGATTTTAAGCCTAGAACTGGGTTTTTTTCTAAGTATGTATGCTTTTACCGGCACTTAATTTGTATTTAGTTGCTCCCACGACGATTTTAAGCCTGCTCCCGGGCGCACAGCTTCTGTGCAACCGGCCCGGGACTCTGTACCGCCCCCAGAAGCAATCTTCGTAGTTTGCGCATGCGCAAACCCACGGCATCTCCAGGGACGCTCCAGGGAGTAGTTTGCGCATGCCCAGAACGTCCCTGGAGACTCCGTGGGTTTGCGCATGCGCAAACTACGGAGATTGCTTCTGGGGGGCGGTACAGAGTCCTGGGCCGTGTGCACAGAAGCTGCGTGCCCGGAAGCAGGCTTAAAATCGTCGTGGGAGCAACTAAATACAAATTAAGTGCCGGTAAAAGCATACATACTTAGAAAAAAACCCAGTTCTAGGCTTAAAATTGCCGAAAATCGGCAAAAAAAAGCGGCGAAAAAATCGCTCTCCCCCAGAGCCTCCCGCCCCCCCAGGAGCCTCTGCGCCCTTGCGCCCTGGGGCCCACCGCCCCAGGGCCCCACATCTGGCGACGCCTATGGGCAGCAGCTCTCCCAACTGAGCCAGACTCTTCTGCAGAAGATAAACTTCTTCTGTGTATATACATACACAGACCTTCTCCCTGCCCCAAAACTCAGAAGTTGATTTCTAAACTCAGGGAAGCTTAAAAAAGTAACTTGCAAATGTGGGATAAAATGATAGTGTTCAGCAGAAATGAAAAGGTGATAACCCCTCAGGCCTTCTGTTTTACTTACTGCAAAATGCTAGAGAATCCACAACTTCACCACATGTAATTACTTGAGATTAAATCCCATTGAACTCAATGGAATTTATTTCTGAATTAACATCAATCAGATCAAGCTATTAAATAGTTCAGAATCTACACTGATTGACTTTTAATCAGTCCTAGCTGGACTACATTAGCTTATACAACCGTTAATTCCCCACTTAGAAAGCGGCAAGGAAGTTTCCTGGCAAAGATTCTAAAAAGATAATCTGTGTTGCTCAGGAGGGACAGACATGCAGTGCTGGTATACGTTTGAGACTCCAAACACCAACATTCAAAAATGGATGAGATGACGTTTTTCTTGCAGCTGTAGGCATTCTAACACACATACATTTCTGTGGCTCCAAGGGATACACAGAGAGAGCTGTGATTACTTTATGACCAAAGTGTCTTATAAATGTTCTAGATTTCAATGGCTAGAATTTGGATTCCTGCAGCCATATAAGAAGAGCCCTGCTGATCAGGCCAAAGGCCCATCTAGTCCAGCTTCCTGTATCTCACAGTGGTGGCCCACCAGATGCCTCAGAGAGCACACAAGATAATAAGACACCTGTATCCTGTTGCCACTCCCTTGCATCTGGCATTCAGAGAGAGCCTACCACTAAAACCAGGAGGCTGGAAATATCCATCATGGCTTGTAACCTGTGATGGACTTTTCCTCCATGAATCTGTCCAATCCCCTTTTAAAGGCATCCAGGCCAGGTGCCATCACCACATCCTGTGGCAAGGAGTTCTACAGATTAATTTAAAAATAATTCAAATTAATTAAAAAGCAGGCTGGGTCATTTGCAGCTTCCATTACTTCAGTAATGATAGAGGCTTTCCATCATTTCCAAGCAACATTCATCAAGGAGGAGAGATATTTGACCATGTGTGTTACTCACATGACTGCACCACAGAGTAAATGTGCCCCGATGTAATGACTGGAGTTGTGCATGGAAGGAGGGAAAAAAAGACCAGCAAACCCAAATGCTCCCCTTTAGCAAGACACCTGAAACTTATCCATAGCCAAATACTTCAACTTCTTCAAGCGTTAGCATACCAACTCTGCAGCTCAGCAAAGACCTGCTTCATTTTCTTAATGGAGGCATCCATTTCTTCTTTAACAACAACCCGATACCGAGTCAGTGAGACGGTGCATCGTTGGAGGTCTTTCACTGACTTTTCAATATTGGAACCTGTATACATACATACATACATACATACATACACACACACACACACACACACACACACACACACACACACACACACACACACACACACACACACACACAGAGAGAGAGAGAGAGAGAGAGAGAGAGAGACACAGAGACAGAGAGAGACAGACATAAAACAATATTAACATATGCAAGTTTTCCAAACTGCAATAAATCATCAAGGAATCTTCGATTTAAAAACTACAGACAGTTTGCCACAAAGTATACACAATCCATACAAAAAGCATGGATTCAAGAGAGTTTTGACAATTCCTAGGGCTTCTATCCAGGTGAAGACCAAATATTCACCAAAACGAAATACCTTATGAGAATTTTTTTTTAAATAGACCTGGATTATACAGGGGGAAACTGAATTAAGTTTCAAGTTCACTGGTAAGATATCTTCCCAAAGTTAACTCAAAACCTGTATTAGTTAGCCATTTTCTTTAAAAGAAAGGGGAAGTCAGGCTTATCTGCTAGTTACAGAGGTGAGGTTCTCTGCCTCAGATCTCCAACAGAGCACTTTTCATGCTTATTTCTGACACCAAGCCTTGCTGGAGCATTCACCCCTCCTGCTTAGCCGAACCACCTGCTGCTTGTTATGGCCCTTGTTATAGCGAGAAGGTGAACCACCACTGCTAGGAGCTGGATGTTCACATCTCCCCAAAGCTACAGATAACGACCATGTTTAGAATTAAGGTCTTGGAAGTCCTCTTTACTGACAGGTGGACATGGGAACAGAGACGACTAAAAGGAAACAACCACAAGGGGCTGCCACTTTTCATTAACCACTGGCTCTCTCTGAAGTTTTGGCTCAGGATCAAACTTGCAGTAAAGGAAAAAAATGTATAAAATTTATGGTTTTGTGATGAGGGAATATAGCAAAGTATTACAAATTATCTCTATTCGATAGTGGAGAACTACTGAAGGGGGGTGTCAACTCTTTAAAAATATTTCAGTCAACCAACTCTTGTTTTAATTTTATAGCAGCAGGAGGAAGGCAGAAAACAGGGTGTCATCGACAGCCTGCCCAACAGAGATGCAACAGTCCTATTAAAGTACTCATAATCCTCCCACCACTAGGCAATCTAATTAAATTCAATTTTAGCTGACTCTGTCTACCTAATGTGCTCTGCAAATTAATCCCCAGCTTACCCAATACACTCTGCATGAGAGTTCTCTGCAGCCCAAACAGAAGCTGAGAGGGAACTCAAATGGAACTGGAAACTAGAGACATTCGGCCTAGTGGCATCCTTTGTTGTCAGAGCAGTCAGGCGACAACTTCTCAAGCAATTTTCCCCCTCAAGATTTGGACCTTGCTGGACCAGCAAAACGCAGGCTGAACAGTACAGTGGCAGCAGCAGTTTGACATTAACGCAGACACAGGAATTTATCATTATGTGGGAGAGGGGGAAATCGGATGCAGTCTCTCTCAGGCACATCACAATCCAGGAGCTGCCAGGTGCTATTCACATTATTTTCCACGCAGTACAAGGACACTGGCAACAATGTTGGGAAATGTTCTAACTGCATTTTTGTGAGTTTTAAAAATGTAAAATATTTACAAAAATGAAGGATGGGAACATAAATGACAAGTGACCAAAATGGATCAAGGAACTTCATGCAGAGGTGTCCCTAAACCAAAGTTGCTCTTTGGGAACAAGAGAAACAGTGTATAGTACACCTCTACTGCCTTGTAGAAGTGGAAGCAGCCAGAACTAAAGCTAACAACTATAGCTTTTTAACACTTTTCATTGTTAAACTGCTTTAAGGATTCCAGTGATTGGAATACATAACTGGATATTTATGACATGTTACCCAGTCCTTTCTGCAAGAAGTTCAGGGTACACATAGGCTAGGCAAGGCTAGACTCTTGCTGTTCTATCTTAAAAAATAATTCTGCAAGGTAGGTTAAGCTGACAGAGCGGATGGGACAAAATTATTTATGGCTGAGTAGGGATCCGAAGGCCAGCGGTGGCGCAGTGGGTTAAACTGCTGAACCATGAGCCGTCGATCGAAAGGTCGGCAGTTCGAATCCGCGACGGGGTGAGCTCTCGTTGCTTGGCCAGCTCCTGCCAACCTAGCAGTTCCAAAGCATTTTAATGCGAGTAGATAAATAGGTACCGCTTGCGGGAAGGTAAACAGCGCTCTGTGTTCCAGCTGCATGCTGCGGCAAGGAGAGTCATGCCGGTCACATGACCAAGGAGGCATCTTCGGACAACACTGGCTCTTCGGCTTTGAAATGGGGATGAGCACTACACCCTAGAGTCTAACACGACTGGACTTAATTGTCAGGGGTCACCTTTATCTTAGGGATCCGAACCTAAGTCTCTCCGATCCAAGTCCAACACTCTACCCACTACACCACAGTAGCTCAAAGAGAAACACACTCTAAATATTACTAGCCTGATTACAATGCAAGACAATGAGAACAATGTTGTCTTCAGTTCCAAACACACATCTACTTCCATTCTACGATCTGGTCAGCAAAGCTAGAAGATGACCAACAGATCATGCATTGATCTCACATAACCTACCTAGCTTTTTGTTTCCAGAGGATACAGGGACCTCATCTAGCATGGGTAGAGATGAAGGAATAGGTGACTGATTGCTTGATACAGGCCTGGAGAGTGGCTTGCCAGGGCTCCTCAGCTCAGGCTGCCCTCGGAGAGATTGGGTATTCTGGGAAGACTTCATGGCAGCAGACTTGGAACTGAAGTCTGCTAGTCCATTTTCTAACTCAAATGTTGCTGAGGAGAAACAAAGAAAAAGTTCCCATGTCAAACATCAAAAGAACAACACAGGGACAACCGAGAACAGAGCAAGGGAAATTATTGCAGGTAGGAGTGCCCAAACTATTTTTCGCTTCTCAGGCACGTCTTTAGAGGTTCTGGCTCTTGCTCTCCACTCCAAGCGTGGCAACCAACAGCACAATGTGCTGTGAAAGTGCTCACCAAACCTCCTTGGTACCCTAAGTTCCATCTCCATGTAGTTATTGCCTATTTCACCCACACCCTTTCAAGCAAGGTGTTATGCTGTAGGTGCAAAGGCTATACAGTATCCTCTAATCTGCACCCACTCCTCTCTGAAAACTTAGAATTCGTTTCAAAGCTATTTCAAAAGGACTAGGTGACCTCCATTCTGTTAAGCTGTAGAACAGTAGAAAGCAAAAGTCTTAATTGTTTTGCTATTAACAGATACTTGAGTACGGAAAACAGGCAGCAGGAAAAGGCCCTCCAGCCTTCTTTACACACCTGTGCGGCACTTCTGCTTCTTGCAATAATCCGACAGAACTAACCTGCTCCATCAGGCACCTCAGGGACAGCAGGTTCACTCTCCTCCAACTCTCTGGCATCTATGGAAAGAGTATCCAAGCCTTCGCTGAGCGAGTCCACAGACTCTGTGTCATTGGCTGAGCCATTGACATGGTAACCATTGATCCCGCCCTTCTCCGATGAAGCTGCAGACTGTTCCTCTTCAGTGGATATTGGCTTGCTGGGGTCAGGGAGGCTGGCACTTGATTCTGCAGGAGGCTTTGGTTTGGTTTTCTTCTTTTTATTCTAAGCATTAATATATCAACCCCACCAAGAAAAGAAAAACAAAAAGCCATGCTTAATTCCTGAATGAAACTTTGGAACATTCTTATTGCTTAAACACAGGAGAATCAAATATTTTAGCAGTTAAGTCCTAGCCATTAAACCCTTATAAGTGGGTTAGATTTATTCAACTATTAAAACTGACAGGCTGAGATTAATGAGACTGAAGTGCAAGGCAAGAGAGCAGAGAGAGAGAGAGGCTACAGTGCAGGAGAGAGAGAGTTAAAATTACTATTCTCAGTCATCTATTTGTCTGAAGGATGTGTGCATTTTACGATAACGTGAAAATGCAGAACACACAGGTGTGACATGGGGTATGGAACCAAGCTTTCTGAGAACTGCAGCTTTCAGTTTCAAGTCTTAAACAGCTGCAAAGATAGGCTTCACTGTGGGAGAGAAATGTCTTGTGAAAGCTTAGAAACCAGGTGGCTGAAAACAATTCCAGTGGTCAAGGGGTGGGGCTTTACTACCTCACATACCTTCGTAACCCTTTCAGCAACATGACCTGGAGAAGCAGAATGAATTATTCTTGATTTGCATCATTTGTACAGGTCACAGATGTCAGCTTTTCTTTGGGCACAATTCAAGTTACAGTGGCACAGATTCAGTTTTTTAAAGTCCACATAGCACATGTTATACTTGCATTCTATCCCAACTGCATGGAAGATACTGCAGGGTTTCTGACTTTTCTAAGTATACAGCCTCTGTAGGATTGTTGCTTTTCTTGTTACTAAAGGACAGATACTTTCCACTGTTTAAAACAATGGTTTCCAAGTGCACTACTAAGGGGACATTCTAACTGTATTCATGGTTCTACTACCTCTGGCCTAGCAAGTCACAACTCCTTTGTCCCTGTCCCCAACACTTACTGGCCACAAGCCTTCCAAAGGACCCTTCACTTTCTCTGCTTCATAGGGCAATATGTGTGTCCTACTCTAAACGCAGATTATATTGTAATATACCAAGGGATTTTGTGGCAACGAAGTCACTGGCAACCATTAAATGAGCTGCCCTAATGTTCAGAATGTGCAAAGCAGACAGAAGGCACTCTGGCTGCCATGAGCTGAGCTATTCAGATTCTAGAGAGGAGCAGGGCACGTGAGAGCTTACAGAAGAGGAAAGGAGATGGGTTTGAGAAGAAAGCAGGCTAGGAGAGGGAGAAAATGAGGAAAGAGAAGAAAACATGGGGAGAAAGGACAGGTAGAGAAGAGGTACATTTGGCACATAAGGAATACTGCTTCACATAGCGATTTACAATAAAGTCACCAAATCTCCGATGCAGTCCAGACCTCTAGTGACTAGTCTATTTTAAAGCCAGTGAGTCCCAGGGTTTCACAGATTTAAAATAAAAGTGATTTATCCCCAGATAACTGATTAACTGCTCTTGAATAAGCAGCAAACCTTACCTAAACCAAGGTTCAGTAGCAGTTCTAATTCAAGAGCAGTTAGAAAGAAGGGTCCAAGAAGTTGGAAAGAAAAGGGTGCACTTGAGCTTAAGAAAGGGAACCGTTTTCCTAGTTTGCCAAGTTAATCAGTTTGGACCACAGGGCTAGCTGTTTGGGAGAGCAAGAAGAAAAGATCACTTGAGTGGAGACTGGGCACTATAGGAAGGCAGCTATTGTCTGTGAAAAAGGCATCGGAACTGAGAGAAATGAAGAATTTAATGACAGCCTGCATAAAGCACATGGATTGTGCCTGATTAAGCAAACACAACTGGCATCCCTCAGACGGAGGGTTTAGACACTAAAAGCTACCCCTGAACATGGAAGAGACTAAATGAAAATGGGAACTCAGGACTAGGGGAAGGGGAAGACAAGCATACTGCAGCAAGAAAGAGGCAAGCATTTATGCTTATGGGTACATATTCTTGCACACCTACAGCACAATCCTAACCAACTTTCCAGCGCCGGTGCAGCCGCAATGCAGCCCTGAGGTAAGGGAACAAATGTTCCCTAACCTTGAAGAGGCCTCTATGACTGCCCCTGCACTGCAAAATGCAGTGTGGGCCCTGTTGTCACGGCTACATCGGCGCTGGAAAGTTGGTTAGGATTGCACTGTTAGTTGAAGTTTGCAGTTGTGTAACAGTGCAAATAGAAACAATTTCTCTAAAGCTCTAAGCAACCAATGATACCATCATATACAACCAATATTGTATAGCAAGTGTAAATTATAGTTCTTAAAACTTTATTTCAAGAGCGACAAAGTACTGGAGACCAGTGTCAGCACTCTCTCATATCAGTGACTTCTAGTGAATAAGTGTAACAGTCACTCCAGGATGTAGACTCAATCACTTGTTCATTCACTATATCCTCACAATACAGTGAGGACAGCACAGGAAGGTGGGCCTAATAGGGCCCAAGAACTTTAAAGAAGGTCTCCAAATCAAGGACTTTTATATCTTCACAAAGTGAGTTAAAGCCCACCTCAAGGCATACCTTTTTCTTGCCAGTTACCGTCCATTCTTTCAACACTGCACTGGCACTGCCTAAAAAAAAAAATCATTAGTAGCAGTAGTTGACAATGGTTCATATGCTTTTTACATATCTCTGATGTAGAAACAAGCATGACAGACAAGACAAGCAAAGCCAGTTTGAAAGTGATGGCAGGGAACATCTCCGGTATTCTGTGAGGCAACTATTTATTTTTGCTTTGGAAACATCCTACAGATAGAACCAACTTAGTTCTGCCAACAATTTACAGGCTGCTTCTATTTAGGTAGCACTAGTATGATAGCCTTGTGTGTGGCATAGCAGGTTATATTATATACCTTCCCTATTGTATGCAAAGGGAGGGTTTCATTAGTGCTCCACTCCTTATGATACCAAAGATTCATTATGTTGGATATATCAAGAATTTCAAACCTAGCCTGAACATAGAAGAAATTAAAAAAATAGTAGATTAGTTTGTCATTAGGTGATTTATGTAAAACATGTAAACTTAAGAGTTGCCAACCTTGGAAGATTATTAAAACCCTGATCACTTACAGGACAATCATATACAAGTTTACTTGGAAGCAAGTCCCACTGAATTCAATGGGACTTGCTCTCAGGTAATGTGTGTAGAATTATATCCTTAAACTTTTTTCTAAGTCTGTAGCTCGTATGATTATCAGGAAGATTCTGAAAACATACTCTGAATCCTAAGCAATCCCCCCCCCCCCAAGCTAATAGTACTATAGTAGATTAAAACTAAAAGGCCAGCGGGTGGCGCAGTGGTTAAACCGCTGTCGATCAGTTAAACCGCATCGGTTTAACCGCATCGGTTAAACCGATGAGCTGTCGATCGAAAGGTCAGCAGTTCGAATCCGCAACGGGGTGAGCTCTCGTTGCTTGGCCAGCTCCTGCCAACCTAGCAGTTCCAAAGCATGTTAATGCGAGTAGATAAATAGGTACCGCTTGCAGGAAGGTAAACAGCGCTCCACGTTCCAGCCGCATGCTACACGCTGCGGCAAGGAGAGTCATGCCGGCCACATGACCATAGAGGCGTCTTTGGACAACGCTGGCTCTTCGGCTTTGAAATGGGGATGAGCACCACACCCTAGAGTCGAACACGACTGGACTTAATTGTCAGGGGTCACTTTTACCTTGATTAAAACTATCAAGATGTACCCTAGCAGTAGTGCAGGCAGCTATAGGGGTGGAACCTGAATTGCAGAAAAGTGGGCCCCAAAATTTTACTTTGTCAAAATTGTAAGTGTTTGCCTGGAGATGCTGGAAAGGATGAAGGAAGTAGGAAATAAGTGAAGATTACAAGAAAAACAAGGTCTAGGAACACTAGAGTTATGCAACTGACTAGTGTGGGAGGATGGCATGTGAAAAAAACAAGAAACTTCATTTCTGCCCCCCACCCACCCGGACTTTGAGAGCAGTGTTACCGATACTGTTCAGCTAGTCCCAAATGGTCAATTAAAGATTTAAACTCTCAAAAAGAAGAAGATTCGGGATGCACAGAAAGTGTTGCAGATAGGACTAGGGATCAGTAGGAAGGATGGGCATTTGCAGAGCTATTTATACTGGGAACTGCGACCTACTCTGAGTGGGCTAAATTAGTATTTCTGGGTCACTGCATAACTGGTTTAGATATCATTTATTTTGTGTAACAGTAGTGTGGTGACAACACTAAATGTTGACCTCTATCCGACAATTCTAGACAATTCCTGTATCTCATTCAGATACAGGAAAAACAGCCTTTTATCTCATAAGTCTTAAAATAGATTCTGAATGAGACTATGTGAAGAAAACTATATTTAGGAAGAGGAATACTACTACTTGCTTGGTTATTCTGGGAAAAGCTACAAGAAAGGCCTTCCCACAGAGTCTAAAAACCAATCAATATGATGGGCAGCCTGATCCTGTGTAACCACGCCTGCCCAGCACTGCTGCAGGGAGTCACAAACGTGTCATAAAGCACGTTTGTGACTCCAGGAGAGTAAGCGGCGCTAGCACGGAGGCCAGCACTGCTCACTCCCCTGGCCTGCAAGATGGCCCAGGAAGTGCTAGGCCATGTGGTGCAGGGGCGGGGAAGGTCAGGCCGGGGCAGCAAGGGATGGGGGGGGGGCATTGGCTGGGAGGGGGCATGGATATCGGCACCAATATCTAGTGCCCCGTCGTAGCCCAGGCCAGCCTTACACAGTCTCCCTGGATGTATGCCAGTTCTGAAGCTGGTGTGCATTCAAGGAGGCCCATAGGCCCCAAGCTCGCCTACACCAGGGGAAGGGGACGAATGTTCCGGTCTCCTGAGGTGTGCCCAAGCTGTGCCAGCACGGCCTGGGAACTGCACAGGATACGGCGGCAGGCCCATTAGGCCGGCCACCACATCTTACACAGGATTGCGCTGTTAATGACAGTTGCACCTGGGCCTGCCACTGAAACCGACTCCAGTCTCCTGTTAGGCAATGAACATTTAAATTTTCAAGTATCTACATAAACTTATAGAAAGACCTCAAGCAGAAAGTCAAGGAATGTGTATTGCCATGATCATGCTACATAGTGGATAATGTAGAATATAACCACTTCTCTCTTTTCATGTTTCTAGACCTCATGGTGGAAAAAAGAAATGTAGAAATATACAGGGGGGGCGGTATGCATGGGGGATCCGTTCCAGGCCGCCTGCCTGCCCCCACGTGGCTACCTGCAAACCGCAGATGGGGCAAACGTCTCCTCCGCAGCACCCGCATGACCCACCAGTCGTTATTTTACCTTAGAAGGTGGTCTGTGTCTTCCTTTCAACAAACACTGTAAGTAGCAGCATGCTGCTTGCTGCTTATAGTGCTGAAGCCGGCTATGTGCTAGAGAGGCTCAGCCAAAGAACAGGAAGCAGTTCCAGTTCTTGCTTCCTGTTCTTTGGCTGAGCCTCTCCAGCACTTTGACATTTTGCAAAGAATGAGAGGATAGGTTCCTGCCTATCTGCATACAAGTCATATGAAGTAACCCTGAGGATGAAACAAAACTGGTAGCAGGGTAGAACCGTTTACTTAGCACAGCTACTCTCGTGTCTTTACTTCTAGCCCTGTATTTATTCTGTACTACAAAGCCCCGGCCCCAAATATTACTTCCTAGTCCCTGATAAGAAGTCAGAGACCTACAAGAATCACCTCCCCCCATAAGCAAAATGCAAACCAACCAGTTTCTAACTGCACAAATGATGGAGAGACTGCAAACTGAGTAAGCACCAGAAAGTCTGCCCGCTTCATGCTGCTTGTTCTGCCAACCTGTATTTCAGCCGGAACATAGTTACCGAAGAACTCACCTTCCATGAAAGCTTGCACTGTACGGTCTACACAGTTATCAAAGTGCTGCAGCACCAGGATGATTTCGTTGTTGCTGCGGTTGGGGACTATCGCACGCACTGCACTGATCTAGAACAATGAGATATGCAGATCAGCAACATTAACCAGATGCTCCCTATTGGCAAATATTGTCCCTCACTTCGTACACAGGAAAGGAATAAGTTTCTATTCTCTCAGCTGAGGTTAGTTTCGTTTTTGGTTAGGGAACAGCCCTCTGACAGTGTTTTCTCTGGCCATTTTTTTAAAGCCTATCCCTTGGCAGTAAACCTGTCGGTGACATCACAGCTGGAAGCAACATGAACCCACAGTGGCAACTGAGCCACTTGGCTTCTTCTTTCTTGCGCTGCCTCTGTCTATCTCAATGCTCAGTCTGCTGCCAAAAGCCCAGCAATGCCCCTCCCCCAAATCAACGAACAGCTCAAGCAGGAGTATTACGTTCCAAGCACAGCCCAAGTCACTTCTCAGAAAAGGGTGGGGGAAACAGTGCTGCTGAATTCCAGGGGTACAGGAATCAAGGGTAGCAGCAAAGGACCTAAGAGGCATGCCTATAGCAAGCATCCATCCTAGATTTCTATTCACAGGCACTCATAAGCTCCTTCTTACTCACAAGTAGTAACGTGCCATTTCAAACCCTCAGCAAAAGAAATGCGTAGGAATCACTTACCTTCTCCTTCATGTTTTCAAAGGTACCTCCTTGGGCCATCACAGTATTGGACTGCATATCAAAAATATACCCTGATGAATCTGAAAAAGGGCAGAAAGGTTAATGTTCAAAATGGGAAGCACCAACAAGAATCAAATTAAGGTCACAGCCTAATTCTAGGTTCGGGTTGTGTTGCGCTGAAATACCATAAAAAGCAGGCTAAAGAACATGCTAAAAGATTTGATCCCTGCAGACAGCACCACGCAGACACACCTCACAGAGGCGACAGAGGGCACAGGTATTCTAGCTGGTGAACACTGCAGCATTGGCACGCACTGCCTCCACACCAAACTCTGAGAGAAATGGCCCTGGCAATATGGAAAGACCAAAACCAGACCAAAACCAAAAGAGTATCATACCAAAGTCTTACAACCCAATCCTATTCTTCCCCAGTGTAGGCGATTCAGTGTGGGCCGCATGACCCATGCTGAATCCTATCTGGAGAAGGAACAGGTCGGAGGTCTACTCAGGGTAAGTGGGCATTTGCCCGCTAACCCCAAAAGCCACCACAATGGAACTACTCGGTTCTCCACCAGCTCTGTAGCTAGCAGCGAATCAAGCAGCCCCATGTCAGGGCTCGTGGCCTGGGAGGGAGGATAGGATACAGCATCCGACACGGACACCGGTCCCTCTCAGGCCCAATCCACACACACCTTGCTCTGTTACGCCCCCTCCCACCTTCCCCCAGGCCCTGCACTACTCGGAGTGGCACTTAACGGCTCCATGGCGCAGGGTCTTCTGCCGCTCGGCAGGCAGGCAGCACAGGCCTTGGTGCTGGCACTGCCTACTTGCCGGGTGTCACAAACATGCCTTGCGGCACGTTTGCAGCACCCTAGGCTGGCGCACCACTGCTGCGCCGGCATAGAGGATAGGATGGTGCTGTTGAGAGTCTGTCCACACAACCACCTCAGTTCACGGCAGCTCTTGTTCAGCAGTATCACCTGTACGGTATATGCATTCTGTGTCTGCCCATGGCAAGGTAGTTACATACATGAACCTAAAATTCACTGAATTTAACTCAGATCACATTATGGCACACTACTGCCTATATCTGGGCTGAGTTCAGAACATGGCTGAGGCAGGCACACAATCACTTTGCCACAGACGGACAAAGCTGGTAAATCCACCACAGGATGAATGAAAACTTACATATTTTTGACCCTTACAAATGCTTAACATTTATGAAGCAACGTGCTACATCTGTTCAACTTTAACTACTTCAGTTCTGAGAGGCCTCTAACAAGTTACTGAAACTATGCTTCACTAGGCAACTTAGGCAAAGAGACAGAAAGAAACAACGACAATAACAACAACACTGGTTACATTTCCTCAATTTATACTGTGATTCTTCGGCATTCTAAGGGAGCTAGGATGATTCCAATTAAGATTAACCGGAGCAGTTCCAATGCTGTTTTTGTTGTTCTGTGCTAATCTGAAGCTAAATGCAGTTGCCAAATCTACACAGAAAAATCCACCTCAGCACCAATCCTTTATTCAATATTTAATGTTGTCTCACCTTCCTGGATATGCAAACTGTATAAGCTTTGCAACTCATTTATCAAGATCTGCCAACTGCTAATTCTGTTTAATACCACCATAACTTCCAAGGGAACATTTATTTGTTCTGCCTTTAAGCCTCACACACAACGAACAGGTGTTCTACGGCTTTCCATTTACTATAGTTCCCAGAGCCAAAAGAACTGAAGCAGCAAGCAGCTTGAAGAGCTAAGAGTCCGATTGTCCCTATCAAACGCATGGGCTGGGAGCATGGATGTGAAATCTCTTTATGCTCCGTTGGTTCTGTCACCTACCAAAAGACTCCCAGCTTTTCCTAGTTCGGCTTCAGGAGGTTCTCTACTATTTTAAACATAAATGAAATTCATCATTTGCAGCTGCAAAAGGACTACTCAATTCTTACTTTTGGCAGCTGCTGAGCAAAGGTACATTTGGCACGTTCTGAACCCAAGGCCACTGATAGAACCACATTTTGTGAGTGGGCAATGAGTGGAAACATGCCCAACGTAGATGCCATGCTTTGAATGCACGTAAAGTCAATTACATAACAAATCCATGATTGAAACCTTTTCAAGAGAACCTCTACAATTCATTGTCAACCATTATAGAATATTTTATTTCGTTAAAAAAAGTCAGAAACATAGCTGCTAAACACAGTCCCAAGTTGAGATCTTATCTACGTGAACTTCACTAGGAGCCAGATTATGTTTTCAAAAGGAGACCAAAATTTGCCCTCCATTACTTATAGCATTTTTTCTAGTTTCTGTATCTTGTCACTATGCCTGAAATTCAAAGTCCACTCAGGAAAAAAAAAAAAAAACATTCATCCCTCTCAAAGTCCACTCAAAGTGATCAATATGCCAACTCTTATTTTATTTATTCCAGTGACCTTGTCTGTGTACGACTTGAACCATAGAGGATCTGTTATTATTACGAAATATTTCCATGGAGCACTTGTGCTCCACAAGAATAATCAGGATTCTCTTTTTCCTTTTGTCAAGAAATGGCTGAGAAAGCAGTTAAGATCATAGTTTGCTCCTCTTCAGGTTCTTAGCATTTCAGCTTGCCTGCTCACAGTGACGCAACAGTCTGTCTTCGTAAGAGGAAGCATGCTATTCCAGAGCTTGAGTACCACGTATCCACTCACAGGATGGCCACTTAGAGCCAAAGAAACGAAGAATGTCTTCTGTGGCTTTAAAAGAGCGTGGCACTCAAGAGCCCTTCTTTGGGTTACATAATACCAATTCCAGAGACAGCGATAACCACCTTCATTGCTTCACGATTCACAACCTTCTCCCTTTCTCAGAGAGACAAAAAGCACGTGCAAGATGTAGCTATATTATATCATGCTAATCCAGGTTTCTATGCTAGTATGTTTTTCATATGAAACGAAATTGCTCATTTAAATAGCTGCAATAGTGGAAGCAGCCCATCCACCATAGCAACCTAACATACTCATAATCTGCTGCCTTGTTTCTTGGGAAAACGTTGGTTGTTTTCTTTTGAAGCTCAGACCTTGAAGCACAACTGGGTGTTAATGGTAGTACTGAAATCTCACTCGAAAACAGAGAACAAGGAAATGATCAACAGCAACCATCTGACACTGTAAGGAGGTCAGGTAGGGGTTCCCTTGGCTAAGTCCCCTACCACGTTTCAGCCTATCCTTAGTTCCACAAGTCCAGAACACCGACAGTTAATATTGACCTTCCTGTGTCACTACCGGCACAGATCTCAGATGTCAAGCTAGACATGAAGGACGCATAGACATGTTTCTTTTCAAGCAACCCCTCTATTCATGTATAAAGCATGTGTCTGCACTGAAGGGACATCACAGGAAGAGGACACTGAACTCTCCTCCTTGCCAGCCGTACCTCTCCTCAGCCTGTTGCTGCAGTCATTTTTCTCTGTTCCTGCTCAAGTCTAAGATTGGAATGAAGAAAAATGGCTGCAGCAACACCCTCTCCCGCATGCTCCTTTCACAGACACACATGCACTTTTAATGTGAATGGCGGGGATATGTGAACGATGACCCCCTCACAGCTAGTTTGACCTTCAGTCCTCTCACTTGTACCTAGAACTCTGCTGTCAGAACCATTCACCTCTCTCATCATTCCGACCATGTGGCAACCCTCCATGAATCATTACACTTGGTAATGACTTTTGTTCATTACCCGTTCTCTCTCTTTCATTGCCTACACAGCAATTCCTGCCTCATAATTTGAGTTCCGGCCACTCCTATTCTCTGAAATGAGGCTACTTATTTTCCCTTGCTGCCTCTTATGAACTTCTTCCATTTCTCTGTCCCTTCAAATCTGTCTTCAAAATCCATAACCTTCTTGAAGCCTTTGACTTAACTCCCTCAGGCCTCAACTGAAACGATGACTAACCATATGCAACTGCATTTACTTACATGCCTCCCTCTTTATATTAGTTCTTCCCATTCCATTCCTCTCCGTTTTGTTGCCCTTCTCGACTTTCCCTCCCTGGAAAACGTAAGACTGTAAGCGCCTTGGACCAGAGATCTGTCTATCTTGCTTATCTTATTCTATAAAGGACCACAGAATCGACGGTGCTGTAAATAAAATACATTTTAAAAATGGCAAGAGATCCCAGATACCTAGGCATTTAGAAATTGGATACTGGTTCTCAGAGGGTTGTTGAATTTCCTCAGTTCTGTTCCAAATCCTTGTTATAGTTTATAAAATACTAACTCAAGGCATTCACATGCAGAGTTTCATCCTAAAAGAGATTATAGTAAAATTACCAGAATTAGCTTCAGACCCACCATACCTACGCACAATGTCTGAAAGACGTTGCTTAAATGCCATTAAATACAAATTAGTTACAATTTGCTAGCTTACACAGTATTTCAGATTTAGTTGAAGAGTTGCCTGTTCAAACTCATTCCATCCCCCAGAAACACTGGGTGTGTGCCGCAGGGGCAGGGCAGAAGACATCATTGGCTTGAAGTGACAGACAAGAACAGCAGCAGATTTCTCCTCACAACCACTAATGACAAAATTATTGCTGAAGCAATCTCTGATGTACGGGTGTAAAATTCTACCCAGTGAAGCTCCAGTTAACTGTGAAACAATCATATGCTCAGTGCCTTTTCAGGTCACCAGTGACTGCTCAAGCTCTTCCAGAGACAGACAAGAGAGATTTAGCTAACAGAAAATAAAAGCCATTTAAGAAATGTTAACTGTAGTGCAGGCGATGAGTAGCACAAATCTGCTCCAATTACAAGCATCTTCAGGTGCTCCCACACTGCAAGGGTCATTAGAACCATCTGTGGTAACAGCAGCAGAAAACCAAGTAATAACCCAATCCTGCCTATCTTTAGGCCGGCGGAGCAAGCGCTTGGCCGGCCGAAGAAGTCGCAAATGTGCCATAAAGCACGTTTGTGGCTCTTTGCGAGTAAGCGGCACCGGTGCAGCTCACTCCGCCACTGACCCACACCTGCACAGGTTGCTGCAGGTAGGTCCCGCGCCGGTTGGTGCAGGGGAAGGCAGGCAGGGGCGGCAAGGGAGGGGGCCATTGGCCGACCCAGGCTGGGAGGGGGCAGGGATGGCTGAATTGCACAGATACCCTATGTCCCTTCCCAGCCTAGGCCGGCTTTAGGCTGGCCGCTGCAACTTGCGTACGACTGTGCTGAAAGACAGGTATGATAAAAGGTTTTCCCCACTTAAGTTCTCACTTTACTGAACAGGCCACTGCTGTGCCTGTCTTTTGTTTAGAACAGACATGTCTTAAGGCTGGGGGGAAGAAAGAGGTTTACAGGGCTTGGGGAGTGGGAGAAATGCCACTGCAGGAGAGAAGAAACAGGCAGTTTCCAGGCTAGCCAGCTGGGCTGCTGCAGTTCACAGCAACCTCTTGTATCTGTGGCAAAACCTCATAGGAGTTTCAGGTGAGATATTCAGGTGAGATATCTTGGAAATCTCATTTGAGCTAGGTGGAAGATCAGCTGACCAAGTACGTATTACCCTCTATGGAAGTCATGTTAGCTAAAATGAGATAGTGGACAGAGGAGAAATGAGCAGGCAAGTTGCTGGACTAAGGAGGAACCCACTCAGCCTCTTGGTGGCCCACTGATGTGTAAGATGGGCAGAAGAGACGAGCAACCCCCACCTTCTGTTCCAAGGCTTGGAGGCAGCAACACCAAGAAGGTATCCAAGCACCAAATTCCCAGCTAAAGAATGAAGAAAGGGTGAGAAATTATTCAAAGCAAAGTTGCAGGAGAATTTAGCCTTGAATACCAGCCACCAAAACTTGCTTTAAATGCCTCTGAACACATCAGTGGAAAGTCAGAAACTACAGATTTTGCATTTGCGCCTCAAAACGTTTATAATTAGACCTCACTCTCTCTGAAGAGATTAGGGTATGGGGGAGAAATTGTTTTATTTTATTATACTGTACTGTGCTATCAAGAGCAGATGAGCTTCATTAGCAAAAACAGATGCCTTCCTGTGTGCCTACCGTTTATTAGGAGAACTACGGACAGGATTGGAAGGGTGATGAGGCAGCACAACATCAGGACAATTTTTAAACCTGAGAAGTCCCAAAGATCCCAGACCACCACTGTCTACGCCAGGGGTGGATCGGGTTCCTTGTAGTTGCGGACAGGTGTACATAGGAACCACAAAGCGCTTTATTTCCACCAGGGTGGGGGAACATCAACGCTCTTGTAGATTAGGACATGTTGAACAATCTGCCCTGGCAGAGCACATGATCAATACAGGTCAGGTCACTGCATTGATTTTAAAGCTACAGATGTTTTAAGTTGTGAGTCCAATTATAGAGTGAGATTAAATTTAGAAGCTGTTGAGATTTTCAAGCACTGGAAGCGGGTTCTGAATAGGAAACAGGAGATGTCAGTTATAAATAGAATTTGGACTCCAGCATTAAGCAAAGCTGCAAAAATAAAAATGACCACTAGGGACAGCCTGTTGGGTTCACATTGAGTTGGGTTACTGCTGGTCAAATACCCGTTTCCAGTATCAATTAACTTTCACTGCAAATTGCGCTCCAAAATTCTTTTAAGTATGGGCATTTTACATGTGTACTGTTACCATCATTGCCTCGTCAGGGTTTTTTTTTTTGCATTCGACGATGTTCATAGCATATGAACGAAACGTAATGCAGAGTTTTAAATTGTTTTTATTGTATTTGAAGTAGACTTTTGAAGTATTTTTATTTGCATACAGTTTGCATTTTAGAGACACTTACAAAGTCATTTTAAAGTTTTTAAAATACATTTTTTGCTTATTGTTTTTTATGACTTTTATCCCCTTGAAGATGGTTCAACGTTCATGTTTTATAGATGCCTTCCTGTTCTCAAGCACCTTACTAATGCAGGAAGCAGTGTATATTTTCAAAAAGGCATCATGTATGCCACCTTGGAGACCCGGGGGGGGGGAGGGAGGAAGGTGGGGTAGAAATTGATAAACACATTTTTCTCTCTGGTAGATTACCAGAGAGTCTAGCTATATAATAAGAACACAGAAATGTTGTCATACTATGGCCAATGCTGGAGCAGTTGTTCTCAAACCATCATAGAAAACATTTTACACCAAGACCAAAGGCCAGTTTTAAGTAGGTTTACCATTCGTCCCGGAAAATTCCGGGACAGTCCTGGAATCCGGCCTTGGATCCTGGAATGGTCCTGAAACGTTTCCAGGCCAATTGGCAAGCCTCTGCGCCGGCGCCATGTTTAAAATGTAGAAGAAACTTACCCAGGCCCTCATGAGATTTGGGCGCCGACATGTTGGATCTCACGAGATTTTGTGATCCAAGACGCCGGCGCTCGGGTAAGTTTCTTCAAGGTCGGCCAACGAGAAGGAGGAGGAGCAGCAGCACGGCAGCGGCGGGCAACGACAGTGATGGGATTCAGGAGGTAAATCAATGTAATTTATTTTTATCTAAAAATAAATTAAAAATTTCAGCCGGACTTTGCGTCCCCTTGGCATTTCAAAATTTTATTTATTTAATTCTTGGCTTAAACAAACAAATAAAAATTCCCCGCCCCCCCCAAAATCTAAAATTTGTTTATTTTTATTTAGTTAGTTAGTTGAGGGGGGGGGTGTCCCGGTTTCAGACTGGGAAAATCTGGTAAGCCTAGTTTTAAGGAATATTGCTCTTCCTAGACTGTATGACTTCAGGCTGCAGTTGGCATGAATTGAACATTCTATGCACACACAGAAAAAAAGCATGTCAAGAAAAAGGCTAGGCAAAACATTTCTCTCCAGTTTTCCTATACACAGGGATTTTCTTGCAAGAAAACTTTCAAAACATGTAATCCTCACCTATAACATGAAGTGCTCCAGAAAGCATTTGGAGGGGGTGGGGGAGAGTGCACTCTCATTATCCTTGTCTTAGGAATCAGAGACCAGTGCTTCTCTAATGGACAAAGCTAGCTTCCCACTTGCAAAATCATTATGTGGAACAATTAATTGTTGGCCATACAGGTGAGTTAGGCAAAGATCAAATACAAGAGGTGTTCCTTAAATATTCAGTTGCTTCTATTCTCTCCCACTCTCTTGTCCAATAATAAAAAAGACACAACAATCATTTGCATCTAACCTCACAATATAGACAGATGCATTTCCAACATGCATACAGAGCGACCAGAACGCAAGGTGGTGACTTGCATCTGCACACGTGGGAAGAGTCGGGCAGCCCAATCCTGTCTAACAGGATGTGGTGGCACAACTATGGCTCCCGCCGCATCCTGCACTGGTCGGGTTCATCCCTTTACCCCAAGTAGAGCCCCAGTCGCCTCAATGGGTCTACTTAAATGTGCGCCAGCTATTTTGCTGGTGCACATTTGAGCCAGCCATGCAACTTCAGTCAGGCCCGGGGTGGGGGATAGGATTTGGTGGAGCGCACTGCCACTGATCCCTCCCCGTCCCTGGCGGACCAATCCCACCCACCCACCCCGGAATGCCCCATTCCGCCCTCCCCATGTCCCTCCGCTCCCCGGCAGGGACTTACCTCTCGGCCACGGTGCTCCACTGTTCTACGGCACCGGCAGAGAAGCGCAGGCCTCTCTGCCAGCGCTGCTTCCTCTTTGGGTGCCACAAACATGCTTTCCAGCATATGACAACTGTGACCAGCTCTTGCTCCGCCGGTCTTATTGTAGACAGGTTTGCGCCGTCAATCATCTCCAAGTCTAACGTTTATTGCACCTCCCTTCCCCATGGGTTTAGAGACACATTTCTCCCCTTTAAACATTTACGATGTCCATTGAAACATATGCAGTGGGCACACATCTGTCATGTCAAGCATGAAGACCTGTAAGTTCTAAGGTAACACTTCCCTAAAAATGCAGAGTCAGCAGCCTCGTTGAATATTGCTTTTTGCTTTCCAGGAGATGTCAGGAAACATTTAGGGCACTTTAATTACTCATCATGTTATTACCTTCCAATTCCATTTAGTAGTAGAATTGCCCTCCAATTTACAGGCAATAGCAAGTCACAGCTAGCAATTTTAACCTAAGAATAGGCTGAAATATTGCTGCTTTCACTGCAGTGAAAATTTAAAGGAATAAACCATTAGGGTAATTGTGAATTGCAGGAAAGAACATGTAGCCTGAAGCGGTTCCCAGCTGCACCTGAGAAGTGACAGCACGAAATTCAAGCACCATCTTAACTTCAGCCATCTGCGCTCAGTCACCCTTATCTGAGAACACACACCCCTTCGTTAGAGAAAATATAGTGGAACCTCTTGATAAACAGGCAGCATTCAGTTTTGCAGAATCAACAGGTTATGGGGGGGGGGGAAGATATCGGTTCATATTTCTGAGTCAAATATACAAGTACCAAAGAGACACCTGCACAGCAAAAGGCAAAGTAACAATAAAATTGCAGCTAGCAGACTCAGTGACGAAGATGCATTAATCATGGGGGCTAATGCTTTGGTTTAGTGCCTCCCCTGTACATTTCATTGAACCGAAATTGTTTAGGATATTTTTGCAAATCCAATCAACAAAAAAAGTTATGATAAAAAGAGTTTGGAGATAGGTTTGAACAGTAGACATTGCTGGGCTTGGAAAGTGAGTTGAGCTTTGACAGAAGGTAACTAATTCCAAACCCAGCACAGCAAAAGCATGCAAATTCAGGGCCAGACAGCAAGCTTCAACAGACAGCACTCCTGCAATTTGACATGTTTGAAGTTTCATCTAAGAGGCGATATTTGACAGAAAACATGGATTATTGTGAATGTGCCTTTGAAGCCTAATCTTGTGTACATTTTCTCATCAACTAAGTTATTCTCAACGTATGAACGGAACCACTGCCTTCATCTTTTAAGTAGCTTTTTTAGCTGTGGAGATCTATTCGTAAACTTACAGACAAGATATGAAAATGTTTCATGCACGACAGGTAAAGCTGGGGGGGGGGGAGGCTAGCTCTCCCTCAGGGCCTGCAGCTGTGCTTCACTTGCTCCCCACCACTTCACTTTCTCACATGCTTCCTTCCACCATTCTAGTCTGTCAAGCGATCCCAAACTCGGTAACACAAATTTCACAATTACGCCATCGAAACGGATCAAATTTGTTCTATTTCCATATCAAATGTGCAAGCTATATAGATATGTACTGTTTATTAAGAATATTTATATACCACTTTTCAACAAAAGTTCAAAGCAGTTTACATTTAGCAGTAAAGGATTTGTCACCGAAATTAGGATCACTTTTTAATGTATTATTATTTATTATTTATTTATTTAAAGAATTTGTACCCCGCCTTTCTCCCGAGGGCACTCAAGGCGGCTTCCAACACATTAAAATACATATATACACATTTAAAAATTAATTAAAACAATTTAAGTTAAAATAAACAACCCCAGTGGGTCACCTGCATTTACATATGTTAAAAGCCATTTGTTAAAAAGGTCAGTCCACCATGTCAGACATCAAACGCTGTCCTAAATAAAAACGTCTTAAGGCTCCACCGAAAGGTCTCTAAAGAGGGAGTCGTTCTTAATTCCAAGGGGAGGGAATCCCACAGTTGGGGCGCCACAGCCGAGAAGGCCCTATTCCGTGCCGCCATCCCCCTCACTTCTGTCAATGGCGGCACGGTTAACAGGGCTCCCCCTGATGACCTCAGAGTACGGGTCGGATTATAAGGAAGGAGGCGGTCCCTCAAATACCCTGGACCTGAGCCGTTAGCTTAGATGTAGTCAGCTTAGAAGATCAGAAGTACACCCCTCATAATGTTTCCCTGATCTAAGTTGCATTGTCATCAGCCTCCCTTCAAGTCTACCTTAGCACTTACTCTTTACTCTTCTCTGCAGACTCGGCAATATTAAAAAGTAGTTTTCAACCTGGTACAGGCTTCAGAATATGCAGGGTGGCAGAGGCAGATCACTTGGTTACAAACAACCCTGTGTCAGAAGTCTCCTTCTAAGGGGACAGCTTGCATACAGGAAAAACACAAAACCAGAAATATTCTTGCTGGTATGTAAGCATTCCACATTCAATGAAACTCCGACACGTGGCTCTTTCAAACAAGCAATCCTGCTGTGGAACAATCCCATGAGAAGTCTGTATCCAGATGTCCACAAATTTTGCCTGCAAATATGTCTACTGTATGACATGTCTAACAATTCTGCCCCACATGGAAGTTTCAGGGAATGGATAGGATCTCAGGGAATGGATAGGATCTCATCTCAGACATCAAGCTGAGCTTTAGAAGCACTCTAAAGCAGTGGTTCTCAAAGTGGTGGGTCGCAACCCACCACCAGAACCAGATGCGGTCGCTATCCCCTTAAGGGGGTGGTAACATCGGCAACATCTGACGCCAGCAGAACATATTATTTTCCTTCCTGGGGGTTGTTTTGGCCCTCTGGAGGGTGCGGGGCTCCTGCAGCCCTCTCTGCAAGCCTCCCTGTGCTTCAGATCAGCTCCCTGAAGTGATCAAGATCCACTTCAAATCGGAAGTGGGTCTTGATTGCTTCAGAGCTGATTAGAAGCGCGGGGAGGTCCGCAGAGGGGGCTGTGGGGCTCCCGCACCCTCCAGAGGGCCGGCACAACCCCCAGTAAGTAAAAAATACCCTTTTTGTTCCAGCGACAGTGCAATCTCGGGAGTGCCGCTGCCCCGCCCCCTCAAATACATGCAACTTTCCCAACTCATGGGGAGAACTTTGAGAAACGCTGCTCTAAAGCATCAAAATTGCTTCCAACTGCCACCAAAGCCCAGTGTGAGGTCACACAGGATCCCATTAATCACTTACTTTTTGAGTTTGATATGATCTTACAAAGATATGGTCACCATCAAGCAAACAAATGCTTCTGAATCAACTCCTAGTCTCAAGCACAGCAGCTCAGAGTAACTTCAAATGAAAATAAGTTAGCTCTGTGCAATCAGTGGCAGTGCTGGGGCTAGTCAGGTACAGCACTAGCCAAGAGCCCATGTCCATCAGAGGGTCCAATCTGACCACAGTGACCCCAAAGTTTTCAGGAGCAACCAGTGTGCCATCAGGAAGCAGGTGGGGCCTCTAGGGACCCAGCAACCTGGCACCAACACCGGGTGCACCTATTGTGTGCCCCATAATACATAAAGGAACAACATTTCTTCAATCACGTGTAGATAATCACTGCTTCCTGAAATATGTGAATGTGGTTTTAAAAGAGCATATCTACCCATACAATCTGTAGACATGGTTTCTTTGTTAACTTTGTAATGTTTGAAGCAGCCCACCGCTGACAAGTTCACTTTGAACCAGCATAAAAGAGCTTCTATCCCTCACTTCTCTATGAGCTAGAAAGAGTGGATTGTGCACATACACATTTCAGTTTACATGAGATTCAGAGCGTCTCTTGCTGTTATTTCAGACAGCAGTGAACAAACCAAACTAAACAATCTTAAAATATTTACTTGTAAAGTTAACATAAAGGAGCATTGCTCAGGCGATTACCAGTGCTTTTCCATGGAATTTCTAAATAGTTCCAACACAAAGACATTAGTCATAAATTTAAAGAGGAATAATTCAGTAATAACCCACAAACAGTCTTGCATCTGGATTCAAGAAGTCACAACTCAAATGCATATCTTCTAGTACAGGCACCTTCTAAAGTGGTGGCTCTTACACATTCAACGGAGAGGAACCTCCCTATTCAATCCAGCGGCTGCTGTGGGCGTTTCCCTCAGGTTTCCTGTGAGTGCCTTTAGGACAGGGAACCATCGATAGTCTCATTCCTTCTCCTATGTAAACCATGTTGAGTACTTTTTGTTGGAAAGCAGTACATAAATAATAATAATCACAACAGAATGGACGACAAAATACAATATTCAGGGCAAAACAGCAGTTTGAGGTGAAATTCTGCCGGTGGATTTTCAGACAGACATTTTCACAACTGTTCTTTGAACATTTCCTTGGTGGTAGGAGTGAGGTGGACTAATGTGGTTTCAGAACCGCTGCATTACTTGGAAAGAGAAGTTGGGCATTTCCGAATGATTGAAAAGAAAGAGTTTTGCTCTAAAGAGCTGAATGGGAGAGGAAAAAACTTTCACAGCCCAATCCTATGCATGCCTACTCAGAAGTAAGTTCCATTATAGTCAGCACTACTTACTCCAGGTAAGTGTGGACAGGATTGCAGCCTCAGTTTACTAAAAGTGATATATAAAATTATTGAAATGCTGTCAACGTAAGTACAGTAATTGTACAATAAATAAAATTGAAGACAGGCCCTGCCCCCAGACTTACAATCTAATGGACAGAAAAAGATAGGGAAGGAGAAGGACCGCAAAAGGATGGGAAATGATAACTAATCAACCTCTGGGTAAAAGAGAGAAAACAAATGTGTCTGTTGAAACATCTAGAGTGAAGGAGTTACTGTAATATCAGGAGGCAGGGCATTTCAGAGATAAGGAACAATAGAAACCAGTCACGTTATTAAGCTTCAAGATCTGCAGATCCAGCTGCAAAATGGCCACAATCCGCGGTGCAAGATGTGTAACTGTAGAAGGACTTTATACTTTAATTTTTCAATGGCTGATCCCCTGGGTGGCTACTTCCACAATTCATGTGTATTTGATCATTTGATTTTGTCTGTAAACGGCTTTGTGAACTTTTTGTTGAAAAGCGGTATATAAATACTGTTAATACCGGTAATAGTGCATACTAGTTTGTGAGTCTGATGCAGCATAGAGGAGCTGTGACTGAGAAGAGCAGAAGCGCAAGCTGCAAGCAGAAATGCTTTACTTCAAGAAAGTCACCGGGTGGGGCCCAGGATTATCACTGTTTAGTGGTGCAGTCACCATTGTCCTTACCTCTCACTGCAGCAATTAGGCTACCCATTATAGCAGGGGTGGCCAACCTTTCAACATGAATGCTCCTGGCCCGTTAATGGTGGGGGGGGGGGATTTCAGCAGCTGCAGCTACCAAGATTCTGTCTTTTACACAACTCTTAAGAATGCAGAAGCCCTAATGGTGGAAGGTTGGCCACCTCTGCATCAGTACACAGGCAAGGTAGTTTACTCTTTCTTCCGCAGTCACAGTTTGTTATTTACTGTTGTTACTAACCTTTTTTGAGAAATGTTACTAACCTTTTTTGAGAAGAGAAACATGCAAACAAGGGTGACTAAAAACAGGAATTCATGGGGATGCAGCTTTTCCAAGGAAAGACAGGCTAGAGTAGATGCATTCTATTTTAACAGAGGTCTAAAAAGGCTTGTTTTAGAGCGAGTCTTGAAGAACTACTTGTAAATAAATTTGAATATAGTCTAATGGATATTATACGCAACATAAATTTAGAGACAGTTTCTGAATACAGTTTCTCTATCTCTTTCACATACCAAGACTCTTCAGTGGCAATCATAAGCATACCTATCTGGAAAAAACTTCCAAATCTATTGACGGATCTCACTCACACCTAAACACATCTGTTACAGCAGAATTTTCTTGGACCAATAACTTATAGGTGATTTATTAACTGGACACACATGAATGAATTAGAATATCATTGCTAGGTTAAGTGACGAGTGTCAGTGCAAAGCAGCTATTTGAGAGCTACTTACTCAGTGAGTCACTGGTAACTATTACCAGATGTTGGCATCCAACAGTACTTTTTTTTGTACTGCTTTTTTGTCTACTTCTTACTTTAGACAGTCTCCAAGGTGTTCAGTATCACGTATGTTGAAGTTCATAAACCAATTGCCAGTTTCATATGAACACCTATCATAAAATCATTTTCCAGTTTATGCTCCTAAGATAAGAAACTTGCTCATTCAGTCCCCACATAAATGATCTACTGTACATTCTTCAGCAGATCATTAATAGTGTCCAATTCTTTAATGTAAGCTCCAGATGCTTCTGTCTATATCTGTTCATCAATGTAATTTGATGTCTTTGTTGTTGTTGTTCAGTCGTTAAGTCGTGTCTGACCCTTCGTGATCCCATGAACCATATCCCGCCAGGCCTTCCTGTCCTCCACTATCTTCCCGAGTTCGCTCATTTTCATGTTCGTTGCATTGGTGATGCTGTCTAACTATTTCATCCTTTGCCTTCCCCTTCTCCTTTTGCCTTCAGTCTTTCCCAGCATCAGAGTCTTCCCCAGAGAGTCCTCTCTTCGCATTAGGTGGCCAAAATATTTGAGCTTCAGTCTCAGTACCTGTCCTTCCAGGGAACAGTCAGGGTTGATTTCATTTAAGATTGACTGATTTGATCTCCTAGCAGTCCAAGGGACTCTCAGGAGTCTTCTCTAGCACCACAGTTCGAAAGCATCTATTCTTTGGCGCTCAGCCTTCCTTATGGTCCAACTCTCGCAACCATACATTGCTACTGGGAACACCATCGCCCTGACTATGCGAACTTTTGTTGGCATGGTGATATCTCTGCTTTTTATTATGCTATCTAAATTTGCCATAGCTTTCCTTCCAAAGAGTAAGCGTAAATTTGATGTCTACAAAATTCCAAAAGGTAGAAATGCAATTAAATCACTGTATGCAAGTGTGAAAATGACAGCTCATACATGGTTTGATTTCTTGTAAGAAGGACTGCAACTTGTACAATAGAAATATACAATATTGTGAACTCTGATCATCAGTTAGGATAACAAAAACAGGCTTTTGCTATAGGTAATCAAGACCCATAGTGCCAATCTGCATTTCTAAAGGACTGTGAACTCTTGAACCAAACCAACCAAGGAAGGCATAAAATTGGAGGGGCAGCTTTTCTGTGCAGAGGTCAGGTCTGCTGGTGGCAGAGCTCTCAAAATTATCTCACCACCATATTTATATCTCCCCCCCCCCAAAAAAAAGTAGTTAGATTAAAGACACAGCAACCTGTTCAAAGCCATCAAGAGAGCTTTATGGCCAAGCCAGGTGAGCCAAGATCTACACAAATCCAAATCTAGCACATTATATAATACATCACACCAAGTCTAAAGCAATTATTCTGCCTGCACTACATTTAAATAGTTATTCAAAGAAACTGCAGCTTATAAATTAGTTCTCAAAATAATCGTCCGTACTGTATTTTCCTCAATCAATGCCTAAGACGTGGTTGTATACACTGGTACTTAATATTGCCAAGCAACTGGGTAATCTTTATAATAATATTCATTATTCTTAAGTGCCTAAAAAACCTAAGGTGCCGTACAAAACAAAAAGACAAAACCTTGCCCGCAAGCTGACAATCTAAACAGACATATAAAAAAATAAAGGTGATGGAAGGAGAGAGACACTAAGTAAACATCTCAGCAAATTAGAAATGCATCTTGAGGTACTCCTAAATAACTCAAGCGGGGTAAGGCCAGGTTGGGCGCAGGACAAGGGCTCATATCCATCAGAGGGTTTCCTTGCACAGGAAGAGTCATGGCAAAAGTATTCCTTTCCCACCCTTTCTGGGGCTTCAGAATGCCTTGCTCATAAGAACAATTCTACCAGCATGAGGGAATAAACCTGGTTTGAGAACTGGCAAAGAACAACTTTCATCAAGCTCTGTGAAGCTTCCTGAAGTGCAGCCTCTACTAAAAACCATTCAGATTTTTTAATCTGTCACCTTAAAAGAAAAATTTAAGATCTTGCACATTTCAGTTGGTGAGGTATCAAGGTTTTATTGCCTCCTGTCCAAGGAACCAGAATATTCTCAGACTTTAGAAACCACATCTTCCTTGGCACTTCCAGAAAAGGTGGTGGGTCGTGACCCCACCACTTTGAGAACATATACAGTACTATATACTTTTGACAATCAAGGGCATTGTTTCCAGCAGAGATTGATGGTAAAATCATTGGTTTAAATATTGAAAAATAAAATGGCTACATTTAAGATTTAAATGGCAACTTCCCTCACAGGCAAAATAGTAGCTGCTCTTGAGGTGTGTATGCTTCCTCAGAGCCGTGGCACAGGGGTAAAGATTGTGCCTCCTTGCCACATACCCAAATCCTAGTTATACCTAGTTATACCCAAATCCTAGTTATTCCCACTTGAGGAAAAAACAAAAACAAAACCATGCAAAGGCCAATGACGTGATTGACATCACATCTATTTGGGCCCTACATGCAATTGCTAGTTGAATTTAAAAGCTTGAAAAAATTAGGTTTGAATTTCCCACAAGCCTTCTTCCTACATAAAAACACATATATTTGAATACAACATAATCCCAGTTAACGAGTAACAGAAGATGCTACACTACAGAATAAACTCTTCATCTCTGCCTCCTATTTCCAGACATTACAGCACAGCCTATTAATGCAACCTTAATTAAGCATTTAAGTCAACTGGAAAATAGCGTAATCTGGAACAGAGTGTCTGCTCTAGGATGGAGACGATAAACCTTGTTTTTCCACAGGACAAATGATACTTCTAACAATTTAGCAGCTAGAAATAAGAACTGTCCAGACAATTCAGTAATTCTGTTCTGGCATATGGAGACCAGTCAGCAGGGCTGGCAGCAGAAACTGAAGAGGAAAAAGGTAGAGAACCACATTGTCACCTCCAAGGGGCAAGTTTAGAGATAAAGGTATGAACTCTGGCCTAACTCAGGGTTCAACAACCTGGAACCAAGGCGTCTCAAGAACTACCTCCTCCTATACACACCTGTCCAGTGTCCATGATCCTTGCTTCTTCATATTCCCTCACTGTCCAAGGAGAGGCAGATGTCCATGACCAAAAAGGTCTTCTCAGCTGCAAGAGCCAAATTAGGGCGTTCTCCCTCTAAATGCCTGGCTGGTGCCCTCACTATCTGCCTTCAAAAAAGCAGTGAAGCCTAGACTATTTGGGTCAGCTTTTTTAGGCCTTTAAAGTGGTCTCATTAAAAATCCTGCTGTATGTGTGTATTTACTGTACTACCCATTTATATTAGAATGTCAATGCAAGTATGGAGTATCTATAACCTTATGTTGAACATAAGCTGCTTCAAATACACTTCAGTGCAGAAGGGGGGATAAACTTTTCAAAAGTCATATAAGGTTTGAGGTCAGTTTTTGAAGTGTTGGAATGGTAAGATACTGCACCTCTAGACTAAGAAGTTTTATGACTACTGCATTTCCACATCATTTTGTTATGCAACTTTTCACATTCTTCCTTTATCCCATTTAATTGTTCTTTATTAAATCGATTTGAGAGGAACTCAACTGCTGCCTCAAAATGTAGGTGCCTCGGGTAAGGCAAGTGAAAGTTTATTTGTATTTGTTTAGGGATGAGGGACCAATCAGTAACATGCTCTATGTGGGACTGCCTTTGAAAAGTTTGTAGAAAGCACAACCAATTTCGAATGTGGTCATCAGACTGTTGCCTGGGTTAGGCAGTGAATATATGATGCCAAATTTAAAACAACTTCATTGGATCCTAGATGGTTTCTGGACCCAATTCACAGTGCTGACTTTAACTGTAGTGCAATCTTGTCATTAAGTCCCTCAAATCTACCTGACTGCAAAGAGCCTGGGTGGCCTGCTGCAGGGGAGAGGGTTACCCCTGTTGGCAGCAGGGCCTCTCTTTTTTAAAAGATTTGTTGCCATGTTTCTGCAGGCAGCAAAAGGTTTGGCAGCACTTCAAATAATAATAATAATAATAAATATTATTATTCCACTTTTCAACAAAAAGTTCACAAAGTGGTTTACAGACAAAATACAAATACAGTACTGTTTCTGGTGGCCAGTTGTCTTCCCATTAGAACTAACGCACCAGGAAGATATGTCTTAGGGCCCAATCCTATCCAACTTTCCAGCACTGATGCCTTGGGCTAATGTGGCATGCGCCTTGGGGGGGGGGGGCAGTCACAGAGGCCTCCTCAAGGAAATGTTTGTTCCCTTACCTTGGGGCTGCAACGGTGCTGGAAAGTTGGTTACGATTGGGCCCTTGGTGTTACTTCCGGGAACATTCTAAGGGGGGGGGGAGAGAAAGGTCATTGGCAGAAGCCAGGCATCAGGAACGGTATCATTGTGTGAAGCATTGCTGAAGTTGCCACTGTCTGAAGCAGCATGGAGAAAAATATTTTTAAGAACAGCCACTTTGTCATCGACATCCTTGCATTTCTGTGGCTATCAGATGAGTGGTTACAAACAAGACTCCTTTAAAGCCCCCCAACAGACTGGATTCAGGTCTTAAGGACCACCTTCTCTCATATAAACCTCCTGCACATCAAGATCTTCCTCACAGGATCTGCTCCAGGTCCATCGCTATCAGGATTACAGTGGAGGGCTACTTAGGAAAGCAACTTCACAGAGGTGCGCCAAGATGAAGCAACACCCTTTTAGGGGACACTCTTATTCCCTCTTTGGTGATCTTCATGCTGGAAAAGGGAGGGGGTAAACGCAAACTTTCATGGCCCATTTGTTTAAAAACAGAGACTCCCGGGCTTTCTGCCATGGTAAGAAAATTTTAAAATAAAGATTAAAAATTAAAAAGATGTTACCAACTCCGACGTTTCGTCTGCTTCTATGTCAGACCTTTTCAAGGAAATGAAAACCCCTGCCAATGAGAGGGAAGATCTCAACAGTGTCTCACTTTTTAATTTTTAAATCATTATTTTAAAATGTTCTTACCATGGCAGAAAGCCCGGGTGTCTCTGTTTTTAAAAGGGGGTGGGGATTTTTTGTTCTTGTTTTTAATCTTAGGCTTTTCAGAGTTGGCACTTTCTTAATTTGCTATTCCCATTGGTTGTTTCCTGCTGCCAAATCTAATTAGATATCAGTTTCCTGTTGTGTTCTGTGTTTTTGGTTTTGATTTTTTTTCTTAACATTTGTGTTATGAATTTTAAAGTTGTTAGCCTCCTTGTCATCTTTAAGATCAAAAGGCAGGATACAAGTGCTTTATTAGAATAAATAAAAACTGATTCCAAGGTACTGAAAAGATAAATAAGAACCATCAACACTAAAAGGCAAGAACTAGACATTGTTAAATGTGCAGATGCATGTTTAATTCCCACTGCCACCTACAACATCTAACAAAAAGTTGCCCATGACCTGACCGCACAATGTTATGCATTTCTCCGTCCCGCATCATTGGCCGTCACTGGTGGAGGGCAGGGAACAGAAGAAGAGCCCTGCTGGATCAGGTCAAAGGCCCATCTAGTCCAGCTTCCCTTATCTCACAGTGGCCCCACCAGATGCCTCAGGGAGCACACAAGACAAGATACCTGTATCCTGTCGCCACTCCCTTGCATCTGGCATTAAGAGATAGCCCATTCCTAAGACCAGGAAGTTGCTTATTCCCATCATGGCTTGTAACCTGTGATGGACTTTTCCTCCATAAATCTGTCCAATCCCCTTTTAGGCATCTAGGCCAGGTGCCATCACCACATCCTGTGGCAAGGAGTTCCAAACACTAATTACATGCTGGGTAAAGAAATATTTTCTTTTGTCTGTTTTAATATTCCCTCCACTCAATTTTAGTGGATGTCCCCTAGTTCTAGTGTTGTGTGAGAGGGAAAAGAACTTCTCTCTATCCACTCTCTCCATCTCGTGCATAATTTTATACGTCTCAATCAACACCAGAACACAGATAACTTTTACCATATGTTACAATGGGAAGGTGGAAGTCAAGGTGTGTACCTACCATGTTTTGGCAGCAACCACAAATTTAACATAATGTCTACTTTAATAAAAAGTACCCTGTTAAACATGGGACCCAGAGACTCAAAGCCACACTGGTGAAACAAACAAGTGAAATGCTCATTCAAGTAGACATATCATTAAATACCTGGCACAATCCTTACTGGACAGAAGCTGCCAAGTCATGGCACCACATCTGAAGATATACAGTACATAGGATACTTAAAGCAGAAGTTCACATTTCCATGATGTATTTTTGTTTAATTACATGCAAGCTCCCCTGAGTCACCACAGCAAGAAAAGGGGGGGACGACGACACACACAACTGTTTTCAATAAATACACCATATTGTCCCGAGTATAAGACGCACCTGATTATAAGACGCACCCTTAAAGTTTGGTGCTATTAAAAAATTTAATTAAATCACTGGCATTAAATTGCAACAGCCTGATTATAAGACGCACCCCTAGTTTAAAAACTTAAATTAGGAGAAAAAAGTGAGTCTTATACTCAGACCAATACGGTAATTTCCAGGAGTAGCAACAGTATTTTCCCTAACCTAGTCACCATGAGACATGTGCTTCTCTCACCTGGCCCAGGGGCAGAATTTCAAACCACCGCAAAATAAATCACCATTTACGCACCACATTTTACCAGCTGTTAGTATCAGCTGTTCATATCAGTATCATACATATCAGCGTATCACTTTTCCTCTGTGGGGGAAACATTGTTCTATTAGAAGAGCTTCTATCTTTCCAAAAAGACCTGAAAGTCGTATTTTTAAGACTGATCAAAACAAAGCACAGGTCAAAAGGTACTTTCATACATATGTTCCAATATAATTACATTCTTAATTCTCTCATGTTCCTTTATTTACTTATATTCTCAAGAGCAGAAATCCAAACCTCATAGTTCTCTTCCTTTAGGCTAAGAGGCATATTGTTAGGATTAATTTTATCTTAATTATATTTGGGAAGAGTCAAACTGGGGTGTGGGTGTAGATGTTTACTTAAGGAGGAAGTTTTGAGAATTAAGGAGGAAGTTTTGAGAATTCCTGATCTACATAAATGATCTTTATGTAATTATACAGCAGTAAATAGTATCTTGATTTATTAATAAAGAAATGTTCCACCACTGACTAAAAGCAAACAAATCCACACTTAACATCTACCCTAGGCTATGTACAACATTTCTTACTAATTGTCCAATTTGGATGGAGGGGGTGCTGCCGCTCGCTTTGAAGCGGGCAGTGGTTCGACCCCTTCTGAAGAAGCCCTCCCTTGATTCCACAATAATGGACAACTACCGGCCAGTTTCAAACCTCCCGTTTTTGGGCAAGGTAATTGAGCGGGTGGTGGCGTCTCAACTCCAGAGGGTCTTGGATGAAGCGGATTATCTAGAATGATCCCTTTCAGTCTGGTTTCAGGCCGGGCTTTGGGACTGAAACGGCCTTGGTGGATGATAAACGCCGAGGACTGGACAGGGCGAGTGCGTCCCTGTTGGTTCTGCTGGACCTCTCAGCGGCTTTCGACACCATCGACCATGGTGTCCTTCTGGGCCGACTGGCCGAGCTGGGGGTCGGGGGCACCGTTCTGCGGTGGTTCCACTCCTACTTGGCAGACAGGTCCCAGATGGTGGTGCTGGGAGACACCTGTTTGGCATCCTGGCCCTTGAGGTGTGGGGTGCCGCAGGGTTCCATCTTGTCCGCCATGCTATTTAACATCTACATGAAACCGCTGGCAGAGGTCATCCGGGGATTTGGAGTTGGGTGCTATCAATATGCTGATGACACCCAGCTCCATCTCTCCTTTCCACCTGATTCTAGGGGGGCTGTTGAGGTCCTGGAGCGCTGCCTGGAGGCGGTGTGACCTGGATGTGGGCTAATAAGCTGAAACTAAACCCGGACAAGACAGAGGTTCTCCTGGTCCGGAAATCCATGATGCAGGTACTAGAGTATCGTCCTGCTCTGAAGGGGGTTGCACTCCCTCTGAAGGAGCAGGTCCGCAGCTTGGGGGTCCGCCTGGATCTGCAGCTGCTCCTGGATTCCCAGGTGGCGGCTGTGGCCAGGGGGGCCTTTGCACAGCTCCGGCTGGTGCGCCAGCTGCGACCGTACTTGGATCATGCAGACCTGACCACAGTGATCCATGCCACGGTGACATAGTGACTAGATTGTAACGCGCTCTACGTGGGGCTGCCCTTGAAGATGGTTCGGAAACTGCAATTAGTGCAGAATGCGGCGGCCCGTGTGGTCACTGGAGGTAGGCGGTTCGACTCAGTCGGGCCACTCCTCCGACAGCTGCACTGGCTGCCAATTCGTTTCCGGGCCCAATTCAAAGTGTTGGTTTTGACCTTTAAAGCCCTATACGGCTTGGGGCCAGGATATTTGAGAGACCGCCTACTCCTATATAGTCCGGCTCGTCTCCTTAGGTCATCAGAGAAGGCCCTTTTGCGGGTGCCGTCGCCCAGGGAGGTGTGATGGGCGGCGGCCAGAAACAGGGCCTTCTCAGTAGTGGCACCAACCTTATGGAATTCCCTCCCCTTTGACTTACGAACTGCTCCCTCCTTGGACACTTTCCGGCGAGGCCTAAAAACCTTCTTGTTCAAAGAAGCCTTCTGAGTCCTTGCCTTTTTTAACATCTTGCCGGTACAGGTGGGGGTGCTGCTGTTTTTATGCTCCTGTTTTAATTGTGCTATGATCTTTTTAATCGATTTTTAGATACTGTTTTTATTAATTTTCATTAATTGTTTTTTACTGTTTTAAAATGTGATTATTTTTGTATTGTATTTTTTGTATTGTATTTTCTTTTTGTTGTTGTTGTAAGTCACCTTGGGTCCCTGCAGGGAGAAAGGCGGGATAAAAATCCTGTAAATAAATAAATAAATAAATAAATAAATAAATAAATAAAATTTCTACATTAAACCTTACCTTTTTGGTTTTGCTTCTTAGACATAATAGCTTGTCTGTATTTAGTGTTGAATTGTGTAGTAGAGAAATAAGAATCTGTTTCCTCAAACGGACTTCAAGTGCTGGTGGAATTCAAGTGCTACTTTGCATCAAGGCAGGAAGTGGCAAATCTCTGCTTAGAGACAGCAAACCCCCAGCTCCAAATGCAGCAGAAGAGTTGTCAAATCTTGCTAGCCAGACTGCAGATAACAGTAGATCCTTCCTCTTAGCACCAACCTTCTGTCAGGAAGCACAAACACAGCAGTTCATGTTGCTGTTTTCCAGATTCTGAAAAGCCAAAATGTACAAGAAAAAATTAATTTACAAGATGCCTGCCATACTAGCATCCTCTATGTAAAAGCATTCCTCCAAAGTTTGGTTTGTTTTTTTTTAAATCTGAAGTCCATTCACAATAACATTACAAGAGGTCAACAAAAAGCCATCAAGATAGTCAAATCTCAGGCAGACTTTGCCCTGCATTTTAAACAGCTTGCAGTTCCAGAATTAGAGTAGTGCATGCTGGTAAAATACATTTTGAAACGATAGAGACAGTAGGATTGAGGATGTTTATGACTCATTAACAGAAAGAGCACTAAACATTTCCAATACCATAAAAATGTTATTTTCTAAGGGCAGGGTTGTTAGAATGGGAGAGGAGTCTTGAAATTTCAGTTTTTCTAAAGGTATGGCAACATATTGTAAGAAAACACGCAGCAATAAATTGGCAGTACTGAAGTATTGGCATGCTCTTTTGCAGAAGAAAGTTGTTTTTAATTGTTAAGCACTTCATATTTTACCATTTAAAATGGAAACTTTGATGCACAAGAACTGCCCTGAAAAATGGCTACTCTGTTACTTTGTAAAATTATATTTTGCTAATGTAATTTTTTGTTTCCTTAAAACAGAACTAGTAACTAAACGTTGTCAGGCAAGACAACAGGTGAAACAAAAAACAGGCTGCAATATTTACAACAGAATAAAGAACTCTTCCTCTGTGGGGGGAAACATGACATTGTTCTATTAGAAAAGCTTTTGCCTTTCCAAAAAGACCTGAAAGTCGTATTTTTAAGATTGATCAAAACAAAGCACAGAAGTGGTCGAAAGGTACTTTCATACCTATGTTCCAGTATAAGATTGTACTGAACTCAACAATATGAAGTTACATGTATTATGAATTATCACATTAAGTAGTTCACATCTGTGCTTGTTGTCCACTCTAGATATTGTAGAATTGCTTCATCCTAGTTCCTCGGCTCACTACCAGTTTCTCACCACTTACACTCAGCACTGAAGGCCGTATCTTACCCCCTGGGAAAAGAGAAAAGCAAGGGACAGTTGAGACAAGAAGAGCTCTTTGGCTCTCCTGTCTGCAGGAAGGAAACTCCTATTGGAGGACCACTCAAACTGGCTTCCTAACATCTAAAACTAGAGAGAACACAAAGCACAGATCTTCCAGTACTAGCTTAGAATGTCACCTTTCGTTTTTAGAACTAGAAGCATACCAACTTCTGGAATACAAGCCTGTCCTAGAAAGTACTGGAGGAAAAGCAGAAGTTGCATTAACGCAAATGGTGTTATACAAGTATTTTTTTTAATATACAATAAAACTTTACCTGAAAGGCTCACAGGTCTAATTCCATTCTCATCTGAAATAACTGCTCCATCATCTTTTAAGAAAGTCTGTATTCAATTAACTTGGGAACAGTTAAATATATGACCAGTATTGTGTTCTAGAAATATATCCAGTTTACAAAGCCTTGGAAACACTGCAATGCTTGCTCAATTACTAGCGCAGCGTTTCTCAACGTTCTCCCAGGATCGTGCCACTGCTGGGGACAAAAGGGGTATTTTTAGAACTAGAAGCATACCAACTTCTGGAATACAAGCCTGTCCTAGAAAGTACTGGAGGAAAAGCAGAAGTTGCATTAACGCAAATGGTGTTATACAAGTATTTTTTTTAATATACAATAAAACTTTACCTGAAAGGCTCACAGGTCTAATTCCATTCTCATTTGAAATAACTGCTCCATCATCTTTTAAGAAAGTCTGTATTCAATTAACTTGGGAACAGTTAAATATATGACCAGTATTGTGTTCTAGAAATATATCCAGTTTACAAAGCCTTGGAAACACTGCAATGCTTGCTCAATTACTAGCGCAGCGTTTCTCAACGTTCTCCCAGGATCGTGCCACTGCTGGGGACAAAAGGGGTATTTTTAGACTTACCGGGGGTTGCGCCGCTCTTTGGAGGGTGCAAGGCCCCCACAGCGGGCCTCCCCAAGCCTCCAAACAGCTCCTGGAGGCTTGTTGTCTGGAGGCTGGGCTTTAATTGCCTCCAGGACCCATTCAGAGGCTTGGGGAGGCCTGCTGGGGGCAGCCGCAGCCCCCCATCCTCCAGAGGGTAGCGTGACTCCCGGTAAGTCTAAAAATACCCTCTTTGTCCCCAACGGCGGTGCGATCCCGGGATCACTGACATTGCGATTGGGAATCATAATGCCCCTTAAAGGGGCAGCGCCAGCTCCTGCCTGGCATGGTGGGTCGCAACCCACCACTTTGTAAAACCCTGTACTAGAGGCTAGTAACAGACCAAAACAGGTGTTCAACTTTTTGATTTACAGTATCTATACTAATAAAACCTTCCACTTTTAACCCTATCAGCTACAGAACCCAAGCACAGGAATAGGAAGCTATTATTTTTAAAGATGCCTCTTCTAATCATTTTACCTGACAGTCAGAATTTTCAGCAAAAGGGGAGGGGATTCACACAACACCACTCAAAAATGTATCTGACACATGATGAAGAGTCTACACAACATATCTTTTTAAAAAAACACTTTATCTGAAGAAGAAAAAATAAGGCATAAAACAGTCTTCAATGAGACATTTCCACGTTAGCACAACAGGTGCTCCACTTAATAGTGTGATGGCTGATGCGACTCAAGTATCATTAAAACACCCTTCTTTTTCTCTGTATCACGCTGGCAAGTAGAGCTCAATGAAACAGAATCTTAGTTGGAAGAAATGCTCAGGCAGAACACATACAAGTGGTTTCAAAGTTGTTGTTTTTAAAGAGAACAAGGTCCGTTCAAAAAGGAATTGTCAGATTCACCTTCCCAAGAGCAGAATTAGTTTAAAATAAATAAGATATTTTAAAAACATCTATAACTCTGCTTTTTTTAAGAGTTAGCAGCCCCACTTAAAAGGTACAAGACAAGTTTCCCTGAACTGGTATCTCTTCAGAAGAGACTCTTCTACTTGCAATACATTTACCCACTAAACAAAGCAGCCATTTGTACTCGTGTGCGTGCGTAAGATCCAAAATTGTCAATTACATACTAGTAAGGGAACCATACATGCAGCTTCTACAGTTCACATGGATACTGTGTGCTTGTGGGCTAAAACGAAATACAGGATTGCTTCACACATCAGAGTTACATCCAAGTGCGTGCTAGGTTTCCTAACCTACACAAATGGCATTTCTGGATTGCAACCCAAGATGATTAACTTCACCAATTTTTAATACAGAGAAAGCTATGCTTTGAAAAGAAACAGAGAGGAAAATTCCAGCTAAAAGTAGAATACAGTGATGCCTCACAAGACAAATAGCTCACGCAACGAAAAACTCGCAAGACGAAAGCGTTTTGCGAGTTTGTTGACTCGCAAGACGAATTTTCTTGTGAAAAAATTTCTTCTTGCGAGGCATCACTCCCCGCACCGGGGCATCACCCCGCGTCCTCCCCGCGCCGGACGCTTCGGAGCAGAGGCGGGGAAAGAGTGGAGCTGGCTCCGGGCAGCTCGGGCAGCATTCCAGAAATGTTTCAGAAATGTTCTGCGCATGCGGTAAAAAAAAGGATAAATAGGGCAACGACGCAGCGGCCTTCTTCAGATCGTGGCGGACGATCCAGGGCTTTCTCCGGCTCCGAGGCCGGGGGAGAAACCCATGGAGCGCCCGCCCGCGTCACCGGGCGCACGCTCCGTGGAATGCCGCCCGAAGCCAGCTCCACCCTTTCCCCACCTCTGCTCCGAGGCCTCTAGAGGATCCTCCGGAGGCTCTGAGGCATCCGGCGCAGGGAGTACGCGGAGAGTGATGCCCCGCCAGTGCTCTGCCTTGCAAGACGAAATTATTCACAAGACAACACGTCTCGCGGAACGAATTAATTTCGCCTTGCGAGGTACCACTGTAGTTTTCCCAAACACACACTCACACACGACAAGGTAATTCCTGCGAGGCTACATGTGCAGCACATGTATGTGCTGGTCTATGCTCATGAACAGACTTGGAACAGACTACCAAGCCAGCCCTAAAAGCACTATGTGGCAGCAAGGGCTGCTTCATACAGCCGCTCTGATTGCAGTGAGGCACTATTAATCTGCCAGAGCCCAACCATGCTCTTGGGGAACTTGGAAGACCAAAGGGGTTTTCTACAGTCAGGACTCATAATTTTTATTTATTTTACAGATCTAGAACCCATGTCATCTCATACTTTTGAGACATAGGCTAAGCAACAACATGCAGAAGTATAGCTTCTGCTCAGAATGAGCAATTCATTTCTTACAAGCATTTCATTTTCCAAAGTACTGTATTTTTCGCTCCATAGGACGCATCGGACCATAGGACGCACGCATCCTATACCTGGGCTTGTGGGGGCTTCGGGGAGGCCTGCAGAGGGTCACGCAGGCCTCCCCGATCTTCAGTTTGGCAATAAATGGCCGAAAAGAGCCATTTATCGCCGAACTGAAGATCGGGGAGGCCTGCGCGACCCTCTGCAGGCCTCCCCGATCTTCAGTTCGGCGATAAATGGCTCTTTTCGGCCATTTCCGGTTTCCAGAAAACCGGAAATGGCCGAAAACAGCCATTTATCGTCGAACTGAAGATCGGGGAGGCCTGCAGAGGGTCGCGCAGGCCTCCCCGAAGCCCCGGTAAGTATTTGTTTTATTTTTAAAACTTCGCTCCATAAGACGCACTAACATTTCCCCCTATTGGGGGGGGGAGTGCGTCTTATGGAGCGAAAAATACAGGGTAATTTGTAATACTGCATACATACAGTGCATGCAGCAAAATTTATTTTATTTAATTTTTCACATTTTTATACCACCCTTTCTCCAAGGAAATCTTAGTCAAGTTTTAGAAAACAAAGTTCTCAGGAAAATGTTTAATTTCCTAAAGTAAAACAAAACCTGGAGAAGAAATATAGATATTTCTATCTATACCCAACTAAGCATAGCTAAAGGGATGAAGGTAAAACAGCTCAGGAATATTGTCCATTAGTGAATCAAGAACAGCAAGGGAGCCTTTGAAGGAACATCATATACTACCTGGGCCTGGAAAAACAAACAAACCACTCACTTTTTATGAATACCTGGACAAGGAAAGATCTAGGAGCAAACAATTCAAAACTGAACGGAGAATATTTAAAAAGCACTTCTGAACTGAATTGTCTTCAGCACTTCTGAAGACAAAAATTGTCAGCTCTATAAGGTAATAATCCCGCCCCAAAATGGCGTAACACAATAAGGCTCCAATCTTATAACAATTTCCTGGGAGTAAGCCCCATTGAACATAATGGGACTTACTTCTGAGTAGACATGCACAGGCTTTCACTATAAGTGCTTTGAAAAAAGTTAAGGTGTTTCACATGTATCCTAGCCTTGCAGATTATTCCACAAAGGGTAAAAACTAGCAAATGTGTTTAATAATTTGCCTGTGCACAAACATCTATTTTAAATCACACATGGCATAGAAGGCCAATATTTTGCCACCTGAAGGGAGATTCTTTTTCACCATATACAGCCAAGCTACTGGCAAAGTGACTACAGTTGATCCTCTCTATCCACGGATTCAAGATTCGCAGATTCGTCTCAACGTGGATCCCGGATCCATAGGGTCCACATTACGAAGGTTTTTAAAAGTAGAGACCCCAAATCGCTGTTTTTACATATGCATGGGCAAATCAGACAGTTTCCAAGCCTCTGCAGGGCTTTCTCAAGCTGAACAATACACTTCCGGGTCGCGCAAAGGCTCCTATCTCTTCCCAGCTTTGCCCCAGAATGCACTGCAATGCATTCTGAGGTGAGTCTGGGAGGAGAGAAGAGCCTTTGTGCGACCCGGAAGTGGGTTGTTCAGCCTGAAAAAGCCCTGCAGAGGCTTGGAAACCGTGTTAGTTTGCCTGCACAACAGTAAAAACAGCGATTTGGGGGCTTTTTCCTACTTTTAAAAACCTTCCTAGTGTGGATCCCGGTATCCGTGGATTTTTGGTATTCACGGGGGGTTGGGAGGATCCATAACAGAACCCCCACAGATACCGAGGTCCCACTGTATTAAAAAAAAATCTAGCAGCTTGAGGCGTATGAATGCAATTTTTTGCTTAAAGAACAAAGTTGCAGCTGAAGCCTAGTAGTCTTACACAGTAGTCTTACTTCTATCCTAGTTTTGGATCTGGATTCAAACTGCAACTTGGCTGCAGACCCAGGTGGCCTTGAAAGTATCTGCTTTGCGTAGTTAAATCAAGGCAGATTTTGTGCTATTATTCACCGATACTCATAGTATGAAGATATAGAACAATTCTATTGCTAAAAGTAAGCTTGTCTGCTTTGAGTATTTCCAGGCTAATGCATCTGTCAGGACATCATATACAAGCCACTGTGAACTCCTTGGGGGAAGAGCAGGGTACAAGGGTATTAAACCAATTCGCACAATGAGGAAATGGATAAGCATGGATTGTTTCTTAACACTCCACAAAACCAACCCATCAACCAAAAGGTAGAAAACAAACATTTCATTAAAACGTTGATATTTCTAAAAGATTTCTCCCTTCTTCCCCACCCCTCTCAAAACCCACGGCAGCAACTATTAAGCCAGCCCCAGAACTGCACTTACACTTAACTTTCAACATATCCTCTGTTGAACTAGCATGTTGGTACTATAGCAATCTTTTGAAATTAACAGATATCACTTGAGCCATTGGGTGGCCTGACGTTCTTTGGGAAGACAGTAACAAACATTTGTGCACAAAGATATAGTTTACAAAATGGAAAAAGACTTGTAGAACAAGGTTTTCAAGTTTCTACTGAGGAAAGCCAGCATAGTGCAATAGTGAATGCTGGACTAGGACCTGGTTCAAATCCACACTCTGCCTGGAAGCCCACTAGCTATCTCTCTGGCTAATCTACCTCACAGGGCTGTAAAATAGGGAGCCATGTAAGTCACTCAGCTCCTTGGAAGAAGGGTGTGATAAAAATGTAATAAGCAACATAAACGTATGCATGTTACCAACGGATGTGAAGTCATTCCAAATAATCTTGTGGCAAATATTTAAATGTGTTTCATGGTCAGATAAACAGCACACATCAAAAACGTTGCCTACATCTTCCATTAAATTTTCACCAAGTAAATCTTACCACCACTGTGCACAACAAGTACTGGTAGTTTTGTTTTCCAGTCTATTATCTATAAGAATATTTTTCATTCTAGGACGTTATGCAAAGGAACATTTTCTTTCCCTTCAAACTTGAACACCAGCATCAACGTTATGCAGCAGCATCTGGCTAATTGGCTTTGGACTACTGTAGTCCCTTACCAAGCTATTTTAGTCTTGTTGATTATGCACATGAATACATATGTGCAAAGGACACAATTCATAACTAACAATTATCCTCAAATGCACACAGTTCACAAGATAGTAGGTTTACTACACAAGCCAATAATGCCCTAGAGAACCAAGATGTTTACCCCAAGTTATCCACCAAATCTTGAAATCAAGACACAGAATTAAGCTTTAGTATTAAAACCACATCAGATCAATTTAAAAATGCATTCATTTCTAATATCTTGAGCCAACCAACTGAGAGGTTATGAATTGGGGTTCAATAATTTACACAGCATTTTAACTGTGCAAAACAATGATCCTTAACACCATTCCTAGGAAACAAATTCCAACAGAATTAAGGAGGCTTCCTTTCAAGCAAGCATAGTAAAGATCAAGCTGTAATCCTATGTATGAGGTGGAAAACGGATCAAGTTTTAGAGAAGTGGACTGTGACTTTCCGGAGTTGACATGTCACAAAATGTTGATAGTTTGGCTATCATTTAAAAACTAGCACAGAATCCAGGATACACGCCTGACCCCTTTACTAGATTTACAGGCTTGAATGCAATTGGGGAGGGGGGGGGAACAATGACAGATTGATGTTAAATCTGGTTTTGACACAAAGTCAACAACATTGGCACAAACTGATAACTCACAACACAGCATACTATGATCATCATATGTGGTAGACAAAATACAGAGCAGCAAAAGACTGCCCATTCCCACCAAACCTTTTTCCTCCCACTTCACTTAAAGTCACCTGTCCCTCACCTTTTTAAGCATTTCCATTACACTTACCTTTTCAAAACCACAAGAATTCATTTCAGCAGGAAAGCACTTCTATACTGCCCACATTACCATTTCAGGATAAAACTACTGCTGTTCCTCACTGAGAAGAACATTTTAAATACCAGATTGCTATTGGTCAGGTGCAAACCCTCAGCTGTAGAAGCAAAACCAACAGTAAGCTGCTAAGGCAAACTCCCACACCCTTTCGCAATCACCTCCACCCATTCAGCTCTTCTATTCCTACTGTATTCATACATTGTCTTTTCCATGATGTTCCTCCCTCAATACTAGGAAAAGAGATGCTGGGGCTCAAACCCGCCTGGAAGTCCAATCCCCGAGATATGGCAACTCCCTCCATTTATTCAACTGCGAGGGAAACACACTGTGAACATAACAGCAGCCCTACAGGCTCAGGACAAAGGTCCATCTAGTTGATCCCGCTTCCCACAGCAGCCTGCCAGATGCCTCTGGGAAATCCATCAACTAAGCTTGAAAAGGACAAGCCTTCGCCAGGCGTTGCTCCCCCATCAACTGGTATTTGGAAGTACAGTACTGTATAGCTTCTGAACATGAAGGTTCCACATATTGATCCAGGTCTATAGATCTATTCCGGATAAACATGGCTGATTTTGTAAAGCCATCTAAGTCCATCACCATCACTCTATCTTGGGGCAGGGAATTCCATATATTTGTTATGCTATCATCTCTTGCCCATCAGTTTCAACGGGTGACCCCAAAGAGACTAGGAGTAGAAACTTCTGGCCCTGCATTTTCTCTATACCATGCATGATTTTTGTGAACCTGTACCAAGTGCCCCCTTTCAGTCATCCTTCTCCTAATCTGAGAACATGTTCAGGAGCACTTTCACATCTATCTACTATGTTTTCAATCGATTTGCAGACATTAGACTCAGACAGCCATTCTTGATTTGTGTGTCCCAGTATAAATGCTGCTTGCGAAGAAAGAGATACTTGGGCTGAGCCTCGGCAAGTCCGCTCCTCCCACGGCCCCAAGCCCCCTCCAACCCTCCTTCGCTCAGCGGCCTGCTTTTTGGCCCGACTCGACGCCCCCACACCCCCATCTCGAGCGGCCATTCGCTGGTCTCAGCCTCGGCTCCCCTCCCTAAGTGCTTCTTCTCTGCTCGTGTCCCCTTTATATCGCCCCCTCCCACCTCGACCCTCTTGGCAGCGCCCATCCCCCTCATACGCACGCACGCGCGCCCTTCCTATCCTACCCCACAACGAAGATCACCGCTGCCGATACAACCGACGCCCCCCACTTACCTCAGGCCGCAGCACTCACCGCAAAGCACCGGGACGCGGGCCCCGCCCACCAGCGAGCGAGCGAGCAAGAAGCGGCGAAGAGAGCTCGAGCCCCGCGACCAATCGAGCAGGGGGAGCCTGTCCTCTTCAGCCAATGGGAGAGGACTCTTCGCTTGGCAGAATTTTGGCCAATAGGAGAAACTGAGAAGCGAGCCCTCGAGATGGACGGTCGAGTTCGACTCGAGAACAACAGAGCCGCTCTAGCCACGGAACCCCTCCTCCCGCAGCCCAAAGGGGCTCCGTTTTAGCAACCGCCAATCGGATAAAAAGAAAGAGGCCGCTTAACCCAAATCACGGCGGCCCAGAGCTATACACAACCAATGGGCAAAGTCCCTCGACCTCGAGCCAATCCGGGTGCGAAGGGCGTGGCAAGAAGCTGCGGATGACAAGTAACGTAGCACCTAGGAACAATTGGTCACGCTAGCTCCCGCCCTTCTTTCATCGAATTGGCGTTCTGAGCAAGACGAAAAGACCCGAATTCTTTCCGGAGAAAGCCGAGGGACGGAATTAGTTTACCAGAAGATCAAAGACCTCAGCATGGTCTTGGGACCAATCTCTAAATAAGTTCCATTCTGGCAGGGCTCCTACACTTTAATATCTGCAGGACATGCAAAAATCCAGCTGGTGAAGCTTTCCTCACGGCATTTATATGCCGCTGGAAAAAGTTGAATTTCTGCCTGTTCTGCCGTTTTTAAACACTCAGAAGCCCTGCCAGGAAAGAAAAAAGGCAATCCTGTTGTATAGCAGCCATTCTTCCTACGGCCCCATACACACTAGTGTCATGGGGGGGGGGGGGAATCATGTGTAGTAAGTGCAGCATTAAAATGCAAATAAAAAGTGTTCCTCCTCTTTCCCTGCCCCCTATCCCATTTGTGGCCAGGGATTCAAAACAACTGTGCATATATACGAATATACGTCGATCTTCGTATATTCACAGTGACAGCCCAATCTTTCGCAAGTTGCAGCGGCCGGCCTAAAGCCTGGTTCACACTAGCCTCCCGGCTCGTCCCTGCGTCTGTGCTTGTATGTGCTTGTATGCGCTTCTCTATGCGGTTGGAGGACCTGGGGACTGCTTACTGCCTGTTGTCCCTCCTTCTGTCCCGCCTTCTTGAAGAGAGCGCAGCTGTGATTTGGTGACCATGCCGCCACTCTCCTCCCCCTCCCATCCGATTGGTGGGCTGCCGTAGCACCGCAAGCATTCCCGCAAGCGCAAGCGCATCAAAAGATGAGTGGAAACCATCTTTCCTGCCTCCCCGCAAGCTGTGACGCAAGCATGAAAAAAGCTCCGCGAGACCAAACACAGATCCACAACGAGCCGGGAAAAGGCTAGTGTGAATCAGGCTTAAATGGTCAGCTGCTGCATCCTGCACGGGATGCTGCCTGCACCGGCACGGCTGGGACTCACCTCGGGGGAAGGGGACAATCATCCTCTTCCTCTGGTGTAAGCCCGCGGCCCCATTGGGCCTCCTGGGATGCATGCCAGCATCCCACAACCTTGGCCCGACTTGGCACAACCGGGAAAACCGTATAAGGCCGGCTCAGGAAGGGGATGGGAATATCGGCACAGCCCAGCACCAATATCCCCGCCCCCTCCCAGGTCGCGCCTGCCAATGGTCCTCTCCCCCACCATCCCGGCCTGCCCTCTCCATGCCCTCCCGCTGCCCGGCGCAGGGCTTACCTGGGTTGGGTGGTGTGGAGTCCGAGGTGCGGTGGAGTGAGTGGCACCAGCCTCTGTGCCAGGAGGGCCGCTCACTCCAGAGGTGCCGCAAAAGTGCCTTACAGCATGTTGTCTCCGTTTTTGGGTTTGAGACTGTGTCAATTAAAACAACAAAGTCTATTACTTGACATTATGGCACTTTCGTGACGCCTTAGGCCTGTGGAGCGCTCGCTCTGCCAGCCTATTCTCTGGATTGAGGAAGAGGGCATTCCTGACATGTGGGTAGTCCCTCCCACTTGGAAGGCAGGGTAGGCTTAGCTGAAGTCGTCTCCTCCCCGTGGGAGGGGCTTCCCAGACCCCTGTCCTGCCCTGCCTCCTTAGAGACAGGTCGCAGCTTAGCTTGCTCCACAGCTTCTATAGGATTTCTTCTACTAGATCCTTCCTTTCGTCTTCTCCTCTTCCGTTTCTTCTTCTACTCCTCTAACCTTACCTTTCACGCTTTCCTCTCCTCACCTGAGGTTTGGGAGCGCATCTCAGAACCACCCAGCGATTCGCGGTTGGGCCTCGCCGGACCGGGAGGTCCCAACCCGCGCTTCTCGCAGACGCCATCGTGGTTCACCTCAGGAGGGCGAAACCTCGTGTTGCTAGGTGCTGAGGCGGCGGCCGGACCGGCGTCGCTCAGCTGCCTCTTGCCCCTCGGCTGACGCTACGGAGCGGACCTCCAAGAGGCCGACTCCGCAGGCGCATACAGCTGTGAGCCTTCCCTCAGCTCTCCGAGCGGCTTCGGCCCGGAGTTCCACCACTCGGTCGGCTCTTGCCCCGAGGCAGCGTGCGCTGAGGGGAGTGCATTGATCTCCCTGCTCGAAATGCCGGGTAAGGTCATTTGCCCTTGTTTGGGGGGTTGGGGCCTACGGGAACGAAGGTCTCTGTCCCAGCTGGGGAGGGCCTTTCCTCTAAACATTCGGAGCCACTCGACCCCGTCATTCAGGCACAAATTGCTAAGGCAGTTCAGGAAGCCCTCCGGGGGGCCTTGAAACCTCCCGCATCGCTCCTTAAGCACACTGAGAGAACTTGGCATCACCGCAAGCGCAGGAAATCCCTCAGCCCTCTCTCCCTTCTCTCCTCTGCCTCTTCTGAGGAGGAGGTGGTCTTGCCAAAACGCTCAAGCAGGACAGTTAAAAGCAAGGTTCTCAAGCACTACAGGGGCGGAAAATCTCTGAGGAAACGCAGAAGACATGTTTATGTGGAACTGTCTTCCTCACAGTCTTCTTATGATTCCCCCTCTGGCTCCAGCAGGGAAGAGGGGGAACTTCCTGGGGAGGACTCCTTCCCACAGGAATCTAAGATAGATCGTTTGTTCCCTCATGATCTATTTTCTAGAATGCTCACCAAAGTAGTTCAAGCCCTGAATTTGCCTCCTGCTACAGGTGCTGACACGATTCCTGACCAGACCAAGACTGCCTCCCAAAGGGCTCTTTTCCCTCAGGGCCCAGTTAAACCATAAGAACATAAGAAGAGCCCTGCTGGATCAGGCCAAAAGCCCATCTAGTCCAGCTTCCTGTATCACACAGTGGCCCCACCAGTTGCCTCAGGGAACACAAAACAACAAGATAGCTTGTTTCCCTTTGTTACTCCCTTGCACCTCGCACAGAGAAAAAACCCGCTTCTAAAACCTCTGAAGCCAGGAGGTTGCTCAGGGCTTGTAACCTGTGGTGGTCTCTTTTCCTCCGTGAATCTGTCCAAACCCCTTTTAAACCAGACACAGCTCCCCTCCCCGGACGCCTTCCAGAGGGTCCTGGATGCGGAGTGGGGCACCCCCACAGGGGCCAGACACCCCTCCCGGTTGGTTAATAAGCTCTATTATTTCCCCGACCCTGTCATGGCCTCTTTGAAGTGCCCCACGGTGGATGCTCCCGTGGCAGCTCTGGCCACGTCCACTGTTATTCCGTCGGAGGGCGGGCCTCGCGATTCTTGTGACAAACGTGTGGAAGCGGCGTTAAAGAAGAACTTTGACGCCTCTTCCGTGGCCGTGCGTGCCTCTGCCGTTAATTCCATTTTTGCCCGAGCCACCTATCTGTGGGCGGAGGAACTCACCGCCACTGAACAGGGCCTGTCCAAAGTAGCCAAGAGCACCTTGAAGAAGATTGCCCTAGCCTCTGCGTTTTCGGCTGACGCTTCTTTTGATGCGTTGCAGATGGATGCTAGAGCCAGGGCGTCAAATGTGGTGGCTCGCCGCAACGTCTGGTTTGCGACATTGGTCGGTGGACCCCGGGTCCCAAGTCAGGTTGGTTGGGGTCCCTTTTCAGGGTACGAAGCTTTTTGGTTCCGCCCTGGAAAACATTTTAGTAGAGAACAAAGATAAGAGGAAAGTCACCCTCGGTCTCTAAGGAACCACCAAAGTCTAACTCCCAAAGAAGAATGGGGACATGCGCCCTATCCTGGATCTGAAACCGCTAAACAGGTGTCTCCGCAAACGCAAATTCAGGATGGAGACATGGGGGACCATAGTGGCAGCCCTAGAAAGGGACGACTATTTAACATCCATAGACCTCACGGAAGCTTACCTCCATGTCCCCATCCTGCCGTGCCACAGAGCTTACCCTCGAGTTTTTACAAAGCTACTGATAGCTCCGGTCTCTTGTCTGCGCCAGAGGGGGATTTACGTCTTCCCCTATCTGGACGACATTTTGATCAGGTCTGCCTCACACTCCCAAGCTCTGGCGGATCTCCGAGCTACGACAGACCTTTTGCAATACCTGGGCTTTGTAATAAACTGGAGGAAGAGCCTCTGGACCCCTTGCAGTGCATAGAGCATCTGGGGCTCATCATGGATACAGTGGCTTTCAGGATTTCCATTGTCCAGGGACAGGCAGGTCTCTCTCCGAACGATGGTGTACCGACTTTTGCGTTCGGAGACGATGGACCTCGTGTGCCTTGCCTCTCTCCTGGGAGTCTTAGTGTCGTGCCAGGATGTGATAGCTTGGGCACAGCTCCACATGCGCCCCCTCCAACGTTTCCTCATGCCTTACCAACAGCAGATAGAGACCCAATGCCACATTCAGATACCAATCCCCGCAGCGCTCAAGGATTCCCTATCCTGGTGGGTGACGGAGGGATGCCCGGGACAAGGGACATCCCTGCTCCAACCTCAACGCACGGTCCTCACAACCGATGCAAGTCTGTGGGGATGGGGAGCTCACCTTTCGGGGAGGTTTGCTCAGGGAACCGGGTCTCGGGTGGAATCCCGCTACAGCATGAACCGTCTCGAGTTAAGGGCGGTCCGTCTGGCCCTAGTGTTCTTTCATCCGCAGGTGCTGAATTCACATGTCTTGATCCGCACCGACAACATCTCGGCGAAAGCCTATCTGAACCGCCAGGGCGGGACTCGTTCCTCGGGCCTGCACAAGGAAGCCATGTTGCTGTTCACCTGGGCAGACGCAAACTTGGTGTCGATCCGGGCCGAGCATCTGGCCGGGGTGAGGAACATCACTGCGGATTGGTTAAGCAGACAAGCTCTCTGAGAGGAGGAATGGCAACTGCACCCCCAGGTTTTTCACTTAGTGACCCTGCGCTTCGGTCTTCCAGAACTGGACCTCTTCGCAACAAAGGTAAACAAGCAGCTGCCAAGATTTTATGCAAGGCAGCTAGGAGCAGAAGGGGTAGACGCACTGCAGTGTCAATGGCCCCGGGGCCTTCTATATGCGTTCCCTCCTCTTCCACTACTTCCCCTGGTCCTACGCAGAATTCAGTCCTCTCCGAGTACGGTGATTTTGATCGCGCCCTCCTGGCCCAGGAGACCATGGTTTCCAGACTTGGTCAATCTGTCGGTAGAAGACCCTTGGCCCCTTCCCCCCCCCCGGGAAGATCTCCTCTGACAGGGTCCCCTTCTTCATCCCAGGCCCTCTCTTTACAAACTCACGGCTTGGAAGTTGAGCAGACAGCCTTGAAGAGGCATGGCTACTCGTCCAGGGTTGTGGATACCTTGATGGCTTCTAGGAAGTCATCCACTAAGCGGACTTACACTATGACTTGAAGGAAGTTCGTGTGTTGGTGTAGGACGGGAGGCATATTGCCGACAAAGCCCAAGATTTAACACATCCTGGAGTTTCTCCAGGAGGGACTTGAGTTGGGGCTCAGCACCAACACCCTACGGAGACAGGTGGCAGCCTTGAATGGTATTCTGGGGGCGCCATCACTCATTAATATTTCTTCTCACCCCCATATTAAATGCTTCCTTAGGGGGGTTTCCTTGATTAATCCACCCCCCGTGCATAGGTGTCCCACTTGAATATCGTTCTATCGGCTTTCCCCAAAGCTCCCTTTGAGTCCATGTCTTCCGCGCCCTTACAAGAACTCACATATAAGACTCTATTCTTGGTGGCGGTTGCCAGCGCTAGGAGGGTCTCTGAATTGGGGGTCCTGTCCACCGACCCTAACTTGTGTGTTTTCCACGAGGACAACCTCCGTACGGATCCTCAGTTTGTTCCTAAGATCAACTCCATCTTCCACCGAGCCCAGGAGTTGTGTCTCCCCTCGTTTTGTCCTAACCCCAAACACCCCAGGGAAAGAACCTGGCATACCCTTGATGTTCGTAGGGCCTTACGCTTCTACATTGATCGGACCAAGGACCTTAGGAAAACGGCGGCCCTTTTCGTTTACTTCAAGGGGCCACGGGCGGGGTTTCGGGCCTCCTCGGTATCACTCTCTGCCTGGGTAAAGGCGGCAATAGCTTCTGCCTATAGGGTCAGGAATCTCCAGCCCCCTCTGGGCATCACTGCACACTCCATTCGGGGGGCGGCTACCTCGGCAGCATATGAGGGTTATGTTTCACTTGAGGACATCTGCAGAGCAGTTACGTGGTCCTCGACCCATACCCTTTTTTCGCCACTACCGGGTGGACCGTCTGGCGTCTGCTGAAGCCTCTTTTGGTAGGAGGGTGCTTCAGAAGGTTGCCACAATAGTTTGGGTCCCTCGCTGCCCTCCCGGGAAGTACGGCTCTGGTACATCCCACATGTCAGGAATGCCCTCTTCCTCAATCCAGAGAAACGGAATTCTTACCTTGTAAATCTCCTATTCTGGGATGAGGAAGAGGGCATTCCGCCCCACCTCTTCACAGCTTGGGGATTGTGGCCTGTATTCAGGTATTCTGGTGCTTGCACGCCCTATGAGTTTTTCTCTTCTCCCGAGGTGGAATCAGATCCTTCAGGCGTGTTGGTGGTGTTTTTTAGAACCTTACTGTTGTCGTTTATGCATTGCCTTTACTGACATTTTTTCTCTATACTGTTTGCACCAGTTTTTCTACTGGACAGTTTTCTGCCCACCTTTGCCGGTGGGGTTTTTCCTTCTTGGGAGGTGTGTCTTTTCAGCTCGTCAGTCCGGACTGGGGTCTGGGAAGCCCCTCCCACGGGGAGGAGACGACTTCAGCTAAGCCTACCCTGCCTTCCAAGTGGGAGGGACTACCCACATGTCAGGAATGCCCTCTTCCTCATCCCAGAATAGGAGATTCACAAGGTAAGAATTCCGTTTTCTGCGCAGGATTGTGCCTTCATCAAAGTAGTTTGGCCTCTTGAGCAGATCTCTTCATATGTCCCAGTCTGAACTGGAGAATTTCGCCTCAGATGAAGCATTTCAATTTGCCTGCTGCAAATCCGCCCAAGTACAGGGGTAGTTATCCTTGGGACAACCCAAGATCTTTCCTCAAGCCTCAAGTAACCATTCCGACCTGTTGTGAATTTGATGGCCGAGGGCCTATTGTCACACGCATACCCAGAGTTGTCCGTGTTGTCCGTCAGTGTTGGTTTTCTGAAATACGTATACACATCACTGTACATATATTTTCTGTGTCCAAGGCCATGCTTAGGATCATTTTTCATTCCAAAATCCTGCATTACGACATTGGTTCCATTCATTTATTTTCATGTCTCTGCTTTTCAACAGCCCGATAGTGACGCCTGCTGGGCCCAGAGGGGATAGTAGGTACAGTATTTCAAAAATTCCTAATGCTAACTGGGCAAGAGGCACTTTTTCAATGGGTGCTTCTCTTATATTTAGCAGGGGGAGAGTAACTGCCCCCCTTTCACCCCAGCACAGTGTCTTTCTGGTGGCTGTTTGCTGGTGGTGTTCTGCATCTTTTTTTAGATTGTGAGCCCTTTGGGGACAGGGAGCCATTTAATCATTTGATTTTGTCTGTAAACCGCTTTGTGAACGTTTTGTTGAAAAGCGGTATATAAATACTGTTAATAATAATAGTTAAGAATAACCCCGCAGATAGGCACTTAAGAAGAATTAGGAAGGTCCAAAGAGAAGCTAGCGAGACAGATGGGAATGTAGAGAACTAAGGGATATTTAAGCGTTTAAATTTGTAAAAGGAGGTGGCAGCTGAAGTCTGCCAAGATTTCACATGCTCGTTTAGGAACTCCTATCTTATGAGAAAGGAATTCAGAAATAATTTAATTACAGTATATCAATCTATCAGACAGAAGCTTTCTGGATTAAGATTCCCTCCCTCTCACACACAGACATACTCTCTCTCTCTCTCTCTCTCTCTCTCTCTCTCTCTCTCTCTCTCTCTCTCTCTCTCTCTCTCTCAAGTTGTTTATTGGAGCAAAATATTTAGAAAGAGACTAGCCTGAGATAGGATTACAAGTGTAAAACCCCTCATTTTTTAAGACATAATCCAGGAATAACGCCTGTTTGCATATTTATTTATTTATTTAAAGAAATTCGTATTATGCCTTTCCAGTACAAAAGTCCTCAAGGCAGTTTACAGATATAGCTAAAATAACAACTTTATCAACAGCAATCATTAAAACAAATGAGAAGTCAAACATATTAAAACAGCAATAAAAATACAAGTCAAAGCAGCCAAAACAGGTAAAAGGTCAAGCAAATGTGACAGATTTAAGACAGCGTCTATAAGACAGTAACTGGAGGATGGGAGGCATTTGTGCAAAACTTCCATGCTGAATCTTCATGTATCCATAGCTGGGATGAACTGGATGTTCCCCTCCAAGCTTTTCAGGTGGCAGTTGTCTGCTGCAAAGGTATTTGAACACCAGATGCCCCTACAATATTTTGTTTAAAAGAATCATAATGTCATGCAGAAGATTTAATTTACTTGTTCAAGATTAGTTCCATTTGGAGCCAGTTGAAGTTTCTGAAGACATTTGAAATGCAACCCCACATACACAAAGAGAGAGAGAGAGAGAGAGAGAGAGAGAGAGAGAGAGAGAGAGAGAGAGAGAGAGAGAGAGAGATTACAGTAACTGTGCATTGGGATAGTTTTGGGGAATACTAAACTTGTGCACTTCCTATTTCTCATGCTTATGCCAGATCAGATGTTTGGCAACTCTATCCTCACAAGCCTCATTAAGAATAAATAAACCGTGCCAATATTAACAGAGCTGATGACAAGACATCCATTCTCTTCCTAAGTCACAAGAACCTGTAAAGAAAAGGCAACAAGAAAGGCCTCCCACACTGGTCTACACAGCGCTTTAGGTAAGGCCTATGGAGAATCACCCCGAGAATTAGAAACCTGAAAACTAAGGGGAGGTCCTATGAGCTCCAGCACTGCAGCCAGATCAATATGTGGGGTGGGGGTTCATATTATAGTAGCACATACATCCTGCACCTTCTGGATCAATCTGATGCACACACAGAACACTTCCCTAAGCAAGCACCTTAACCTCCTGAGGAGGCTCACCTTCAAAAGCGATGATGCTTCAGTCCCCAGCATATAAAGGTACACAGAGCTTTTATGCCTCCACTCAAGCCAAGGCATTCCAGAGTCCAGTCATCTGAGTTTCCTCATCTGTGTGAGGAGCTCATAGGCAGCCTGAACCTCAATAAACCGTTTCTCAGCCTCTGCTGCCCTGTGCTGATTGTGGTCTGGATGCCACATTTTCACCAGCTTTCGGTAGTTTTTGTTGATTTCCTCAGGAGTGGCGTCATCATGGAGGCCTAAGACCTACAAGAAAGATGGGGGGGGGGGGGAAACTATCAGAGCTATGAAGTTGAAGGGATGTTCCAAAGATCTGGGAGCCATTGATTGACATGGCTGGAGTGGGGGGGGGGGAGTGAAAAACATTTTGGAATGGATGCTCTCATGGCTTGGTCCAATTTTCAAAGAAATAGGGTATATGGGTTCTAAAGCCATGTAAAAAAACAAAAACTAAAAACTCTGGAAGTTTAAAATCCGTTTAAAAGCACACAAATCCAGGTTCATACATGTTTAAAATGCTAAAAAACTAAAACACAATTTCAAAGGCTTAAAAGGTTCCGACGTTTCGTCCCCCACTGAGGACTTTTTCCAGGAGAAACACAGGAAAAAGTCCTCAGTGGGGGACAAAACGTCGGAACCTTTTACGCCTTTGAAATTGTGTTTTAGTTTTTTAGCATTTTAAACATGTATGAACCTGGATTTGTGTGCTTTTAAACGGATTTTAAACTTCCACAGTTTTTAGTTTTTGTTTTTTACATGGCTTTAGAACCCATATACCCTATTTCTTTGAAAATGAAAAACAATTGTTCAGCTGTTCCTGCTCTGATGGGCAGCTGCAAGTTCTGTGTGACTCAAAACTCTTATGTAGAACTATGACACGGTCTCAATGGGCACATGCAGTTTCACAGGTTTTGGGGAAGCCAAGCATTCCTGCACTCACTTCTTTGTTCCCCTTCTTTGCAATTCAGGGCTTCCGGGGTTTCCTTCCTTTCCCTCCTCCCCATTCCAAGGGCATTAAGGCTAAAGAAGGCTAAAGTCCCTTCTTGTCAGCAATCTCTCTGGGCATGAGTGCTTTTGATTCCAATTTCCAAATAGTAAAAGCACATCTTTTTCTCATAGTTTTTTTAGGGCGCAATCCGATCCTACTTAGGCCGCCGTTGTAACCAGCGGCGCAGCGAAAATGGGAGGCCACAGAACGGAAAGGGGATTCAAATCCCCTCCAAAAGGGGAATTCAAAGGGGATTTGAATCCCTTTTCCGTTCTGGGGCCTCCCGTTTTCGACGGCGGCCTAAGTAGGATCGGATTGCGCCCTTAGTCTTCCAATCAGCTTTCATCTACTGACCTTTAAGGCTGGCATTTTAACAGCACAATCCTAGGCATATCTACTCAGAAACAAGTCCCATTGTGTTCAATGGGGCTTACTCCCAAGAAACTATAACGGATTGCATCCTAAGATTTCAGACAATAATAGGAAGATTTAGAGGGGCAATATCAGAGTATTGTCACAGGGCAGGTATGCGTGACAACTTACCACATGGCTTACTTTTATGCCTTTTGAGCTCCCTGCTTAAATAGCTCTGCTTTTGAATGATCTCATTTTTACATCTATTACATTTGCTAAATGATTCTAAGACTGCAGAATTATTAGGCTAAGGACATCTTATGCTTTAGATGCTGCTAAAAGCAGGAGAAAAACTAATGAGATGAATAACTATCTTTTTCAAAGACTTTCAATTTTCTTTTTCTCTTTTTTCTAATTAGATTTTATATCTTACTGTTACATTTTTTTTTTAAAAAAAATCTTGCATTCTGTATAACAGTTTAGTCTGGGTTCCATGTACAGTATCTTGTTTGTATTCTGCTTTAATAATGCCTTGTCCATCATGGCTTGTAATGATTAATGGCTTGTGTGATTAATACAACCTATCATGCAGCCAGAAGCCATGGGGGCCCAATCTGGATCTAGGCCATGGCACTGGGAGACAAAGGTTTAACCCTTTCCTGCTTTTCCAATTTAAATTGTCTCCTTGAAAACAAACAAGAGGTGATTCGGGAGACTGCAGCACAGTTTAGGATCTTACTGAGCACTGTGGCCCAGTTCCAAATTGTGTGTACACACACACACACACAAACACACACACAGTGGCTGCTTTTAGCAAAAGAAAAATACATTGGGAGGTATTGGGCATTTGCCTTTCGGCATAGGAAAAGGCGGGATATAATTTTTTAAATAAATAAATAAATATTCATGGACCTCTTGCATCACGTATAATTCAGCCCCATCATGTATTATTTAGTCAAACTTTACAAATCTAATCCCACTATCATCCCAGCTGCCATAAAGTGCACCTTCACACAAAGAAGATTGAACTAAGTAGTAAGGAGGTGCCCAGTACCTTGTATGCCATCTGCTGCCTCTCATTCTGGAAGGACTGCACAAACACAAACACTTTCTCCCACTCCTGGAAGTAGTCACCAGTGAAGCCCAGTGTCCTGCCAGCATGATAGGGCAGGAGAAGTACTGATTCCAATAAGCCACCCAGTGATGGAAATACATGGAACCAATCCAGTGCAGCTCCAATAGTGCTGGCAACATAGCTGGCGGTAGCTGCGGTGTTGTAGAAGGCACAGTAGGCCAAAGGCGTAGTGAAAGCCAAGTAGGCCAAACCTAGTCGGTAAAGTCGGAAACTAAGCTTCTCACTGGTGCCACTGCTGGCTTTGTACCGCCGGTGCTGCTGGGCTACCACACTGGTGGTGATACTGATGGGTAAGATGCCCACAGGGCGACCATAAAAGATTGGTGCGGTGATGAAGGCTGCCAACAAGGTGCCCTGGAGGTCTGAGGCTTGATCACCTACTTCAGAAACCAAGTGAACTCCAAGGCCCACAGCCAGGGGCAGAGCTAGGAAGTAGAAACCAGGCAGGGTAGAGAGACCAATGAAGGCCACTAACCCAAAGTAGATGCCTACTAAGGCCTGGCCAAAGAAGCGCACAGGGCTCAGTGGTGGGTGTTCATCACGGTGCTGTTCTGGGGTACTATTGGCCTGTGCCACCCAACCAGGCAGCAGCCACAGCTCCCAAAGCCACCCTACTCCAAAACCTCCCAAAGTCAGCATCCACAACAGGGCATGGTTATCCCGGCCTAAGTAGAGGTGGTGGAGCCCAGCAGGGCCCCCCAGAGCCCAAAGGGCAACAGTCACCAATAGCCGCTTGGCCATCGTTCTCCAGGCACAACTTCAGTATACCCAATATATTCCGCTGTATAACATCTTGTTGGCTGCCAGGAGTCCTGAAGGAGGGAGAGAGCAAAAGGTATAGAGAATGTAAATTCAGGCCATGCAAGGTTCAGAGCAGCATGCCAGATTTAGAGCTGTGGTTTCTGCCAAGATGTCTCTCTCTTCTCTCAAAGCAGCTGGCAATCGCCGTCCATGTCCCTTCCTGGCACCCAAATGTCTGTATCTGCAGTACAGTAACTGGGAGGAAGTCCCCTTGCCAATTTGATTCTCCTGACACCTAACAATTGTCACTGGGGGTGGGGGGAATACTTCTGTGCCTCTCTAGGGCCAGACCCCCCTGATGGGTTCACAATGCTTTCTCTCTCCCTGGAGTTTCTCTCACACACCTCCCACATGCTGGGTCCAGCCAGACTGGGCTCCCCACTTATTGGACCACCAGGAGAAATCTGAGCACTGCAAATCCAGACAGGCACCTGAACAGCCTTTCCAGAATTGTAATCACATACCTTTCGGCGTACTCCCAGGGTGGGAATGAATAGCAGCCATGTCATCAGGGTTCCAATGGGGACTCAGAAAGCCTTTGATCTCATGGGGCTGCTGAGTTGGACTTTGCCTCCCTTCTAGGGAGAATGATGGGATTGAGCACAGGGCATTTGCCTGGAAGGGGGGGGAGGAGTGACCAAAGGGCATTGTGGCACACCCAGTGTCATCGACAACCCTGGAGAAGCAGCAGCCGGGGGGGGGGGAATGACGCATTGGACTTCAATTTCTCCCTATTAGTCTGCACCAATCGCACTGACTTGGTACATAACATGCTGTTGTATGCACTGCTGCAACTAGTGCTGATATTTTGCATGTCACTGCAAACCTTCCCAAGTGGATTGGATGGTGATCCACATGCTTTGGCCACAGTAGGATTTGCACAAGGGGAAGGAAGTGGCCACCTCCCTACAAGTAGACAAACCCAGTGAACTCACCCTCAGCCACTTTGTGACATGCTTCTTTGGGTTCCCAGACCCAAGCTGGTGTTACGGCTTCCCACATTTCCATAAGCCTGCCTCAACGGGCTCTCTCTTGTCCATCCCATACTCTGACTCCAACTGCTCTGAGATGCCATGCATGTTCCTTTCTTGGGCCTTGCCTGCCTGGCCTTGGCTTCCTTCTGATACAGCAGCAGTGACTGCTCTAACCACAAAGGCCTTTGGGGTGCATAAGGAGAAGAAGAGCAAGACTGCTAGCTCCAAAAAGACAGAAACTGCCCCACTTAAGATTCAAGACATTATGAATTGAATAACTGAAAAAGAATGTATTGAAGAAGGGGTTGAGAAGTGGGGCAAGGACTAAAACAAGACAATTATAATGCCAGTTTCAAGTCTATGCCTGCCTGACTGCTTGTGTTACTGATGCACTGACTGAAGGGAACCGTGGGCTTCAAGTGCCACATACCTCCCAGCATGTCACCTAGTGGAAAGCTGCTCTCGCTCTCGCTCTCTCTCTCTCTCAGAGACATAGGGCTTGCCTAGCACATCTCCAAGACAAAGGCAAAGACTTCTGCTCTGGCTTTTGCTTTCAATTCTAACCCCACCGCTGTCCACCCACTTGTCCCATTTGTTTTCCCATTTACTCCCTTTCTCTTCACAGGAGAATGAATGTTCACTATCTGTTGCCATCTATCAAATTGGTTCATTCCAGCTACTTTCTTCTAAGCCACTTGTGCTCTCCTTTACTCCAAGTCTCTGGGTGACAGACAGAGGAACTGATGATGGAAGGAAGGTACGCACATTTAGCCAAGCCAGTGTTTCAGGGGAGACAGGAAAGCACATAAAGGGATGTGCAGTAAAGGGGAGTCGGTGTTGGCATTGGAGAATTTTGGATCACATAACACTGCCCAAGCAGCCTTTCTGTTTTGTTTTCTTCCAAATTAAAGTTGGTGGAATACCTCAGGCTCATTCTAGGATGTGCTTTAAGACACCAGGTGGCAGCATCTGCATCATAATGAAAGCGCAGAAAACTCCTAACTGGGGTGCTGAACTCCTTGATCTCTATCTTCACTGCAGCACAGATGCAACACACAAAGGAAGAATGTGGTGGGAGTCAGAGACTTTGACACATTTTGAAATTCTTCTACAAAAGGCCCTTACGCATTACAGTATTAGTGTGATGTCCTGTGCAGATCCTCATGTGAGATTACCGGACATGTTGTTTTCACTATATGTGCAAACTCTGGAAAGTTGCAAGTCATTGTGGTTTAATTGTTACTAGTAATGATCTGTGTTGATGTGATATCAATTCCAGCATAGAGCTGCCTTGGTTGTAATATGTGCAGCAGCTCTGAGATACAATATGAAGTGGGGGCAAAAGGGCTCTACGGTAAAGTGAACTAATGTGGAGAAGGGGTGTCCTTTAATGCCAAAAGTACATTCAATCCATATGCATTGATGATGATGATGATGATGATGATGATGATGATGATGATGATGATGATGATGATACAGTATTTATATACCGCCTGTCTCTGGTCATTGGATTTCTCCTCTGACTTTAATTCAAGGCGGTTTACATGGGCAGGCAATCTAAACTGAAGCGGTTTTTACATATTTCAAATCTTTCATAGATTATGAAAGCCACTTCATTGGCTCCTTCCTACTGCTCTTTTAAAGAAACCAGCCTTGTGTTGTACTTTATATTGAAGTCTGCTTTGACTCTGCCCATGAATAAGACTTTTTGAAACAGGTCGATGGACTGATCCACCATAGAGCAGTGAAGCAGTGCAGAAAATGCTACAAAACAGCCAGAGTTTTTCCTGTATTACTGCACTGTTTGTACATCTGTACTCATTTGAATGTCTTAATTCGTCCTGCATATCCAGTATTTTTATTATTTCTCTTTTCTCCTGTACTTTTGTGGAGGAGCAATGTTGCACTTCTGTAGAAGAAAGAGACATCTACTTGGTTGGCACACAAACACACAAGAGAGATGCTTCTCAGGTGCCTGCATTAACAATGATAATCCTTGTTGACCTTACATTCTGAGATGGATATATAGGCAGGTAGGCAGTATTTATTTATTTTATTTAAAAAATTTATATCCCGCCTTTTCCTATGCCGAAAAGCAAATGCCCAAGGCGGCTTAGTAGGGACACTCTTCTGGTTATCCATTGCTCAGCCATCCTCTCTGCAATCCATTTCCCACCTTTTTCTGATAGTTGACCAACAGATGCACCTAGGGCATCCCATGAGATGGGCATCTCATTGTCAATGTAAATTTCAAGGCATCACCCCATAAAAATTAATAGCAGCACCACAAAGTCTCTCCCCACCTGCTACTGCAGGGAGCTGGCTTGCCTGTCTCTTCCTAGCCAGCTCCTGTTTGCACAGGCATTCACGGTATTATCGTCCTTATTTACATAGATTAGTGAGTAGCAGGCCGCCAATTTGTCCTAATTCATAATTAATCAGCCCAATCTCCTTGCCCGCTGTTGACTCAGCCGCCTGCCTCCCAGCCCCATGCAAATTCGGATAATTTTGCATTGACCTGGAGGTGGATGGGGAGACTTTAATATTTCATTTTTTTTTTAAAGCAACCCACACTGATACCCCAAGGCTGGTTTTTTCCCCTTTTCTCCAAAGGATGGGAATTACTGATGTGCTCTGAAGCATCAGTCTGTAACCTGACTTTTAGTTTGTCAAAGGCTTGCAGATGCTGGAAACAGAGACTGCTCTTTCTCCTTCTCAAAAGCACAGGCTCTGATTTGGCGATGACTGCTACTGTGGCTACTATTTCACGTCTGCCCCCGCTGCTGTTCCCTAGATACATTGATACACCATGAAGAGCTGGTCCAGCAGTCTCCAGCTTATCCCAAGGTGGGTTGTTTCCTAAAAAGGCTCAACTTTGTGCTTTTGTGTCAGGAAAGTCAGGAATCTGGCTTTTTTTGTGGAAACTTCAGGTTTCTTTGATGAAGAAACTGAACTGTAGTTAGTGTAGAGTGCACATAGATCTTAACCTAGGATCCAAACACTGCTTTTCTAACATTTCCTCCATCACAGGAACATAAGGAAAACCTTGCTGGGTTAGGCCCAAGATTCATTTAGTCCCATGTCCTACTTGCTATAGCATCCTGCTTCCATCCCTCCCACTGCCCCATCTACTTATCTACCTGAAAAGCCATCTCTGTCCCTAAAGCAGATCCGGACTTATTGAAGCCTCGTATATTCCTTCACTACAACAATTCCACTCAAATGACATTCTCAGGTAGGAATACCCCTTCCCAGCCTTCGGAAGCCCTCCTCCCTACAGACTATGCCTTGGGCAACAGAGCCAGGAACCCAAACAAACAAACAAAAACAGGCTCCTTGTAGGCATCAACTTAAGTCCTGATCCCACTTAGCTGGCAGGAGTGATCAGCATCACAGCTCCATTAGGGAAGTGATGAGAATGCAGAGAGACAATGAGGTCACGGAGAAAGAGAGGTGGTTAAAACAGGCTAGCTGGGAGCCAGAACCCTTTTATCCTTTCTTCTGGAAAAGGAATGGGGCCTAAGTGACTTGAATGGGAAACAGGATTATAGACCTCTATTCCCAGGTATAGAGGATAAGCAGAGGCCTGCAGGTTAGAGAAGTGGGCGGGGGGGGGGGGGAGAGAGAGAGAGAGAGAGAGAGAGAGAAGACAGGTCTCCTTCATGGGAATGGAGCTAGGACCGACTGGAAGGGGGGGAATGTTAAATATTTAACAGGCTAATGCATTTTAATGAAAAAGTGCTGCCTCTTACTGCCACCAAACTCCCCCAGGAGTTGACGGTGCAGCATGGCCCTGAATCACCATCACTGATTAGCAGGTGCTTATTCTGTGATTGACACAGATGTTAGCCGGTGGCTCTGTTCGCAGCACACTTTTAGCCCTCTGGTGGGCCATATCCATGCATGCCCCCCCCCGCCCAAAATCACTTTCCATGATTCACAGATTCCCTTTGCCATGATACGAGATTTAGGGAGAGGGCAATGAGTCAGGTTGTCCGAATTCTATATTTGGCTCTGGAAGCTGGGAGGAAAGCATCAAAGTAACAAAGGGGTGTGTGTGTGTGTGTGTGTGTGTGTGTGAGAGAGAGAGAGAGAGAGAGAGAGAGAGAGAGAGAGAGAGAGAGAGAGAGAGAGAGAGAGAGAACAGATAGCCAAAATAGCATGGAGCAACAGAATCGTTGCCACCCCACTTTAGAACATCAGAGAATACAGTCATCGAAAATTTCTTCTCCTAGAGATACAATGAAGGATGCTCCAGAGAACAGAGGGGCATCCGGAATCCTGTCCAGCTTTCACTGACAACTACGAAGAAACTCGTGCAGAGCTGCTTCTGACATTGCATATGTACATATGCAAACTCTTTTTTACGTTGATGTGTGTTGGTCATATCAAAATGTGTTTCTGTTCTAAAAGCACAAGAAGAGTCCTGCAGGATTTGATGAAGGGTCCATGTGGTCCAGTTCCCTGTTTCCAACAGTGGTGCTTCCAGGAAGCCTACAGCAAGGGCAGGAGGACAACAGTCCTCCATCATTTGCCCTCTGGCAGCTGATGTTCAATGTGCCCTGGCACTGAAAGCGCAGGTTTCATTCAGATATCACGGATGATGATAGCCCTTGATAGACCTCTCTTCTGTGAATGCATTTAATGTGAATGCATCTTGTCTTTAAAACCATTTTGGTGATTACATGGATTTTCTTGTTGATTGGGGTTTGGTGTGTGTGTGTTTTAAATATATGCACCGGGGGAAAATCTGTTTCCTCTGAGCATAACATTTGTAATATACAGAGGATGCTAATGCAGGTGTTGGAGTGTGGTCTCTCACTAAGATCATCGACGGTGGCAAGGAGATCTCAGACCTGTCTGCAGTCACTTTTTGTTGGTAGCTATCTCATCACATTCTTCCAGGATTGTTCATCTGCCATGTTGCAGTATACTCTCTGTGATAACTTCCTGAATGCTGATTTTTGCTTACACAAAGAATCAAGGATAAATTCTGAATGTGATCTGAAGGCTGACAGGAACAGAGCTGTATGTAAGGATGCTAAGATATTTAGGGCACAATCCTAACTAAAAAACAACAACCCCCCAATTCAGCTGCGTCAACAGAGCATGTGCTGCATCCTGCGGGGGGTGGGGGAGTTGCCGAGGTCTCCACAAGGTAAAGGAACATTTGTTCCCTTCCCCTGGGGCAAGCCTCAACTGCCCCAATGGATTTCCTCGGATCAGCGCCAGCCATTTTGGTGGTGCAGGTCCAAGGACAGTAAGGGAGAGGGAACAGGGGACAGGAAAGGCTAGGATACCAGCACTAGTCGCTGCTGCCAGTATCCACCCCTCCCTATCCCATACCACCTTCCTCCCATTGCCCTCCCCACCCAGACAATCCCTGTTCCGTCCCCTCTCCCACCCCATTCCTCTCCCTCCCTACCCACTGCCTACCCCCCTGTGCCAACTGACTGGCACCAGGGCATCCTCGAAGGCCACTGCCGCACAGCCGCCACCTGGCGTTTCCAGCAATGGTTCGGCTTCACACGACAGCATGTCATACTTTGCAACACCACAAATGACACTGTGCTGCCAGAACGTGGCAGGATTGGGCTGTCACTTATATTGGCAATATAATTTGAGTACCTATGATCCTCAGCGTATGAGTTTCTGAAACAACATAAGAACTAGCAGACCTTAGAGTTGAGGAGTCAAACAAAAATGGATCAGCGGGACAATTTTTTGTTGTTTTTCAGTCGTTAAGTCGTGTCCGACCCTTCGTGATCCCATGAACCATATCCCGCCAGGCCTTCCTGTCCTCCACTATCTTCCTGAGTTCGCTCATTTTCATGTTTGTTGCATCGGTGATGCTGTCTAACCATCTCCTCCTTTGCCTTCCCCTTCTCCTTTTGCCTTCCATCTTTCCCAGCATCAGAGTCTTCTCCAGAGACTCCTCTCTTCGCATTAGGTGGCCAAAATATTTGAGCTTCAGCCTCACTACCTGTCCTTCCAGGGAACAGTCAGGGTTGATTTCATTTAGGATTGACTGATTTGATCTCCTAGCAGTCCAAGGGACTCTCAGGAGTCTTCTCCAGCACCACAGTTCGAAAGCATCTATTCTTCGGCGCTCAGCCTTCCTTATGGTCCAATTCTCGCAACCATACATTGCTACTGGGAACACCATCGCCCTGACTATACGAACTTTTGTTGGCATGGTGATATCTCTGCTTTTTATTATGCTGTCTAAGTTTGCCATAGCTTTCCTTCCAAGGAGTAAGCGTCTTTTAATTTCATGGCTGCTGTCTCCGTCTGCAGTGATCTTGGAGCCCAAAAAAGTAAAATCTGTTACTGCTTCCATTTCTGCCCCTTCTATTTGCCAGGAATTGATGGGACCAGATGCCATGATCTTAGTTTTATTAATGTTGAGTTTCAAGCCAACTTTTGCACTCTCCTCTTTCACCCTCATCAAGAGGCTCTTTAGTTCTTCTTCACTTTCTGGCATTAGGGTGGTATCATCTGCATATCTGAGGTTGTTGATATTTCTCCCGGCAATCTTGATTCCGGCTTGCGATTCATTCAGCCCTGCATTTCTCATAATGTACTCTGCATATAAGTTAAATAAGCAGGGTGACAAGATACAGCCTTGCCGTACTCCCTTCCCAATTTTGAACCAATCGGTTGTTCCATGGCCGGTCCGAACTGTTGCTTCTTGACCCGCATACAGGTTTCTCAGGAGACAGGTAAGGTGGTCTGTACCCCCCATCTCTAATTTGCCACAGTTTGTTGTGATCCACACAATCAAAGGCTTTTGCGTAGTCAATGAAGCAGAAGTAGGTGTTTTTTTGGAACTCTCGTGCTTTCTCCATGATCCAGCGCATGTTGGCAATTTGATCTCTAGTTTCTCTGCCTCTTCGAAACCCAGCTTGTACTTCCGGTAGTTCTCGGTCCACGTACTGCTGAAGCCTAGCTTGTAGGATTTTGAGCATAACCTTGCTAGCATGTGAAATGAGTGCAATTGTACGGTAGTTTGAACACTCTTTGGCACTGCCCTTCTTTGGAATTGGAACGTAAACTGACCTTTTCCAATCCTTTGGCCACTGCTGAGTTTTCCAAATTTGTTGGCATATTGAGTGCAGCACTTTCACAGCATCATCATTTAGGATTTTAAGTAGCTCAGCTGGGATATTATCATCTCCGCTAGCTTTGTTGTTAGTAATGCTACCTAAGGCCCACTTGACTTCACTCTCTAGGATGTCCGGCTCTGGGTCAGTGACCACACCAGCGTGGTCATCAGGAACATTAAGATCTTTCTTGTATAGTTCTTCTGTGTATTCTTGCCATCTCTTCTTAATCTCTTCTGCTTCTGTTAGGTCCCTGCCTTTTTTGTCCTTTATCATGCCCATCTTTGCACAAAACGTTCCCTTGATATCTCAAATTTTCTTGAAGAGATCTCTAGTCCTCCCCATTCTGTTGTTTTCCTCGATTTCCTTGCATTGTTCATTTAAGAAGGCAATTGCCCACAAACCATGCCCATAATTGCTCATAGAAAAGAAAATACTGATTCAACCTGAATTCTACCTCATTTAGGTGCTAAAATTGGAAAAATGTGTTAACTGCAGCTGTGGCACGTTATCTGTTCTTGAACATGTATACACATACTTTAGGCAGTAAGCTCCTCAGGGCAGGGACCAGCCCTGTTATACTCTGTAAAGCACCATGCACACTGACAACTACACCAATAAATGACATGCCTTGTCTTGCTGCAAGGCAATGATATGCCTCCGCTCCTAGAGTGTCCAGGCGCAAGGCTCCACAGCGGCAGGGGTGCAAAGCGGCTGCAACTGGTCCAGCAGTGGCGCAATCTTTGCACCGTCGCCGGGCCTTTTATGACAGCGGAACAGAGTTTGGGCCATACAGTAAATCTCTTTTCTGTTTGAAAGAAACACAGACCAGTGTGCCAAGTCTCTGGAGAAAGGCTCCCAGTTTGAACTGAGCAGCCAGTGGGCTGAGAGGAGTCCTGCTTCTGAGAGAGGTCTCTGTGGGAAAGGAAGAAATGGGTTGGTTGGGAAATGGGACCCAGAAGGAGAAGATGGTGAATTGTAGAAGTCTGTTCCTCCCATCCTACTTTAGGGTTGCCAGCTCTGACTGAAGCTATTTCTGGATATTTTTTCCACTCAACTAGCAGCCCAATCCTATCTAGCGGGATGTGGCGGTGCACGTAAGGCGTCCGCCACATCCTATGCAGGATTGCACCTTCCCTGGAACAGCTGGCGGCCTCCTCGTTTGTCCCTTTACCCCAAATAATGCACCAGTCACCCTGATGGATCTACTCTAACGCACACCAGAAATTATGCTGGCGTACATTTGAGAGGCCCATGTAAGGGCCAACAGGCCCAGGAAGGGGGATAAGATATGGCAGAAGGAGGCCTCCACTAATCCCTCCCCCTTCCCAGGCCCAATCTTCCAATCCCCACCCCCCAGAACACCCCATTCCACCCTCCCCCTGCCCCTCCGTCACCTGCAGGGCTTACGTCTCTGCTGCGGCACTGCTGTTGTCTGCTGCGCTGGAGGAGCAGCACAAGCCTCTCCCCTGGCTATGACTTTTTTTTTAACGTTTTTCCAGCACCTGGCTGGCTGGCACAGTGCAAGGCATGGCTGAGGCACAAAATTATTTAAAATATTGTATAAGATTACCTCCAGGTTATTTTTACAAGGTGAACATGAGACATAAATGAATTTTGTGTTTAGACTTGGGTCCCATCCCCAAGATATCTCATTATATTTATACAAATATTCCCAAATCCAGACAAATCCAGACAACTCCCCCCCCCCCCCCAGCAGTCCAGATAAGGGATATTCAACCTGTATTAAACTGAACCAGCATTCATTTTTGTTCCCAGGTACAATCCTTGTTAATCTGTAGCTGGCTTCAGTTATTCACAGGTTCTATTCAGTCCTGGTAAAATATGTGTGCAGTGTACACAGATTATTAATCTGTAAAAATGAACCCGGGTACAGTCATTCACACAGAAGTGTGTACCTGAGTACAGACATTCTGTCCCTTAGAGTTGATGCTTCAGAGTTGATCTGAATGGCCGTTATGATAACTGGTGTAGCGTAGTTGTTAAATGACAGCGCTGGGCACCAGAGAGGCCTCCTGTTTGAATGTTGCTTCTGGCATGTGAACTCACCAGGAGGCTTTAGGCAGGCTACTCCTCAGCCTCCGCTTCGGCACTTAATAAGGGGATAATAATACCTACTTACTTCACGGTGTTATTGTAAGTAAGAATTATACGAAGAAAATACATCTGAAGTGCATTCCACAGTTAGAAACACCATACAATGCTATGTATTATTTTCCAACGAAACCCAAGGTGTTTTGTTTTTACTATGTATTTCCTAGGTAACAAAGGAGAATCTCACACTTGCCCTGAGAATAAGAGAACTATGAAACGTTCTCTGTTGGGAGCAAGGGAGTCTCCTCAATATAATAATTATTATTATTTTATTATCATTATTTTCTGTGACACGATGAGGTTTTCCTCTGGCTTTGCTCCCCCATCCATCCAAGTACTACTACTGCTCAATAGTTCTGGCTGAGGCTCCCCGCCCCCCTTCTCAAATCCCAGCCTGTCTGTTCCATGACAGTAGGTCCCACCGGGATCAGAAGCAAGAATCTTCCAGCCGCCAAGCACAAATGCTTGGTTGCCTTCAAGCTCAGCTGTTCCGTAGGGGATCCAGGGGAAGCAGCCAAGGATGGAGGCCAGCCAAGCGCAGACAGTCCAGGGGAGCTTCCTTAAACCAGACTCTGGCTAGTAAGGAGGAGGGGGAGAGGGAAACAAGAGCAGGGCTGTGGGCTGAGGAGGTTGAAACAGGCTTTAGTCGTTCTTGATATGCGATGACCAAATAAACCTACTTGATATGTCATAATACCAAACCTTAACTTTAGATACTATTTAGCTGCATCCTCGCTCTCCCCCCCCCCCCCCGTCCAGGTCACACAGCAGTTTTGCCCTGGCCCAGCAGGCCATTTTGAACACAAACACACACATCACACCCCATTAATGATTTCCTGCCCAACTCTTTTGAGAAGATCGATTGCTTGGGGGGGGGGGTTGTTGTCTCCCAACTCTAATCGATTCAGTAAAAGATCTGGATTTAAATTGTCAAATTTGCCTCTTCCCCCACCCCCACCCCCGCTTATGGTCAGATGGGAGGGGTGGCAATGATCCCAACATTTAAGAACGGCATGCAAACCTGGACTGAAGGAACTCTGTCTTGCTCAGAACAAAGATGCCTGGCCAGAATCCTGTCCACTTCTTTTCCACTCAGCTGTCATCTGACCTCAAAAAGTCATCAGCTAAGGCGATGGTGGCTTAGCCCCTCTCCCACTCTCCACCTCTTGTTTCAGTGCTGGAGCAGGCTGAACCCTCATTCCATCTCCTTGTTTGTGCATTTTCACAGAACTTCAGGGCTGGCATTTCCCCACTGCCAGGAGACAAATACCTGAGTGACAGGTAACCAGGCAGGTGATGGGGGCTGTCAGACTGGCTTTGGGGTGGGAAGGAGGAGCATTCTGAACCTGGAGGCTCGGGAGAGGAGGGGGAAGAATTGCTTGACTGAAGGGTTGCCAAGCCTTTTACTGAAAGAGACATTTGTTATTTTCAAAAGCCTCTCTTTGCTCCTGAACATTACAGTGTTCTTTATTACTGAAAAGTCAATTAGGCAACTCTAATGAAGCACCCAACAAAAGGACAGCGAGCACTCACATTTATGAGCATGAACAAACCTGAATGCACACATGAGAACAGGATAAGACATATAGATGAGATGCATGAATATAGAAACATGAGTATAGTTATATGCACAAATACCCACAATGATCAAGCAACCCTAGCACAGTGCCAACATGCACACTAAGCATGCATGAGAAGTCATGCAAAAACATACAAACCAGGAACATAAAATCAAAACATGTAGGTGTGTATACAAACACACTTATATGCATGTACGAAAGCACAGATTCATGCATCATTCCTACAAACACATGGAGCATATGGACATGCGTGAATATTCATGAATGCATGGAACCATACTCAAATATGGACAGTGATAGCCTAGATACATGTACAGAAAACAAAGAGACATGTACACAAATACACATGTACAATCCGAAAGGAATGCAGACATGGAGAGACATGAACGTGCACAATCAGATATATGTCCATTTACAAACTTGCTCACAGACGCACAACCATGCATGTATGCAATCCTTTTTCCCCAAAAAAGACATATCAATTGTTCTGCTGCTGCACAAATGTAGCTAACAAATGTAGCTGCAAAAAGGAGTCTCTCTGAAGAGTTCGTAACTCCCAAGCTGAAGAGATCTGGCTTCTCACACCACATACATTTTGTATCGTTTGGGTTCACAAGTCCTTGTTTATTGGATGAGAACTAATATCTACTATATTCAGAGGCTGTTGAGGCCGAGCATTTGTAGGGTTAACAGCCCCTCCCAATTCTCTCCCTCCCCCAGTAGGGTAGACAGAGTCCTTCATCCCATTTCCTTGTTTACAAGTTGTCACAGAAACAAAGATGTTGGCAATTATATGCTGCCAGGTAGACAGGTGCCTGACAGGAAATTGGGCAAGCAGTGCAGGCTGTCAGACAGGCAGATAGGGATGGCAGGGAGGTCAAAGTGGGGCTATCCAGCCTAGCACACACACACAAACCCAACTCAAAATCTCTCTCTCTCACACACACACACACACACACACACACACACACACACACACACACAAACACATACACACACACACAGCCTGAGGAAGATGAGGTCTACTCAAGGGGAAGTTTATTGCCTCTCACTCATGCTCTAGTGGCAGGTGGTTCCATACTGTCTGTAATATCCTCATCATTGGGTTCTCAGGTTCCAGCTTTTCTTCTCTTGCAGAAAACATTGTGTACAGTCCCTCAGCCATTTGAGGAAGGAGGCATTCTCCTCTTTCATATGTGATTTGTTGGAGCAAAACAATGCTGCTATTTGGTTTTTTGATTTTTCACTTGGCTTGGTTTCCAGGCTCTGGGGGTCATAGGCCTCCTGATCTTCATCCTGCTGAATGTTGTATTGAGCAACATGTTGTATATGGAGTTGTATTAAGAATCTACCTTTGTTTTGCCCACTGCTGCACCCGTCATGTGTTCAGAGCAGAGTTCTCTCTCTCTCTCTCTCTCTCTCTCTCTCTCTCTCTCTCTCTCACACACACACACACACACACACACACACCTCTGAGTAAGTTGGCATAGGATTGCACTGTTATTCACATACACAGAGTGGGAATACTGAGGTACATTAGTTTGCTGCCTGCTAGCCCATCGACTGGCTAATGTCCAGGGAGGGAGGGAAAATCTAACTACATCAGAGGAAGCAAATCTATGCCTCCTTTGCATCCTAAGTCCTAAGGCTCTCTAAGCCCTCTCAGCCCATCTCTTCAGTTACAATACAACCACCTAGGGGTAAAAAGGCCAGCAGCAGGAAGCTTCAAAAAGAGAAAAAGAGGCCAGCAGCAGGAAGCTTCAAAAAGAGCTTTTACGTGAGAGAACCACTCACGTAAAATATCAGACTATTATTTAAACCATCAGGCAATATTGAGTAAGCAATACAATAAGCAAATAATTAATCTCAGAAAACAAAAGCCACTGGTGATATACGTAGCACAGAGAGCATGGGACCTGGATCAAAGATAGCTCAATTCAAGTCCCCATCCAGCCATGAAGTACACTAAGCAACCTCGAGCCAGCATGGTCTCTCAGCCTAACCTACCTCGCAGGACTGATGTAAGGAAAAATGAGGGGAAGGGAAATCATGCACACCTTCCCATAGCTCCTTGGAGGAAGCATAGGATTAAAATAAGAACATAAGAACATAAGAACATAAGAACGTAAGAAGAGCCCTGCTGGATCAGGCCAAAAGCCCATCTAGTCCACCTTCCTGTATCACACAGTGGTCCCACCAGATGCCTCAGGGAGCACAAGACAACAAGATAACCTGTTTCCTGTTCCTTGCACCTGGCACAGAGAAAACCCACTTCTAAAACCAGGAGGTTGCTTATGGCTTGTAACCTGTGATGGTCTTTTCCTCCATGAATCTGTCCAAACCCCTTTTAAAGGCATCTAGGCCAGATGCCATCACCACATCCTGTGGCAAGGAGTTCCACAGATGAATTACACGCTGGATAAAGAAATATTTTCTTTTGTCCGTTCTAATTCTACCTCCACTCAATTTTAGTGCATGTCCCCTGGTTCTGGTGTTATGCGAGAGGGAGAAGAATTTCCCTCTATCCACTCTCTCCATCCCATGCATAATTGTATATGTCTCAATCATGTCCCCCCTCAGGCACCTTTTTTCCAGACTGAAATGCCCCAGACGCTGTAGCCTTTCCTCATAAGGGAGGTGCTCCAGCCCACGAATCAATCTGGTCGCTGTTTTCTGTACCTTTTCCAATTCAACTATATCCTTTTTGAGGTGTGGTGACCAGAACTGGACACAATACTCCAGATGTGGCCTTACCATCGATTTGTACAAAGGCATAATGATATTGGCAGTTTTATTCTCAATCCCTTTTTGAATTATCCCGAGCATGGAATTGGCCTTCTTCACAGCCGCCGCACACTGGGTCGACACTTTCATCGACCTGTCCACCAGCACCCCAAGATCTCTCTCTTGATCCGTCACAGACAACTCAGAACCCATGAGCGTATATGTGAAATTTTGGTTTCTTGCCCCAATGTGCATCACTTTGCACTTACTTACATTGAAGCGCATCTGCCATTTTGCTGCCCATTCTCCCAGTTTGGAGAGATCCTTCTGGAGCTCTTCACAATCCCTGCTGGTCTTCACCACCCGGAAAAGTTTAGTGTCATCTGCAAACTTGGCCACCTCACTGCCTATCCCCGACTCCAGGTCATTTATGAATAAGTTGAAAAGCACCGGTCCCAAGACCGATCCTTGGGGCACACCGCTTTTCACCTCTCGCCATTGTGAAAATTGCCCATTGACTCCCACTCTCTGTTTCCTGGTCTTCAACCAGTTCCTAATTCGCAAGAGGACCTGCCCTCTTATTCCCTGGCTGTGGAGTTTTCTCAGGAGCCTTTCATGAGGGACTGTGTCAAACGCCTTCTGAAAATCCAGATATATAATATCCACGGGTTCGCTCGCATCCACATGCCTAGTGACCTTTTCAAAAAATTCTAACAGGTTTAAAAAAATTTCAAAAAATTCTAACAGGTCTAAATAAAATAAATTAATGGAAATGAGTACTGATTAACCACTAAACCTGACTCAGCCACATGAACAAAGGCAGCAGCCTTCTCCTGAGTCAGACCACTGGTCCATCTAGCTCAGTGTTGCCTGCACTGACTAGCAGCAGCTTTCCAGGCTTTCCAATTCCAATTTCAAAACCTTTATTGGCATCTTACATAAATAAACATACACAGTTGTTGTTGTTGTTGTTGTTGTTGTTCAGTTGTTATGTCGTGTCCAACCCTTCGTGATCCCATGAACCATATCCTGCCAGGCCTTCCTGTCCTTCACTATCTTCCTGAGTTCGCTCATTTTCATGTTTGTTGCATCCCTTAAACAATAGCCTTAGTCAGTACTCTAAAACTTTATACTTTAAGACATTATAACGCCTCACCCCATTTATAAATTAATACAATTTATACAATAGAAACACGCTTTTCTCTCCTCTTAATTATAGGCTTTCAGACAGGGGTCTTTCCCAGCCCCACATCTGGAAATACCAGGGTTTGAAAAAGCACGTATTTTGTCACTGAGCTACAGCCCTTCCCTACTTATTTAGCCCAGCGATTCTCAAAATTCTCCCCACGAGTTGAGGAAGTTGCAAGACTTTGCAGGGGGGGTGGCGCTCCTGGGATTATGCTGCCACTGGGAAAAAGGTTTGTTTGTTTTTAACTTACTGGGGGTCATGCCAGCCCTCTGGAGGGTGCAGAGGGGCATAGCCCCCTCTTTGAGCCTCCCCACGTTTCTTGATCACTTCAGGGAGCCGATCTGAAGCACGGGGAGGCCCGCAGAGGGGGACGTGTCCCCCCACACCAGAGGACCAACGCGAACCCAGGTAATAAAATAAAAAACATTTTCCCACCGGCAGCAGTGGGACGTCTCCGACATCACTGCATATCACCACCTCCCTTAAGGGGGTAGCAACCGCTTCTGGTTTTCCTGGTGGGTTTGAGAACCACTGATTTAGCCAACAGAAGCAGAGTCTGTCTTCCAACAAAGTGTCACTTCAGGCGGGTGAGGTGCTTCCACTTCAATCCCACTTCAGATTGGCGGGATGCATCCACCTCTGTCTGCCTACCAGGGACACGGGAGGCAGAGCCTCACCAGCCCAACAAGTTTTTTTTTAAAAGTACCTTGCTTTTCCGAGCTGCTCCTTTCCTCTCCAGCACAGTCAATGAGTTAAGGCTGAAGCACACCGGCCACGTTCTGCGTGCGTTCAGTCCGTTGCGGCCGGCTGCTCTGTGTTCTTTCCGGCCGGAGGCAAGTCCCACTGAACACCGGGAGCCGCAGAGAGATCCGTTTGCGTTTGACGCTTCCCCTGGAGAATTCTCAACTTTGGCTGCGTTTCCTGCGCAGCACGCGCCGCACACAGAACGCAGCCGGTGTGCTTCCGCCTTTAAGCAGCGTGCGCACACACTACACAGACACACACTACACAAGACTACCTTAGTCAGGCTGCAATCATGGCTGCCTTCCAATGAAAAAAAAGCAGGGCACCTGCATCATCAAGCTCTGGGGAGGCAGCAGGCAGAATTTCTCAGCTCTGCTAAAAGAAAGCCATGAAAAAAGGAAGGAAGCCTGTGCACAGGGACCGGCTCTTTAGAACAGCAAAGGCAACTATCTATCAAGCTGCCTCAGGGGGCCTGTCACTGAGCTCTCCCTAGCTCTGAATGGGGGAAGAAAAGGTGAGGGGGGGGGAGAGAGAGATAGAGCTTCAAGGAAGGTAAGATCCACTGAAAGAGAAGGGGTGGGTGGGAAGTGAGTGAGTGTATTCATGTGGCTGTGCCTCCCTAGGTCTGAACCTCACCGCTGTTACTGCCGCCAACTCACCACCACTGCTTTTCCTCCTCCTCCCTGGATTGGTAGAGACGAATGGGGGGGGGGGGAGTGGAGAAGAAGAGAGGAGAGTTGTGTCTCCTCTCTTCCATGCTTCCTTTTCTGCTCTGTCCCTCTCTTCTTTTCCCAGTCCAGGGTGCATGACTCTGGCATATCACCAGGTATGGGAAGTCTTGGGCCACCTGTGCTCCAGTGTGAAGGGTAGGTGACATCTGGTTACTTGGCAATCAAGCATATTCTCAAACCTACCATAAAAAGAGTTAAATATGATTTCAAATGTAATCAGTCGAAGAAAGAAAGAGTTGTGACATCATAGCCTATGCATATTAGCCATTCCCAATCCTATTTGCCCTGGGGGTTCTCAGGGTCTGGCACCTAATTTTCAAGAGGCACAAAACTAAATTTGCCCATATAGTTTTCACTAAGGAAGACTTAAGGTTACACAGATCTTTCCAGCAAGGTGTGGCTGCTAGGGTTTGCAGATCAGATAAATGGCTTTAAGTCATCAAGAACAGAGCTGTCAATTAGGTAATTAGGGACTTTCAAGTCAAGAAGAATAATTGAGAGGCTAGAAGAATTTATCTTGGAAGGCCTTTGAAGCGTACATAAGAGCTATTTGCATGAGACAAGCCCGGATAGAACAAAAAAACCTCCAAGGTTAGCTTTCAGTAGCTCTTTAGTGCCAGCCAATCCTTGCTTTTCTGCTTGCAGCCAGTCCCAGGCAGCAGAGCAGTCTTAACTGCATCGTGGGCCCCCGGGCACCAACGAAATCGCGACCCACTTCCGGTTTCGTCCAGAAACCAGAAGTGGGTTGCAATCACATCGGAGGACCTTTCTGATGCACAGGGAGGCCTGCAGAGGGGTCCACAGGCTCCCCGCAACTCCCGGGGGACCAGCACACCTCTCAGCGAGGTAAAAAAAGCGTGGCGGAGGTGGCAGCGGCACAAAATAGCACCTTTTAACACTTTTTTCCATGCTGGTGGCGCGATGGGGCCCTCCTGCGCTCGAGGGCCCCCGGGCAACTGCCCAGTGTGCCCAGTGGAAAAGACGGCCCTGCCAGGCAGAACTGCAACATTCTTTCCAGGAGGTAGTATTTACGGTATCTTTTGGGGGAGCAGCTGGCTGACCCACTCTCTTGTATCCCTTCTGTCAGGACAGCCCAATCCTGCATAGAATGCACCAGCCGGCCTAAACAGCTGGCCGCTGCATCCTACGCAGGATGCGGCCCGTGCCGGCAGAGCCAGGGCACACCTCGGGGGACAGGGACATTCATCCCTTTCCCCCGGTGTCAGTTCCAGTGGCCCCAATGAGCCTCCTCGGATGCACGGCAGTGTGCATCTGGGGAGCCCATGTAAAGTCAGCCAGGCCCGGGAAGGGGGTTAGGATATCGGCTGAGCACGCTGCCGATATCCCCGCCCCCCTCCCTGGCCTCACCAGCCAATCACCCCCTCACCAGCCACTTGTGGCTGGTGGCATTGGTGTCAGCTGGCGGTAGAGTGAGTGGCACCGGCCTCGGCTCTGGCACCACTTACTCCCAGAGTGCTGCGAAAATGCTTTACAGCACTTTCACGACACCCTAGGCCGGTGGAGCACTCATTCCGCCAGCCTCAAGTTGCACAGGATTGCACTGTAAATACGGTGCTCTCTATCATCTCTGGGCATGTGCAAGGCAGGACTGTAACACTAATAGTTGTTTGCGTGTGCAGTTCTTTTTTAAAAACAGTTACACCCCTCCTTCTCCTCCCCATAGAGAGGTACCCAAAGCGCCTTACCGTCTTTTTTTCTATATATTGGTACAATGTGAAAGGAAAGGAGGGAGGATATAGCAGATTTACCCCATCAGTAAATAGGATGACTAAAACTTGAGGAAAGTATGAGTAGACAAGAGATGGGTGATGACGTCATGCGAAGCTCCAGTAAAAGTGTGAATGAACAACAAGCAAGAATCCCAGAATAACAGCACAATCCTGTGCATGTCTACTCAGAAGTCCCACTGTGTTCAGTGGGACTTACTCCCAAGAAAGTATGTATATGATTGCAGCTGAAACACCCCCTTTGGAAGTGTGCTAAGTACAACATTTCTTAAGGCAAGAGAGACCCAAGGAAACAATACTAACAGCGCAATCCTGCGGCTGCCCCGGCGCTGGAACGAGCATTCCGGCGCTGGAGACGTCGCAAACGTGCCGGAAAGCACGTTTGCCTATGACACGTGAGCAGGGAAGGCTGCCTCTCCTCCCCTGTTCCGTTGAAGGAGCACCCCAGTGGCCGCCGGCGGACCCAGGTAAGGATTCAGCGGGCGGGGGGGGGGGCGGTTCGCCGGGCAAGGGAGGGAGGGACCAGCAATTTTGCTGTCGGAAATCCGAGGAGGCCGACCAGGCCGGCCGCAATTTACAGGAAGGAGACGAGCGTCCGTCAGGCGGATCCTTATGTAGGATTGCGCAGTAAATCTAATACAACTTAAAAGGTGAAGGTGTATGTACAGTCCAATCAGCAGCGTCACTAGGGCGCGCGCGGCCCCAGGGTGGGGGGCACGCGTCACCCTAGTGACCCCACACACACACATACCCTTTATATTAATTTTGGGCGCGGCCATTAGGCCGCGCCGCGCGACCCAACAAGCCGCTGCCCCAGGTGCCCCCCACACCTGCCCCCCCCACTTTCATTTGTTGGTTCGTTGCAGCCGGCTCGGGGACATCTTCCCCGGCCGGCTGTCCTGGGCCTTCTATCGAGGCCCACTGCGTCACAACGTAATTTATACCTTTTTCGCGCATGCGCAGACTGTTCCTGAGGGAAAAGGGCTGCTCTTTTCCCTCAGGAACGGTCTGCGCATGCGCGGAAAAGGTTAAAGTTACGTTGTGACGCAGTGGGCCTCGTCAGAAGGCCCATGAGAGCCGGCCCGAGCGGACGCTCCAAGGCCTTCTCCCGGGCTCGGAGCCTCCGGAGGGCGACACGCGCAGTGGAGGGCGACGCGCGCAGCCCTTCTGCGCGCGTCACCCTCTGGCGGTCCGCCCCCCCGCCCCGCGCCGGTGACATCACTGAGTCCAATCCTATGCTTGTCTACTCAGAAGTCCCATTGAGTTCAATGGGGCTTACTTCCAGGAAAGTGTGCATACGTAGGATTACAGCCGTAATGTCTTATGCATTTAAGCTTCACAGACTATGAACGCAATCCTGCGCGAAAAAACAGCGGCGGAGTGAACGCTCCGCCGCCGGAAGCCATTGTGAATGTGCCGTAAAGCACGTTTGCGACAACTCGGGAGTAAGGGCAGCCGGCGCAAGGCTGGCCACCCTCACTCCGCCACCGGAGGCAGGTAAGAGGTCCCCTGGCAGATGCAGGGACAGTCCGGGTGGCAAGGGAGGGGGGCCATTGGCCAAGCCAGCCCAGGGGGGGCAGGGATGGCGTCCGCCATATCCCCGTCTCCCGCCGGGCCGGCTCGACCGTTACATGGCCTCCTCTTACTTCTGCCAGCTATTTAGCTGGCGGAAATCCAAGGAAGCCCATTGGGCCTTCCCCAGTTTACCCCTTTCCCTGAGTAGAACTCCGAGCAGCTCCAGATTGGAACGGGGGATAGGATTCGGCGGGCGGCCTAGGCTGCCCACCGGATAGTTGCACAGGATTGCGCTGTATACCTCTTGCGTTCCATGGTCATTTGACTTCACTAGGGACTCCAAGGGAGGGCAATTTATGTATTTATTTTTCACATTTTTATGCCACCCTTCCTCTAAGGAGTTCAGGGTGGTGTACATGGTTCCTTCCCTCCTTTTGTCCTCACAACAACCCTGTCAGGTAGGTGAGGCTGAAAGATAGTGACTGGCCCAAGGTCACCCAGGAAGCTTCATGACTGAGTGGGGATTTGAACCTGGATCTTCCAGGTCTAAGTCCAACTCCAGAACCACTACACCATCCTGGCAATACTTCATGCAAGTGATGAAGTGGACTGTAGTCCATGAACACTTCTCCTGAAATACATTTGCTAGTCTTTAACACGCCTTTGTTAAAGGCATGTTCTTTGTTGCTTTTGCTGCACCAGCCTCACATGGCAACCTCTTTGAATACTGTACTGGTAATGGGTATCATCATCTGTTCATAGGATTGTCCTGTATAGCAGTTCTCTTTGCTACTGTGTATAACAGCTTTTAATTGTCAGACTAGCAGTCCCAGGTCAAACAATCTCAAGGTCAGGAATAAGGTAGATTCATAGTGAAGGTGCTCGAGCTCCTCCAGTTTCCTGGCATTGCTGTATTCAACACTGCATAGCAAATGGGTCAAGCTAACTATACTGTCAGCGCAATCCTGTGTAACCTTGCACCGGTCCGGTGTAACAGTAGATGCACCGGTGTAAGTGCAATTACACTGGCATAAGTGCACTTACACCGGTGCATCTACTGTTACACCAGTGCAAGGTTACACAGGATTGCGCTGGAAATGTATACCGTATATATTGGGAATCGGATTCTGTGTGGAACTTGAACGGAGGTCCCAGGGTTTCCTGGGCTAGGATTGAGCGTCAAAGTAGTGCTCGAGGGCAGCAGTTGCATGGAGAGATCACAAGCACTTCCTCTCATTCTTGACAGTCACATCTATAAAAGGTTCCTGAGTCCTGTGGCTCAGTACTGTGGACTGAGCAACTAGAGGACATGTAGCCATGCAGCATTTCCTTTTCCTGCCCTTCAGTGGCAGCAGCAGAAAAAAATATGGGGGGGGTGGGATAGCAGAGACCGAGTGCACCTAGGGGCAGATTTGTTCCACATGACAGATTTCTGAAGGGAAAAAAAAAACCTATTTTGCATTAATGCTTCCATCCTAAACATATTTTGTCTGAATTAAGTTGTATTGGCTGATGGAATTAACTTTCAAGTAAGCATGCTTAGGACTGCAGTCTTATTTTAAATCTCAGTTAAATCTTGCCTGATGGGGTACAAGTGCCCCCCAGGCAAGTAGCTCACCCTCCCACTGCTGGACCCACTGCTGAATTATAAGCAGTGGGTCCAGCAGTGGGAGGGTGAGCTACTTGCCTGGGGGGCACTTGTACCCCATCAGCCCCTCTGGCATAGGGTTGCCAACATCCAGAAACCCTCCAGAATTGGCCTGAAATCTCCAAGAATTAGCATCACTACTGACTACTACTGAAAGAAATTCTGGAGATTTTAACAGAGCCTCTTGGCTTCATTACATTGCATCATGATGCTGGAAAACAATCTCTAGGAATAGCTTCAGACAGAGCTGGAAGCCCTACTCTGGCAACACCCTTGGACCTTATTATTTTATTTACGGTCCAATCCTATTTGGGTACTGTGCTATTTGGGTACCAGTGCAATCCTAAGCCCATCCAGACCATGCCACGCTGGTGCAGCCCTCCCAGTAATGCTGGTACAGACCTTCCCAGTAATGCCCTCAGTGTCCATGGAAACCCCAACACAGCCCATTGTCCATTGAGCGACATTCTGACGTTGGTGTAATGTCGGTCAAATGACTGCATCCACCCAGCCCAAATGTTGGCGGGCAGAGAGGCACCACCAGGGTGAGCTGAGCAGGGGGTGGGGCAGATGCAAGGCCAATGAGCAGCCATCCCTGGGGTGACGCCCCCCCCAGTGGCCCCCAGGAATGAGCAGCACAGCAACAGTCATCACTGCCAACCATGGCTGGGGAGATGTCCCAAGGACATCACATCCTTGGATGACACATGACACAAGGATGCCACAGCACCACCACTCTTTTTATTTTTATTTTTTAAAAAACCTGTTCCAGTCAGAAGAAAGCTATTCTGCAGATGCTCAGAAAATACAATCTGAGGCACCAGAATTTTTTAAAACAAAAACTGCCAACTCCCAGAGTATCCCCCCCACAAACACATACTTTACCAGCCACAATGACAAACTCAGCCTCTCTAAAGTGCGCCAGTTATCCTAGATTCGACCAATAGGTCCAGATTGCTCAGTCCCACCATCCTCTTCCCTGAGAATCAGACCACAAGGTCCCACCAGTGTGCTGCCACACCTGACCTGTCATGCCTCGGATCCTCAGCTCTGTGAAAGGTCAGCTGTATTGATCTCTCAGGCCTGTCAGAGCGCACATCAAGGAAAGGCTAACAGGACGGGGAGGGAAGTGTGCTAGAATTTGCTTTCCCCCCCCTGATGCCAGCCCACCCTGTCTCTCCCCCCCCCCCACTCCTTTACTATACATCTCTGCTGCACCAACCGCTGAGTAACTACCCACAAACAAGGCAGAAGGTAACTGAACTCAGGAATGGAGAAGAGGAACTAGGAACATATTATCAAATCCCTACTGTGCAAGAGCCCCAACAACCCCCTCACTATACAAAAGGATGAGGGGGGGGGTGCAGGAATGAAGTACAGAGAACTGAAGGGATCTGCCTAGGATCCGAAGAGTGACTGGGCGAGGAAGAGAACCCAAGAGCTCTGATTTCCCCATAAAGCTGTATCTCACCTTTTCTATCCTCCCCTCCCCCCCCCCCCAGACAAGATGACAAATGCCTCAATTAGTAGGCAGATTTTGCTGATCGATTCTCTTAAGCGCTGGTGGCCCGGTCTGATCAATGCCCCCAATTATACATTATTCCAGGCATCTAACAAGAACTTGTAAGACACGTGTCTGGCCCTTTTTTTCAGTCCAGAATATTCATTACCCTGATGCCTCTCAAAGTCTGATCCTTGCTGTAGAGAGGGGAGAGCCTAAACTGATTGAATTCTGCCCCAAGTCAAAGATCCCATCACCGCACTTGAGCTAGGTAAAGGAAAAAGTCAGAGGGTCTGGTTGCTCCCTTGCCTACCTTAAAAACCCTAGAAGCTGCAGTACCTACCATAGGTCCCAATTACTGCAGAAGACTGCAAAAGGCTCCAAGTTGAGGGTGGGACTGCAACTCAATGGTCCTGTCCCTGCTTTTCATGCAGAAGGGGCCACATTTAATCCTTGGCATCTCCAGGCAGGGCTGGAAAAGACCCCTGAATCCGGAAGGCCTGCCGGCGCTGGTCTCCACACCGGTGGGACAGGCCTTCGCACTGTCGCAACGTGCTTTACAGCACGTTTGCTACATTGCAGAGCCCAGTCCCGCCAGTGGAGGCCGGCATAGGATTGGGCTCTGACTCAGTATAGGACAGCTTCCTGTGTTCCTATATATACCATAGTTCGGACTGTGGCAAGGAAGAACTGGGTCCAAGTAGCGAGGCAGGAAAGCAGGGGGCTAACATGAACATTTGTGAGCAAGCGGCCTAAAAAAAAAAATCATTTGCACTGTTACCTTTTGTGCATTTCTTTGCAAAACTGCAGTAGCTTGGTAAAAATTGGCCCTTATACTATCCTGGAGCGGTAATTAGGGTTGGAGGATGCATCCATGAGGTTCAAAAACTCTGCTCCCTGCATTATAAAGAGAAATCTCAGGCTGAGGAGAAAAGGAAAAAAAAATGTTTCCCTTTCCTACTCTCCAGGACCACCTCTTCTCTCTGTTATATAGCTCTATAATGTTCAGGTTTAGGGCTGGCGCCCCTGACTCTGAGTCATTCGACAATATATATAGCACAGCAGCAAAATGTTTCGAGAGGGTGAAAAATAAAAAAGTGGTCCCTTTTCCTTTCCTTCCCTTTGAATCCATTCCCAAACATCCTCACTGAACTGCAGCAAGGTTCCTGTTCCAGGCGGACTAGAGGCTGGGAATACACTGAATACAGTACACTGATTTGTTACCAGTCCCTCCTTGTTATTATACTATCTGTATTCCTTTTGTTCCTTCAAAATGCATAGAAATTCTCCTTTTGAACTTACTTGAAATAATTGTATTCTACCTCCTTACGTAATGTTTGTTAAAATCCTTTCCAGGTGCTTGTCTATCACCCAGGCACATCTGTCTTAAATGAAAGGGGAAAAGCTAGAGACCTCTTCCTGAATGTGAGATTCCAAATGTTTCCATTCCAGTGGCAGTGAAGGATGAGCTAGTGAGTCTATATCTGAAGTAGCTGGTGCTCAAGTTTGCACCAATGGAAGCTTCCCTCCTGGGACAAATAGTAGCTGCGGGATCCAGGTTGGGATCATGGCACAGCAAAGAGTTAACCCCCCCCCCCCGCCACAGTTGCTGTTTAGGGAAGAAAAATCAAGTGCGACAGGGCCAATCACACTGTTAATTTATTGTGTAGTTTGGCCCTCAAAGGGATATGTAACCTTTAAAGGTTTCTGAACCTTTTTGAAAATGGGCAAAACCTTTTTTGTTTCCATTGGCCTTTGGAAATTAACTGCTTGCCCCTACATACCAGATCCCGTTCCGTTTTTGTCTTCATTGTTGGTTAGACTGTATTGTTTTAGCAGTCTTGCTAAATGGAACCACTTGCTAAATGTCTTGCTAAATGGAACCACTTTTGAAATTGATTTGAAAAAGCAGTATATAAATGTTTTAAAATAAATACAGTTGAAAGGGAGGCTTTTTTGTTTGTTTTTAAAAGGGGTTTGGAATCACTTTAAAAACTCATTAGGCTCAGTGAAATGGTATTTGAGCCAAGATGCCTAGACTGGGTTCATCATTATGCTAAGTACGCTACGGAGCAGGGCCTCAGCCAAATGGAACTCTCTGTGGCAACATAATTTCCTGGGCGTTTTTCAATGCACAGAGTTTGCCGTCCTGTTCCCTTAACATTGCCTCTGGCTCAGACTCTGGCAGAAGATCCTTCCCTACAATCCTGGGGAGCAAAATCCCCATTCTCCAACAGAAGGAGAATTTAGAGTAGTATTATTTTTGCTTGCATGAGCGGTAGAATATCCCCTTGTACTGAAAAATAATTTGGAAGATCTCATGGGCAGAACAGGATGGGGTCCACGGATAGATGGGAATGTAGGAGTCTTTGTGTATAAATGTCAGTACAGTATTTGCATTTGGGTATGGTTTTATTGTTGGTAAATGAAAAAAGTGTTATCCCTGGATCATGGACATGTGGGGTCCCAAGGCATGGTTTGCAACAGAGACCTCATTTCCTATAATCCAGTCTTGTTTCAGGGCAAAACTGGCAGATCAATAGATTATAGCTGACAAGGGGCAACCATGAAAAATGGGTCAAGTTCACCCCCACTCCCTTTAAACATTTAGGTAAACTTGCCTTGGTCATGATGTCCTCACATCGTGCTGTCATGGCTTCCATCTCACTCTGTATCATTGGCTGCCACTGGCAGAAGTACAGAGACACACAATGTACTGGCATCGCAACACAGGCCAATGTTACAGAACAGAGGGGGAAACTGAACACAGGGCTGCCATTTCTGGTGGCAGTTCTGTGTCAAGTGCAATGTGCCATTTCACCCTCAGGGAAGGAATGGGAGCAAAGCGTAGTGTTCATTTTCTTGTTCTGAGAGGGGTGTCGCATCTACAAGCTGGAAAGAAAAACCAAAAGATTCTGTAATGATTAGATCTCAGCTAAACAAGTTATCCTTCACTGGGGATAATAAATCAAAGCCAAACAGCCGACTGCAGCTCTACTACGATAACAGTTGCATGAGGAAATTATCTCCCAACAGTGAAATGGGTAGAATAAAGAGGAAAGAATCAACAAAAAGAAGAATCAGAGAGGAAAATTACACTATTGTTCATCCCTTAAAGACACACACCCAATATGTTCCCCTTCAGTCACTTGAGTGGATTTTACATGTTTCATGCATACACACAACAAGCACATATATATTTGTTACATACATGCATACCTGCATGCACACACACACACACACACACACACACACACACACACACACAAGGACAGTTCAGACATAACACTAAGTCATAGTCTGGCACTCCATTACTGAGCCCCATGCTCCTCAGTGCATACACTCTGATTTCCATTCCAATTTGTTTGCAGTTACATCTGAACAAGGCAAACTATGTACAAACCATCATTTCTCCACCAACCAGGATTGCAAACCCAGTTCAAACTATGGTTTGCAGTCTTGCTTTGGGTGAACTGGCAAACTGCTGTAAACTCAGGAGAAATCTGAGCATGCAAGGGCAGGAGGGAGAGCTCAAGCACGGACTAAACCAGTGGTGGCCAACATTTCAACATGAATGCTGGCCCTTTAAATGGTTGCATAGGTGAGGGCATTTCAGCAGGTGCAGCTTTAGCAGCACCATCGGCACTTGCAGCTGCCCAGATTATGTCTTCTACACAACTCTTAAGAACATAGAAGCCCTAATGGTGGAAGGTTGGCCACCCCTGGACTAAACCAACATAGTACCAAACCAGTGTCAAGTCTGCAATGGGCTTATTATACACTTCTCTTACATAAACACCTTCTCTCTCTCTCTCTCTCTCTCTCTCTCTCTCTCTCTCTCTCTCTCTCTCTCTCTCTCTCTCTCACACACACACACACACACACACACACACACACACATCATTTGACACAAACAATGCTTGTTCCTTATGCATGGCAATGTGTGCCCTATGTAGACATACATAACTGAAATTACATATACTGTACATTTTATTTCTTAATTGCATGCAGTCGTGTGTGTAGACCCTCTCGCACACAGTAGTTACGCACCTTCACTGAATATATGCGTGTCTTCATCAATATCAACAGGCACCAGGGATAGAGTGACTGGGGAAAATGCCCACCGCCACTGCCCACCGCCCCGGAACCAGTGCTGCCACCTCTGCCACAGCGCACTCAAAAAGTCCTCTTACTGACTTCTGGTTTTAGTTACAGGGACTGCGCAAACAAAATTTGCACGGTCCCTTTAAATAAAATCAGAAATCCTCCACTTCTTGGTTTGCAAAAACCATGCAAGGAAGCGGATGATCCACTTCCAGCTCACTTTTAGTGTGCAAGAAGGTGATCGATGTGGCCATGTCTGTGGTGGGGTGGAAGGAGATGGTGGCAGCAGCAGACTCAGGGTGAAGGGCACCCCAAATCCGCCACCCCCTTGCCCCACCACCTGCCGCTGATGCAAGCCACATCAGCCCTCTTCGTGGCTGGACCAGCTCTACACACGTGCACCACGTGACAATGCAGTTCACTCACTCCAGGATACAAATAGTTATATGGGTAGAGCTTCAATAAATACACGTGGTTTCCATGCCCCCTTGCACACATATTCACAGCCCATATTTTCTCACACATAGGGACATATACTATTGACAGTTCACACACAGCCGTTTATACAGTTTGCACTCCTTGCGTCCACTCACACATCAAATGTGCATTTCTTTATATATGCACAATGTAAATTCTTTTTACTTATTCACACACACACACACACACACACACACACACACACACACACACACACACACACGAGTGGCTAGAGATATTATAAAGGGGCCGCTGCCTATTCCGTGCTGTCACGTCCGCCTGTCAGTCGACTGGTAATTAATGCGAACTGCAGGTCCGGCGCCCCATCGGAGTCGTATATCACTGCCAGCTCCGGTGCAGCAAAGCAACCTCTTTTACCCAAGCACTGTTATTAGGGGAATTTTCTATGTATTAGCTGTTGATGCACATTAATACATTAAAAATGTCAGTGGTGGAGGCCAGCTAATTGTCTGATTTAAATGTCTATTTGTCAGCGTGCTGCTCAGGTGGGCATGAGCCGAATCGGGAATGAGGCACGGAACCTGTCTTGGAATGGGGAGTGGGTCTCTCTGGAGCGGGGAGGGGGGTGATCGATGACAGAGACGCACAGTCCGAAATGTTTGCGTTTCTTTTCTGCATGCTGTGGGGAGGGGGAGGGGAGCATGACGCAAGGCAGACATTTCATGGAGACAGGAGCTCTCACTTGGCTTGGCCGCACACAACTCAGAAAGTCTGTTCACCATGGCTGAAGTTACCAGCTATTCCCAGGCCAGTACCAGTGTGTGTGTGTGTGGGGGGGGGGGGTGTTGCTGTGCAGAGAGGGGCTCAGAAACACCAGGCGCTACAGGAAGCCAAGTAAGGGTCATGGCTCTGGAGCTTTTTGCCCAACTTTCCCATCCCACTATCTCTTTTTCATATTAGGTCAAGCATCATGGCGGGCAAAGGACACCCAGAAACACTGGAACCACCGGGGGTGCTGTACAAAGTCAGGCAGGAAGTCTGGCCCTGGGGGCAGCTGAGTATCCTGAGAGTGAGACAGAATCCTGCCACAGCGCCTGATTTTAATGCCATGGCTCAGCCTTGGGGCATCTGAAGCAAAAGTAAAGGAAGTAAGTGACCCTGAAAGTGCATTTCCTTCGCTTCTAGAGAAATATGGATGGTCTATATCTGGACACAGGGGTGGGTTCAGAGCCGAGTTTTCAGCAGCCCCCAGCACCTCTCTTGTTAGCAGTATGACACTGTCTGGAAGAATGCCTACCTAGAAAGCCAACGTCATTCAATGAGCAGAAGTTTGCCTTTGCATTAGGTACTGTGAGGTATGGGTGACCTTGGCCAAAACACTGTACATGCCTTGCAGGTTATTAATCTTCCAACTGGAGAATGGGACTTGCAGGAAGGGCTGAGCCAAAACATGGGGGTGAGTCTCATGAACACTGTTGTTGTCTTGCTGCACTCCTGCAACTACAAGCAAGCACTCCCCCTTTTTGATACATGGCTTCAATTCCCGTATTCCTGAAACATTGTCAATTGATAGCTGGCCATGAAAGCTTCAGAATGAAATTACTCCCCCTTTTGTTGATTTTTCAGAGGCGTTCAAAAGGGCACAAAATTGTCCCCGGCAGCCATACTCCTTAACCAGGACCTAACCATTCAAGCAGCAGCAGCAGCAGCAGCAACAGCAGCAGCTGCACTCCCCTCTCCAGCACCGTTCAAGTAGTAGCAGTCCCATGCAGAGTGAAGGCATTGCAATGCAGAACGTACTATTTCCCTCACTGAGAATTAGTTTCCGCTGTTCTTGCTGACTTCATCACATAGGCGAAGGGAAAAAATGGCATCAAAGCGGCAGCCAGCCGGGCCTGTGAACACACCGAGGACAGGCACAAAAAATTTGCAGCCAGCAACCTATGATGTGCAGGTTTGCAAACACGTCTTCTTCCATTCACACTTTATATTTTTGAAAGTACAAATAAAGCCTCTTAAGTGTACAGTCCTTGGGCAAAACAGTCCTTGGGCAGGGCTTACATTGTAAGAAGGGACTGATACCAAAAATCTGCCTGGGAATTCTCAAATTTATATTTCTGTAAGATCATGGTCACTCCATGGTAAAGGAAAAACATTTAAAACAAAGACTGGTGGGAGAGTCAGAACACACAAAGGAAATATTTCTTTACCCAGCGTGTAATTAATCAGTGGAACTCCTTGCTACAGGATGTTGTAGTGGCACCTCGCTTAGATGCCTTTAAAAGGGAGTTGGGCAGATTGATGGAGGAAAAGTCTATCATATGTTACAAGTCATGACAACAACTGTGTGCAACTTCTGGGTTTCAGAGGTGGCCTATCTCTGAATGTTTGGTGCAAGGGAGTGGCGACAGGATACAGGTACTTACCGGTATCTTGTTGTCTTGGGTGCCGCCAGAGGCATCTGCTGGCCACTGTGAGATACAGGAAGCTGGGCTAGATGGGCCTTTGGCCTGATCCAGCAGGGCTCTTATGCTCAGAAGCACTCTTCTGCACTATTCTTTATAAGGCACCGTGGCCGAGTGCTGGCAGGAAAAAGGCTCTAGGGCTAGGTCCTCATGAGCTATGGCTGAACTTCAGCATGCATGTAGGAATTCTGTCTCCAACCTGGTTCCATTATCCTGCCCATTCTCTAACTATTCTTTTCCTAGTAGAAGGTGCAGTGCAGAACAGAACTGGGGCACTAGCTGGGGAAGGGAGGGTCCTGTTTCCTGGGATCTAACCTCCCGTTAAAGCTAGGACAAGCTCTGACCCTTGGCATCTGTGCCCCACCGGGAGACTCATCTATCCACCCTGATCTTTCACTGCCCGCCTAATTGCCAGCAAGGGCAGGATGGATTTCTTCATCTGACATCCTCAGAATGCTTAATAAATGCCGCTTGTCCAAGGAATTAATTCGGGCCGCCCTGCAGATATCAATCTTGGCGTATACTGGCATGCAGGTGATATACAGCCTGGCTGCCATTTATTAGCACAAGGCCGGTGGATTTAGGAAATGACTAATTTTATATGGTCTAGAGCACAGTGCATCTCTTTGGACAGTAAATCCCAGCTGAAAAGATGTGAGGAGGGAGAGGGGACAGAACTGTCTTCTCCTATACTCTTTCAACAACCCACTCACCCCCCCCCTTCCCCAACAATAAGCATCATTCTTTCCCCAGCCCTGGAAGGGACTCAGCAAGGTTTTATGAATCAAAACAGTGAGAGAAAGTATACAGAAGAACAAATGTACTTGGATGCATGTTTTCTGGAGCCTTAACTTTCATTTTGGAAAGTATTTCCTAGTAGCTAGAGCAGCAGGACATGAGTGAAGTGGAGCTGGAAATCAAGAATGCAGTAGTATTGAGAGCCAGAATTCCCAAGTCCTCTTTTCATCTCTAGTCTACCCTAAGGATGTTTCTCTTCCCAACATAAGTAGCAAGCTAGAAGAACAGTAGGGTACAGAAGTGGTTGTAAATGGATCCACCCCCCAAAAAAGGAGCAAGCAGAAAACATACTGCGCTAGGCATAGACTGTACCTGTTGTGTTTTATGGCTCTTTGTCCCGACTAAGAGTCTTTGTTTCTGCTGCTCCAGAATAACAGGGCTACACCTCTAACAGCGCAATCCTGTGTAACTCTTGCACCGGTGTAACAGCCAGGATGGTGTAGTGGTTTGGGAGTCGGACTTAGACCTGGAAGATCCAGGTTCAAATCCCCGCTCAGCCACGAAGCTTCCTGGGTGACCTTGGGCCAGTCACTATCTCTCAGCCCCACCTACCTCACAGGGTTGTTGTGAGGACAAAAAGGAGGGGAGGAAATATGTACACCACTCTGAGCTCCTTGGAGGAAGGGCGGTATAAAAATGTGAAAAAAAAATAAACAGTAGATCCACTGGTGTAGTGCACTTATGCCAGTGTAACTTCTTGTATGCCGATGGACGCAAAACGGAAACCAGTGAAACCTCTCTCAGATGCCGTGCACGCGCAGTTCAGATGCAGGATGGACACCAGCACAACTCCGCCAGCACAGGGGGCATTCCATGAGGAGATACCGCCCCCAGAATTCCCCTGCACCGGTAGAGTTGCTCTGGCGTCTGAACTGCATCTGAGAGGGGTTACGCTGGTGTCTGTCCTGCGTTCATCGACGTATGGCAAGTTACTCTGGCATAAGTGCACTTACACTGGTGGATCCACTGTTACACTGGTGCAGGAGTTTCACAGGATTGCGCTGTAAAGGTAGTTACCAAAACTCATAATTCATAGGACAAATATCCCAGATGGCAACATGTGCCCTCTGTACCTTTCATATCCTCCAACTTGTTGACAGAAGAAAACTAGGCACATGGCATTTAGAAAAAGTGGACAAAGACAGAGTTCTTCATTCTTATAGGAAGCAAGGCAACTGAGCAAACCTACGCCATGGAGTCTGTCTTTACGGCATTGTGCTGCCACAGTATTTCCATTTACATCATTTCTTGTATCCAACAAATCAAACTTGCACACCTAGAGCTCATAAATGTTCATGCATTTTACATATGACAGTGACATCATGGTAGCCGCTCACAGGATTATCCCATAGCATAAACAAGCGGCAGTGCCAACCACGTGACGTGGCTCTACAAAACTGTCACCCAGCTGGGATCAGGTGATGATTTTGCTGTAAGGTCCCATGCAGTTGGACCTGCCACCATGGCTGCAGGCTGTAACAGTTACAGCTGTACCATGGGGGGGGGGGACCCATGGATCATAAGGGGCTCAAATGGCACAGACCTGATGTCTAAAAGGTAGCTAGTTAGGATATTTCTATTGCCACATATCTCACCTACTTCAGCTGCTTTAAATTTCAGTACACACAAGCATGTTTGTGATATCATTTTTCATGTAAAACAGGAAGTGATGAGATCACTGCACGGACATAGAGGGCATGGAAGGGTCAGCATCAGGCAAAAATGCAATCAGCCCCCAAACCAATACACTAGTGCTTGTTATTGTGTCTACCACTAGGTGGCGCCAACTTAATGCTTCAGCCTGACCATTCAGGAGGAGGTCAATTTGTGAGGCAAAATATTCTCTCTCTCTCTCTCTCTCTCTCTCTCTCTCTCTCTCTCTCTCTCACACACACACACACACACACACACACACACACACACACACACACTATAGTAGAAAACAAAGAGAAGTCGGCCCCAAATAAGAAGTTGGCCATCTTTATCCTAGATTAGAAGGACCCTCATACTGTTGCCAAAATTTCAAATGAATATAAAATCAGCAGGGCTCTTCTTCTGTTTTTAAGAGATTATCAGACGATCCCTGCCTGGATCAGAGCAATGGTTCGTCCAGGCCAGGATCCTGTTTCAAAAAATGGCCAACTGGTTGCTTCCAGGAAACCTTCCAGGAAGAGCATGAAGGCACACAATAGCTCTCCCTCCCTCCCTCGCTCAGTGGACTAAAAAGGATGGGGGAAATGTTTCCACTTTGAACCCAGGCTATGTAGCTCCAAAACACTCATGCTGGATGAGACTGTTTTGCCAGCTTCTGGTATTCTGTGGGAAAGGAAGTAGGAAACCTGATTTTTCTGAACGTTGTAACTGAATTTAAAATGTGCCTCCACTGTCATGTCTGCTAGGCGAAACACTTGGCGTAGAGATTGGACCTTTTTGTACCTTCGCAATTTCCAAAGCATGAACATGTCTTCTAATTTTATTTTTTCCTAAAACTCCCTATATGTATTTCAATTAAAAAACAATACAACTACGTACAAGTTTTAAACAAAACAAGCGATGATTTCAGATGATGTTTTTGCCCAGTTTCCTTGATCCCGTGTGTATGTGTGCGCGTAATCTTGAGTAATTATCCATCTGCGGAGTGCATGCTCCACAGGCGAAGGGTGTCGTAAATGCGTCGTAAAGCGCATTTACGACACCCAGAGAGTAAGGCCCACTGGCACACACACCGGCAGGCCTCTCTCCGACGCAGAAACCTACTGCAGCCACCAGAGCACGGTAAGGGTTGCTCTGGTGGGAGCAGGGGCAGACCGGACGGTGAGGTAGGGTGGCTGTTGACCGAGCTGGTCCGGGATGGAGCAGGGATGTCAGCCACAATATCCCTGTCCCCATTCCCAGGCTCAGCAGCTGTTACACGGCCGCCTTGGATTTGCACTGGCTCTTGAGCCGGCAGACATCCGAGGAGGCCCTTTAGGGCCTTCCAGCTCTACACCGGGGGAAGGGGACAAACATCCCCTTCCCCTGAGGAGACCTCAGGCTGCACCGGAGTGGTCCGGGAAGAGCATATGATCCTGCGGCTGGCCCTTTGGGCCGGCCACGGATCTTTACACAGGATTGCGCTCTGTGTGTGCGTGCGTGTGTTTGTGTGTGTATTCACGCACGCGCACATTATCCAAATCTTTTAAACTAGGTTAATCAGCACATGTAGAGGGGTGGTTTGGGGACACACACACACACACACACACACACACACACACACACACACACACACAATTTTGTCTCTGATGTTCAGCCAGGACACATATGTGCTGTGAACTTACATGTCTTTTTATTGAATGGGACTGGTCCAGTGAAACAGTATCATTCAAATCAGCACAAGAAAAATAAATATATATGCTGTTGAATGCTATATTGAATGCTGTTACTACTTTGCAATCTAGAAAAGGCTAAGAACAAGCAGAAAAGCACCCTAAATTTATAATTGTATGCAGAACAATAATTGCCAAAAAATCTTGGTTGCTCCCCGCCACTACACTGATAGGGAAAAAATGACACATTTACCAAAAAAAAAACCCTGCTTTCCCTTTCTAAATACAGTCAGTTCTCATTATCCGCTAGGGTTAGGTTCCTGGAAAACCTAGTGGATACCTAATTAGCAGATACTGAATCATTGAGCCTATGGGAAAAAATGGGGTTAGGTTCCAGGGGACCCTCTTCACCATGCACCATATGAACTTTGTGAACTTGAATCTTACTTTGAAGTCTATGGGCTGGGTGATAGCGGGGGCACCATCCAGTAGACCACATTGGCTCTTTGTTAATGGAACAATTCCTAACTCTAGCAAATTCATTATTATTCCTTCCTAACAACATTATACAAATATAAAAAGTATTGTACAGTATTCTGGAAGCCCACAGAGAGCACAAACAGGTCCCACTGTGTTGCAAATGGCATTCAACAGAAAACACACACACACACAGTAACTCCAGAAGAGAAAGATTACCCTTTACAGTAAATGCAGCAAGGCAGGGAAATTTGCTCCCAGAGCAACGTAGAGACCCGCGAATAAAAGCTAAGAGAACTATGGCCCTGATGAGATCGCAGATACGGACAGATAGGTGGCAGATAGCAAATTTGCATATAAAGAGAACTGACTGTAGTTCTTTGTTTAGTTTTAAATGGTTTGCTGTAAGGTCCAAGAAAGTGTATGTAGTTCCCTTGAAGCTTCATGCTCACAGCAGGCAGTTGGGCACCCAATGGGTTCGGAACTGAACACTGGAATGCCCATGAGCTGAGGTAATCCCTATTTACTGAGCAGTTTCTCTGGTCTCCAGTTGAATATGAACCCGGGGGAATCCAGATTCAAATCCCTACTTAGCTTTGAAGCTCACTGGGTGGCCACAGTCTCTATTGCTCAACCTAACCTCCCTCTCGGGGCTGTCCTGAAGCTAAAACCCAATTCTGAGTTCCTTGGGGGAAGGACAAGATATGAATAATAAATATACGACAGTATTTATAATAGCAATAATGTGTGTTAATGGATACAATCAAGCATTCCAATTCTACAATAATTATCTTTTTATAAAGATGGATAAATGCCAGTTTCCAATATGCCATCAGGCTTTAGCATGAGCAAGAGATGAAACCCAGGCGGATGGGGCTATGCAGATGAAGGAGCAACCTTGAGTTGCAATGGCTGGGGCAAGTAGGGGCACTGGGGTCCACGTGCATCCCTCTGTTTTTTCACATATAAATGAATGGTTGCAATTCACTCCTTAAGCGGGGGAAAAGTAAAGTGATACACTTGTTTTGAATCATACAAAAGTGTTGCAATGAGTGCAAAACCGGCCTTCTCTGCAGGCAAGTTGTAGCCCAGCTGTCACACACACACACAGAGTCAGGGGAGATTCCTTGTCATATATACCAATCCTGACTGAATGGTTCACATTTTGCTCATTAGCAAGTTACTGTATAATTTTTGGTACTCCACAGGAAAGTTGGAGTACATTTGGTACTTCATACTCGACTGGAATGCCCCTGAGCTGAGGTAATCCCTATTTACTGAGCAATTTCCCTGGTCTCCAGTTGAATATGAACTCCATAGGAAAGAACGTTTCCATTAACAAAAGTGCTTGTATACCACTGGTGGGAAGAAATATAATGCCACATCTGTTATCCATCACCACTGGGATTATGACATCGATGTGAATAAGGAGCAGACATAATTATCAATGTCTCAGATTAGCCCTAGTAGTATACAGTCAGTAGCAGAATCATTACTTTTGTTGTGAATGGACCTATTAATATTACAGTTCTCGGTTTACTTTTCTGGAAGCACGCCCTTTAACTAACTAAAGAAAACGTATACCACCTGTGTTATTCACGCTGCCATCCTATGCACTTTCGGAAAGTGACTTTCCTGAGAGTAAGCTTTCCTTTGAACACAATGGGACTTACTTCTGAGTAGACATGCATAGGATTGTGCTGTCAGTCATGTACCTGGGCCCAGAGATTTCTCTCCTGCTTTACTGTCCACTGACCTTAATCCCCGCCGCCCCCACCACCTAGCTCCAGCTTCTCCCTTTGCTATTTGTCTCTGAGTATCCCCTCAACCTGAAAGTGCATTTGGGGACGGACAAGGCTTTCCCTCCTGAAACGCAGAGCCATGCTCGGGCATCCCCCTGCAGCATCTTGGTCCTCAGGGATCCTGTGTTCCCTGACCCTTCCACATGTGCATTTTGCAGCAGGGCTTTGCCTCTTTCTCTCTCCTCTCAGGACCCAGTGTGCTTAATTGCACCCATCCATTAGCCCCTGTCACTCTTCAGATCTAATATCCATGCTCCCCCTCCTTCCTGGCTCCTGTGCAGCCTGTGGCAGGCAGCTACCTGTCACCAGCAACCTGCTTCAATATTTCATTAAGCATGGGCAAGAGGTGACTCTCGACAGGGGGAGGGGAGGGAAATTTCCCCATTCTTGTTTGTGTTCAAAAGCCGGCAGGTGTCCAGTTCTGTGTCGCTGCCAGTCCATCAAGGCAACAGGCATGACTGCCCAGGGAAAAGGCTCCTCTTGACAGGCTGCCTCCAGCCTGACATGTGCCATAACTAAGGGAACCATCCTGTGGAGCTCCAGGAGCCCAGCTGAGCCTCACTGTAAGAATGTAAGCAGACAGGGTGGTGCTCAAAGGGAGCTGTTGCAGGGGGAACATTTGCATTCCAAGTTCCACTGGAGTATTAGGATTCCAACCCCAACCCTCCAAACACACAAGAGGTTCTATAGGCAGCCACTCTGATCTCCCTTATAACCGTTGCTCCCCCCCCCCCCGCCCAAAAGGTATCTCAGGTTGTTCTGCAACACTTGGGGCCCAAAACTGAACTCCTCAACTGCCCTGAGGGCTGACCTTAACGGCCGGGGTTATTAGCACTGATGTAACTTTAGGTGTGCTGTGGGGAGTCAAGCAGGCTCTCCCTGTGACTCCCCTGGGGAAGAAGTTAGACCTTGGCGTCCCTGACTCTGCAATCTCACCTGTCACAGCTCAATAACATATCCCCTGTTGAGTGACAGGTGAAATTACCAGCCCCTTCATCTCTTCAGCCAACACTCCTATCAGGAAACATGAGGTCAACGTGTGGCACTCAGTGAACAGCTGCTCCCACAGCCTGGGGATCCTCGTTTCCTCTAGAGGGCATTCTGGAAGCTTGGCCACCCCAGCCTACACTTCTTTCAGGACAACGTTTTATGGAAAGAGTCAGTGGCCACTTACCGACTCTTATGGTTATTGAAGTCAATGGGGCCATACTAGTATAAGAGTTCAGTAAATCACACTCTTTGTCACATGAACTCGATGTCTGTGCGTTTCTCATATATCAGAGCAGTAAGGTAGTACAGACAACTGTTGGCCCCAGGGTGCCAAGAGAGAGAGAGAGCAGGCACAAGAGTTCAGATTTGCCAAGATATACACTGCAGGGAGCTACAAACAGGGTCAGCTCATAAGGAGGAAAGTCCTAAAGGCAAGGTCCAATCTCTTCACTTCTATTTCTCACCCCCAAATCTGTAATATGAAAACAATAATATTCTACTGTATTACAGAGCTGCTTTAAGTAGTACTGAGATAATGTGAATATTGAGAAAAGTGCTACACAAATACTTAATAACAATGATGATGATGATGATGATGATGATGATGATGATGATGATGATGATGACGATGATGTAAGAAACCAGTGAACTCTTATGAAATACACTGCCATCAGATGTGGTGCGTGCCACTTGCCTAGAAGATAGATTCATGGAGGATCAATCTGAACAGCCATTAACTAAATCAGTGGTTCCCAATGGTCGGGAGACCATGGACCTCTGTGGCGACACACTGAGATGTTGTGGACCCTGGCAACCCAGAAGTAGTCTGGTGGCGACGCAATGACGTCACACATTGTTGCGTCACTGCCAAAGTACTTCCGGATTTGTGGGATTTCCGAGCGATTCAGGCTAAGGGCGGGCGGGAAGGCCATTCCAGCGGCACTCACTGTGCTCTGGGTCTCGTTGGCAGCCCCGCAGCAGGGGCTGAAGACTCAGGCAGCGCTTCTGTTGGCTTGCACAAGAGCCAGGCAGCCCAGAAGTCACTGCTGTGCACACACAGCCCTGGAGGCCTCATGGACCACTTGGAAGGGTCTTGCAGACCACCTGTGGTCCACGGACCACGGGTTGGGAACGCCTGAACTAAATGGAACCCCCATGAGCCAGGACAGCATCCTATTGTGTCCCACATGATGGAGACAAACAGGAAGGACATCACCTTCATGCCTAGAGCTACATCTAGCTGGCCACAGCTGGGCTCAGAATGCTAAATGTGATGGAATGTAGCCTGAGCCAGCAAAGCTATTTTTATGTTTCCTCAGAAAATTTGCCAGAATTTTGGAAAGCTGTAAAACTAGTACACGTAACTGACAGTTTCAACATTACAAAAGTGTGTGCCATCAGTCACTTCCTGGCCATTTCCCTCAAAATGTTTTTAAAATGTCAGTTGGGAAATGTAAGGTCAGAAAAGTCCTGTAGACGTTGGACCTTTCCGCACAATGAATTACCTATGCATTAAAAAGAAGAGGGTGATGTTTTCTGAGCACTCAGTGGCACCATATGTTTTGTACCTCCTCTAGATAATGCACTCATAGATGTGACTGAACAAATAACACAAGTATCTAGTGGCTACATCATGTGACGTCAACACTGACAAGGCAACTCATCCTCTGTTCAGTCACATTCATTGAACTACACAAACATGTCATACCATTTTTAACCTTTTTGAAAGAGGGAGAGACAGTGTGTGTGTGTGTGTGTGTGTGTGTGTGTGTGTGTGTGTGTGTGTGTGAGAGAGAGAGAGAGAGAGAGAGAGAGAGAGTTTCAAGACTCTCACAAACTACACAAACTCTCACAAATTAAGGAAATGTACAATATAACACTGCTTATGTGTGATAATGCACACCTTATGGTTTTTTGGGGGGTGGCAAACAGAGGCAAAGCTTTTCACTCCCTTTCCACTCAATCCATTATGCATCGACAGGGTATTGTACAGTGACTGGGGTAACATCACTAGCAGTAGTGTGTGCAATATTACAAGTGCGGTTGGAAATGAATTGACACTGCAGAAAGGACTCATCCCAACGTACTAACACCTGTTTTCTGTGGCAACGGAGTGTTTCTTTGTGGGGGAGTGCTGAGTGGATTACTTGTTTTCGTGCTCAAAACTCAAGTGCTGTGTTTTAGGCTAGGAAAGAATACAGTACTCCCTTCCCAGTAAAACTGGCTGCTAATTTTGGAATTGGTGAGGCGTCATTCCTCACTAAACATCTGGGGTTTATTTCAATTACAGGCAACTCTTGACATTGTACAGCTCGGCCTGTTTGTGGCACACTATAGTCTCTGGGCATACTTTGAAGCTAGAAGTTCTCATCAGTTCTGCAGAGTTGGATTGGATTATCTTTCAGAGCCTGCTCTACAAGCCATCCCCAGTAGGGGTCACTGTTGGGAACAGGGCTAGCTCACCCTACATGGCAGGACTAGGGTGCAGGCTCTTTCCCTGGCTCCAGTCCCCTTTCCTGCCACCGTGTGCTGCCGGTTATCGACCTAGCTGTGGCAGGCTGGATCTCGTTTATCAAACCGCCGGCGTGGGGGCCCTTTGCCACTGGAGTCAGCCGGCTGCCCTGACACTCTTTAAATTGCTTTCTGCTGAGCCCAATTTAAACAGCGTGACGAGACTGCAAAGCGGGCCTGGCTGACAGCTCGGGGACCTGCCTGCACCTCGGGAGCCCTTAATAAAGAGCAGCCTTCCCGAGCAGCCGACGGGCAGAAAGCCAGGCCTGCCGCCAGTCAGCACAATAAATGGGCTGGCAAGGGGGTGGGGCAGGTACTGCTAATTACCCTTGGCATCTCAGGGGAGGAGCAGCTCATTATCACCAATTAGGGCCAAACGCATTAATTGATACTATATTGTACAGCATAAAGTGGCGTGAGTGTGATGGAATAGCTGTGGGTGCAAAAAGGTGGAGGAAGACATTGCAAACAGGTCTCCTGGATAGGAGGGTACATTTGTGTGCATGGGGAATGGTGCGTGAGCACATGTAGGTAACTAATGACTTATGGGGAGTAATGACACCTATAAAGACCGTGACAGACCGCACGAATTTCGGCGCGTCCCGGACGCCCGAGGATCTTTGTCAAGCTGTGCTGAGGTGTCTGGTTACCACAGCGGAAGCGAGCGGTCACCCGATTTCCGGCACGATCGAAAATCTTCCTGGGCCATGTTTGAGGGGGCCGCACAGCGGAGCTACTGCAGCCACCAAGCGGAGTGGCTATCTTCCAATCGGGTGTAAACTTTAGTGTTAGCCAATCACCGTGGAGGTTTCTTCCAAGAAGGCGGGACAAAAGGAGGGACTATTTGCGGGAAGACACTCCTACAGACAAGCTCAGAGCACGGAGGACGGTGGCCCGCCTCTTGCGCTCGCTCGCGTCGGCGCTCACTCATTCGCCTCAACATGCGGTCTGTCACGGCCTTAAGGATCTGGCTTGTACTAACAAAGCATTGGCCCATTTGGCCTGGGCAGAGGCCTCCCCCTCCCCCAGCACTTCCACCTGAGAAGGTACTCAGATCCCATCTTGGGACCTTATCTCTTCAGAGTATGAGCTCTATGAGCAAAGCGGCGTATAAATCTTCAAAATGAATGAACAAACGTGGCCACACTACACTACAGTGGACCCTTTCGATCTGCGGGTTCGGGATCAGTGGATTTGACACACCGCAGATCCTGGATCTGCGAGGTCCACGCTAAAACCCTGCTAAAAGGGGGGAAAGCCCCCAAGTCATCATTTTAACCTTTAAATAGCCAAATCGTGCCATTTTCAAGCCTCGACGGGGCTTCTTGAAACTTAACGACACACTTCTGGGTCACGCGAAGGCTCTTCCTTCCTCCCAGTCTTGTCCCAGAATGAACCCCCCCCCTTTTCCCTTTTAACAGGGTTTTTAGCGTGGACCTCGCAGATCCTCGCTATCTGCACAGGGGTGTGTGTGTGTCCGGAACGGATCCCCCATGGATAGCAAGGTCCGACTGTTATTTTTGAAATAACAAAAAGTGCAGGGACAGGAGGGTTCTAAATGTTATTTTCTCTGTAGCTCACAGGTCATTGGCAGCTTCACTACAAGGTACAAATTGTGGTTAACCTGTTCCTGTACAGTACTCCTTGCAAGGATGTGCAGTTCAATGTCAGGCAATCCAATCCAAAGCATTCTTATTACTCTTCTTAAGCCCCACTGAACTCAGTGGGCCTTACTTCCTAGTACTGTAAATGTCTTAGGTTTGCAGTTTTGCAGCCCAATCCTATTGAGCGCTGCCACCACGGGAACTAGCAGCATTCCAGCGGCAGTATGTGCTTTTCTACAGCGTCACATCCAGAAGTGCAGGGAGCTCCGTGCTTCTGGGCTGCCACCACAGCCAGACCACCATGTGCGGCCGCAGAAAAGAGCCCCACTGATGTTGGTGAGTCAGCGGGGTGGGCAGAACGGGGTGGGAGCATCGGAGCAGAATGGGGGAAGGCTGGGCATACCAATGGTGGGAGGGGTGGCACTCGGCATGAGCAACTTGTGCAGAATATTATCCCCTCCAGAGTCAGCCAACATGCTGCCTTTGTCTTCTTGGACTTGCACCATCTGAAGAGCTGGCACAGGTCCGAGAGGAGACCCATTGGTGGTCAAGGGGCTTACCGAGGGGTAAGGAAAATATTATCCCTTTCCCCTCCCAAGCCTCCCAATCGACCACCACGGCATGCAGCACAGTCTGTTTTGGCATGGCTGCATGCTACGGCGAGGAAAAGGATAGGATTGGGCTGTAAGTGTTTTACCGCAAACAGAAAATAACTCTTTTGCAAAATTATTATTCTTATACTTTATCCATTCCTTCCTTCCAAGATGTCAAGACTGCCTACATGCCCCCACCCCCCATTTTGTCCTCGCAGCAACTCTGTAATGTAGCAACTGCCAGAAGGGTAGCTGTATTGGTCTATAACAGCAAAAAACAAAACACCAACAACAGAGTCCTGAGACACAGACTAACCAGTGTATTGTGTGTTTGTTGATTACAGTGGGCTGTAGTCCACAAAAACGTATGCCACCATAAATTGGTTACTCTCTATGGCATCACAGGACTCAGTTGTTTTTTCTGCGAGGTAGATCACTGGCCCATGGTCTGTTAGCTTCAGGGTGAGTCAGACTTTGAACCCAGATCTCCTCGGTTGGTCCTAGTCCAATGCTAATAACCACTACCAGGCTGCAATTCGGGCCATGTCAACATGCTTCTTTGCAAGTGAAGCGTTTTGTTGTGAGTAAGGCCAGGGAAATATAGACCTATGGTTGGCACTCTGCATTCACATAGCAGTGTGTCCCTTCGTGTAGCTAGATGCCGGCCTCCACCCAGCATCAGAATGAGAGGCCTGATCTTTTGGGCAGGGGAAGTAGAAAAACTCCTCAGTGCTAACCAACCTGCATGCTTCAGTGCTATGGATCAAGAAAGAAACTTTAAAAAACAAACAAGCCTCTCATCTGCACACACTCTTGTGCCACCTTGCAGGCGCCTTTTCACGTGCATAGTCATATTGTGTGCATGCGCGGCATCGTTCCGTGGATTCATTCCCGCTTTTGTTCGGGCGCCTTTGAGGCAGGCTGGCACATGCCGCCGTGTTTGTACGTTCCCAGCAAGAGCGTGCTGTTTCTATGCTTGCTTGCTCGCTCGCTCGCTCACACTCACACACGCCGCCTTCTCATTTCTTTCAGCCTCCAAGGCTTTTATGATCCCATAAAACCTGGTTGAGCGTCAGCCAATAAAAGCTTGACAGCACTCCCCCCTGCCCTCCAGCCAGCCCCTCGCACACCTCAGGGCTGCCCTCTCCTCGCTCGGTTCCCTAAATCCGCCCCCCCCCCCCGCATCTCTCTTTGTCAGCAGCGCTGAGCGCCGTAGGGGGAAGGGCGGGGGCTCAGCGGAGCGCTGTTTGCCTTGTTGATGGTGGACCCTCCAGGGGCTCAATTTTGTGATGTACGAGCTGTCCGCGAAACGTGGTCTCCACCCAGGCGTGACGCTAACAGCTCACGGCGACGGGCTCTATTATGCTAACAAATCTATTATCCGCCGCGCCGTTCCATGCCACGCTCCGTAATCCCCAACAATCAAGTCAATTTTCATTTCAATAAAGCCCTGGCGGGGCCTCTCCTTGCTTTGCTTACATTTGCTGAGACAGATGGATTCCTTCTCCCCCACCCACTTAAAACAACCCCCCCCCGCCTCTAGACACCCAGTCCGATGAAACCAATAGGCCTGCCTCTCTTTCCCCTCCACCCCCCGTTACTGGTTTATGTAGCCATTCAAGGACAATTTTCATCCAATTTAGGCCCCGGCATGGAAGCGCTTGTTTTATTGCAAACATGCCCTGGATTAAATGGCGAGTCGGCCCAGCCGCCTGAAGCCCATCTGTATTCATTTGCACAATTCTCTTTCCAAACCCACTCCAGCTGCCTCTGACATGCCAATTTGTCTCCAAGTCCCGTCACAACAGAATAATTGAGAGGGAAGAGGCACAGTTTAGCCCTCAGTATGGGAAAGTTCCGCTACTTTGCTTTCTATCAAGTCTAGGGGGGGGGAATGGAGCAAAGATGGGGGTCCTTTCTGCTCTAGAGGGCGCCAGCTCCAAGCTACACATGGGAGGATGGGGAAACCAGAGAGGCATTTTCCCCCTGTCAGGAACTCTAGTTCCAGTTCAGTTCCAAGTTGAAGAAAGTGGCAGAAGCAATATTCTAAGGCAAAGGTAGTTTAAAAGCACGTTCATGCCCTGAAAACGTAAGTATATTTTAATGTCCTGGTTCTGGCTCTGGGGGGAAAAAAACACATCTGGCAAGTTTCCAGCATGTCTGGAAAAAGCTAGCTCTGTGTGTGTGCTTAGCATCTATTGGTTAGCATCTGTATCATCAGATCGTCCTCCCCCCGTCGTCCCCCAGGATCCCATCCATGAAGCCAACTGAAGCAGTAGATTTGTGGGGTGCTCCCAGCTCTGTCTCCCCCACTTGCTTCCACTGAGAGGAGTAGAGGCTTGGCACATCACCCGGTAAGGACTGGGGTCAGCCCTGCCCCCCCCCACTTCAAAAAAGATACTGTAGTGATGCAAAAGGTAAAGAAAATAGCAACCAAAATTATCAGGGACTGGGGGCACTTTCTCTATGAGGAAAGGCTACAGTGTTTGGGGATGTTTCATCTAGAAAAATGGGAAAGATACTCAAGAGGGGGCATGATGATGATAGAAGTTTATAAAATCATGCATGGTGAAGAGAGTAGAAAAATATGTTTTTCCTCTCTTTTATAATACTAGAACTTTCATAATACAGTACTATGAAATCGATGGGCAGGAGATCAGAACAGACAGAAGGAAGCAGTTCTTCACATAACACATTCTTTGTTTATAGAATTCACTGCCATAGAAAGTGGTGGTGACCATTCATTTAGCCACATCCATACTTGCTATAGCTGCCCATGATGGTTTGTGGAACCTTCAGGACTGCAGCCTGTATGCCTTTTTTGAACACCAATTGCTGGGGAGGGCTATCGACTTCCTGGTCTGCTGGTAGGCTTTGCAGGGGCAGCTAGCTGGCCACTGTGGGAAAGCAGGATGCTGGACTAAAGGGGTGTTTGGCCTGAACCAACAAGGCTCTTCTTACAGTATGTTCTTAACCCCCAACACTGTCTTTCAGCAGTTTATTAAAAGTTCATGAAACGGGGGGGGGGGGGGGGGTTAGTGATGTAGAATGTCTAGCTAGATGCAGATATATGGCACTTTAAAATATGAAAGAAAAAGATGGATGGCCTGCCTGAAACAGGAGGGGAAGGACAAGCCCATCTTCACTTCCCGTCTTCACAGGAAGGACAAGCCTGTGTCACTGTCTTCACCCAAACTCAGAACCTGTCAAATGGGATCTTTCTCATCTGTGAAGTGCTGGCTTTGACCTCTGCCTGGGCAGGTGAATCTGGTCATACAAAAAAGGGAGATCCGAAACCTTTTGGGGCCAAGAAGCGGAACTGCAGGTATAGGATGGCCTGGCCAAGCAGGTTATGGAAATGGCCCCTTTCCATTACGCAGGGGTGTACATTGGCTAACAGATCACTTGTGGTTCCTCGAGATAAAAGAGCACTCCGTCCTCCATTGCATTGCCTGCCTACCCAATAACAAATAACTCAGTCTGTTCTTTCATCTTTGACTTCTTGCCTTTAGTCCCTGAGAAATCTTCATTAGTTCCACATCATGCCTCCACACACACACCTGCACACCTGTGCCATGCACGGGATGCCCTTTCCATTGTTCCTCCTCCTTTGCTTCCTACACCCAGCAAGTTGGGAGACTTTAGGAAAAGGAGACATTTATTGTCATTTTAGTCCTCGATACTGTTGTCTGCTCGGAGCCCTCACAGCAGGGCAGGCCAAAAATATGAATGAATGCGTTTTGCAATGGTGGCAAGAAATGCTATCACAGGGAATCTGTTGGATAGTGTAGTGATGTGACTAGTGAGCAGTGGCGTCACTAGGGGGCAGGGGGCGGACCGCACTGGGTGACACCCTTGGGGGGGGGGGTTGACATCATGGCCAAATAACCTGAAAAATAAAACACAACTGCCTTATGTAAACAAAAAGTGGATTTCCTTAACTCAAAACAGACCAATGAGACTGATTGTTCCGAGAGCCGAGTTGATTACTGATTTGTTGGGTGACCTGTACTGTTATATATTAAAATAAATAAAGATAATGGGAGTGACATCATGAGTTACCGGACCAGGTGACACCAACCCTAGTGATACCACTGACCAGGAGTAATCTGTAGAAATACATAGTCCTGCCTGATGGGCATCTTTTGTAGAACCCAGCTCAGCCCAACCTTGTTTCTCCCTGTTCACCTCTGGGGTCCATCATGGAGGTGACGTGCTGAGCTCTGGGGGTGACGCACGCCTCTGATGCATCATGGGGGTGACACACGCCTCTGCTAGTGAGTGGTCCAACTCTCCTTCACCTCCATGCCTGCACCATTTGTGATTTGCATTGTTTTGATTCTTTGGGGACACACTTGCATTCACCTCTTCTGTGGTGCTAGTATCCCAGCATGAACTCCCAACAGTTCCTCTTCTAAACAGCAGTCCTGATAGAGCAGTAAGCAAGAAAAACAGCATCTGAGCCATGGGGCTCCTTGTTTGAGCTCCACAACTCCTGAAAGGCACAATCTTCACTTTAAGACCTGGTAACCCTAAAAACAGGACATGCAGGGTACCGCTGCTGAAATGTGGTAGAGGCACACTTTGATGGTGCAGACACATGCCCAGGATCACTCAAGAACACCACCCAGCACTGCACTTCCTTAAAAAAAAACACAACTCTCATTTTGCTTTCTTTTTCTGTTTAGAATCCAGTGCTGCGAAAACAAGGCTAAAGATGTTTAAGAGCACAAGATGTTTAAGCTGTGTACAAAATAAAGGTGTCAACTCAGAGATTCTTCCCTAGGTAGGGGTTGGATGATCAGACATTTGCAGATATTTCTGCCTGGCTCCCGATATCTGTACTTAGTTCCAGCTGGGAACCCCTGCCCCTTTCTTTGTGAATGCCGCCAGCAAGTAACTAGCTCTTCCGACCCCATCTGCTTATCTCTCTTCTAGGGCACAGGAGCAAGCGTTTTGCTTCTGCCCATTGACAATGGGCACCAAGTGTGTATAATTCCTAAGGACAAGGCAGGCTAACAAGGGGGACCTCCTAAGGGGTCCATCTGACCTTCTGATGCCCTCCCTAATAGAGATCAGGCTGAAATTTTAACAACACCAGCTCCAATGAGGCACAACTGCCCTAACCACCGCAAGCAAAGGAGCAGGCATGACCATTTCCCAATGTCCCCTTAGTCTGCTCCATTAGCTGCTGAGGGAAGAGCCATATACAACACAGCTCAGATACAGATCCATTAAAAATATCTCGGCTGACATCTAGAAGGGTGTGAGAAATTCAGTCCCGCCAAGAGTTGCAAAACATCCTCAGCAGTGGGACACTCTTGCACACTGGTCAGGCTTTCTTTGCATTCCTTAAAATGCAAGAAAAAGTAGGGTTGGACAAAAATTATGCAAAGAAAGTAAAATTCACTTATGAGAAAATATTAATACATGGTACACAAAATACATGCAACATGTACATTATCTCCTCCAAGAACAGGCACATATTTACATTCAATGTTCAGCATACAACACAAAGAATGTGCATAAATTCCATACAATGCCACCCTAGAGAGTAAGTGCAAATTCCATGCAGAACCCTTACCCCCCCCCCCCGGGCATTCATGAGGTCAACTGAGGCAGTTGCATCAGACAGCTGATTGGTGGGGGGTGTCCACCCTGTCTGCCCACTTGCATCCACTGCTGCTCTTCCTCCTCCTCTCTGGATTGGAAAAAAGAGAAAGTGTGGAGGAGAGGAAAGTGGCGGCACTCCAGCCTACCACTTTTTTCTCCTCTGCACTTCCTCTAGCTTTTCCAATCCAGAAAGTGAGAGGAGCACTGGCAATCACCTGGTAAGGGGGGGGCGACACTGGGGGGGGGCAGCATTTGGCATGCTGCCTTAAGGCTGATCTACACGACAGCGTCGCGGCTCCACCGTCGCCTCTGCCTGGCGCCTCCGCGCTGGAAGCGGGGGGACTGTCTTCAAGCCTGTTACCCCTCATGTTGTCCCGCCTTCCTAAGAAAGCGCAGTTGTGATTGGTTAAACTCTTCCCCCCCCTCTCTGTGATTGGTAGGCTGCAGCAGCTCCGCGAGCCACCTCCAAGCTCTGCCGTACGCCCCCTAAAAAATAGAGCACTCGACTTGGAGTACGCGGCAGTGGGGCGGAGGTCCGGCGGCTCCGCCGGATTACAAAAACACTCCGCGACGCTGTCGTGTAGATCAGCCTTAAGTCTCCAGGAGGTCTTGAGCTGGCTCTGCCTATCCCCATATACACAGCAAATGCATGCAATTATATATCACTGACAATGTGCATTATTTCTATGCAATATACACAGGTCACAAATTCCACGTTCAAGAAGCCTGCATCCATTTTATACAACAAATGAGCACTTGAAAGCCACTTGGAAGCCATATTGCTCAAAAGGCAAGGCTAGCTAGGAGCAGTATATTCTTTTTCAGGCATGAATATATACTGGGTGTGTGTGTGTTCCCGAGCCCAAAGAACCCTGGGAGAGCACACACTTATATATCTATATATAGGTAATGAAAGGTGAACAACCACAAAACCATAATAAGCATGACTTTACAAACACTAGCCCACTTACTAGGAAATCTTGAGGCCCACTCTTTTCCTATGCAATTCCATAAGCTGGAATCTCTCAGGGAGGCTTAAACTGGATAGGTGCTAGGCCCATACTCAGTTGATCAGATGCCCTGCTGCTTTGACTCATAAGTAACACGTTAGCTGCTGTGTTAACTAGACACATACATCCCCTGTGTCTGTGTGTATATAACCGACTGTGTGACTTACTAGCAATAGCACTGACCTTAACTGACATGTTCCATTGGGATCCTGTGTGGCTAAGAGCCAAATGGGATCAAATTTAATAGGCAGGCAGGAACCATGCATGCAGGAAGAGTTGCCAGGATGCGAGCAGCAGTGAGGAGGAAACTGGATTTGTAATGCAAATCTTGCATCAGGGTCCTACAATTTTCTGGGTTCTTTGTACTACTGTAGCAGAAAGCACTGACAGCCTGACCTGGACATGCCTGCTTGTGACCTTTGCTCCTGCAACGCCACCATCCTCAGCTGCCAGAAGGGCGATTGTTCTTTTAAACAACTTTGCTCATTCACTCTGCCTCTGGTGCCTTGGGCTCCATCCCTGATCACATATGTGGGGCTCTCCTCTCTTCCTTCAGAGTCCATTTCAAAAGTCACCTTTTCCTGGAAGTCTTTCATTTAACCACTGAATCCTCAACCCCACCTGCTACCAGCCCCAAATATGTGCAACTGCACTTGCGCATATGGATCCCTGGTTACCTTTTGCTCTTCCTCCTCTCCCTTTGTTGTCTTCCGGACTGTCAAAATCTAGGTTTTACGCTCCTTGGGAGAAAAGGACCTGACACATTTTTGCTTATGAAATTGTGTAAAGGATTGTGAACATTGATGCCACTTTATAAATCATTCATTCATTCATACATAATTTACCAATGTAAAATGTGTATTTTTAACAGGAATGGCCCTCCTTGTGAGATGGTTTTCAGCGTTAGTGTTGTTGTCAACAATCCATTTGCAACTCTTGATCCAAGCAATGATGTTTATCTTCTCCAATTATAAAGTATTTCTCTACAAGGAAAGACAATGGCTTTATTGGATCAGCTAATGTTCAAAATGCTTGATGTAAACTTTCAGTGGACACAGAACTCTTCTTCAGGAGTAGGCCTTCAAAGCAAACATTTTAAAAAGCTTTTCCTTGCCATCTAGTTTCTTCATATTTGAAGAAATATTCAAATATGAAGCCCCAAAAATAGTTATATCTTGTTGGGTTTTTAAAAAAAAAATTCTTGTTGAGAAAGAAAAAAGAAAGAGGGTGGTCATCAGTGCATAATAACTCAATCCCTTCAGCAATGAGAAACCATTCCATTCATTATTTTGAAAAATCCTCAGATGATCATTTTTACTGAGATACAACCATCTTACTTTAATTTAGTCTGCTGATTATATGTGAAGAGCAAGATAGCCAAGTTATCCCCCTCCCCCAATGTACTCAGTTAACAGCTCTAAATTCTACCCCAGCAGCTAGATTCCACTGGGCGAGCATGATCACAGTTACACAGACCTCAAACCAGAATGGAAGTGGTTTGATAAAAGGCAAGCTGTGGTTTTCCTGTGTTGGGTGATAAATTAGACTTGCAGCCTCCAGATTTTTAAACCATCCATCTCTTGAGAGGAGACTGAGGGATCAGAAATCAGAGGCCAACAATGGCAAAACAGGCTAGGGTTTTTTTTTTAATTAATAATATCCAGGAGGTTTCTTAGCCCATCTGTATTCTCTCTCTTCCCAAAGCATTGGGGGAAAAGAAGAGAGGGCGGAGCTGATCTCTCGTCTTTGACTTGCTCACAGCCACAAAGAAGCAGGTGGAAGAAAAGCTAGTGAGCAGCCAACATTTAGGGAGCCAGAGAGACTCCAGGGTTCTGCCTTTGTTTACATAAGAACATAAGAAGAGCCCTGCTGCTGGATCAGGCCAAAGGCCCATCTAGTCCAGCTTCCTGTATCACACAGTGGCCCCACCAGATGCCTCAGGGAGCACACAAGAGAACAAGATAACCTGTTTCCTGCTGCCACTCCCCTGCACCTGGCACAGAGAAAACCTACTTCTAAAACCAGGAAGAGGACTGGAAGAGGACTGGAGTAAAGCAGGGAGGCATGTGGGCAGGACCTCTTAGGTCCGTTCCCACCTCCCGGAAGCAGTGGCGTCGCGACGACGCGCGACACCCCTGAGCGGGGGCGTGCGTCACCCTTAAGGGGGAGGCTCCGCCCCCGCGCATGACGTCACGCGCAGGAGCGGAGCGCCCTCCCCGCTCCGTTTTTGGCTCATTTTGGAGCCAAACGGAGACTAGGGAGGGAGGGAGGGCCCACCTTCACCGCAAAATTGTAAGTAAGGGGCATCGCGCGTCACCCCTATACGCACGACGCCCCCCGGCGGCCCGCCCCCCCCGCTTCCCCCCATCGACGCCAGTGCCCGGAAGTGAGTAGGGTCTAGTCGGTTGGACTGTAGTCTTTGCTGGCTCTCTCTGGGAGCAAGTGTCACTCTCTGTGGGAAAATGCTGGGAGGAGCTGTGGTGTTTCCCGTCCTGTCTCCATCTTGGGGTGGTGAATCCACATCTGGGATTTTCATGAGGTTGCTAGACTTAGGCAGTGCATTGAATCCCTCCAACAACCCAATCCTATTTGGATGCCACACCGGCAGCGCACAGATAACAACATGACATCCATCATATCCTAAGCCCATCCTAGCAACGCCACACCGGCAGTGCACCAAAACCAGCACAACACTGGCCATATGCCAAAGCCTGTCCTGGCAGTGAGATGCTGGAACAGCCCTTCCCAATAATAACACCCCCAAGCCAGTTCATGGAAACACTGACACAGCCCATTATCCATAGAGCGGTGTCCTGATGTCAGGGTATCATCTGCATGATATAGGCGCGTCATCACTGTGCCATCAGCACATCATCAGTGTGACGTCCAATCAGCCAATCACTGCATCCGATCAGCCCCAACACTCGTGGCCAGAGAAGCATCACCAGAGTGAATAGAGCAGGGGTAGGTGAAGACCACCTCCAATGAGCAGCCAATGCTGGGGGGACACTCCCTACCAGTCACTAGGAATGAGCAACACAGCAACAGGCACCACCCCCAAAACTCTGGGGAGATGTCCCAAGGACATCACACACACAACACAAGGTATGATGTTTCAGCCATTGCTGTATGCTTGAATACAATGCAGTGTCATGGATAGAGAACTGAACTTGGGCCAGAGAGAGCTAGGTTCAAGGCCCTGCTTCTTTCTGAAGTTCACTAAGGACGCAATCCTATGCACACTTCCCTGATAGTAAGCCCCATTGAACTCAGTAGGACTTACTCCTGAGTAGACATACCGCCTAGGATTGTGCTGTAATAACCCTGGACTAGTTGCTGCCACTCATTCTAACCTACCTCATAGGGTTGCTGTGGGGATATAGTTGGATAACCCCTCGGTATACTGTACTGCCCTGGGCTTCTTCAAGAAAGGGCATGCTATGGATAAAAATGTGATATATAATTTCCATGTTTTGGATGGAAATGTCCTTGGGCAGGACATCTGAAATTCTGCATTAAAAGTATGAAACATTCCATGAACAGCAAATAAAATGCTAATTTGCCATTTTTGAGTACATTATGCAAATTGTCACATTTGCATATACTCATTATTGCTATTCATCATTTCTATAGCACTTTCAGCATGCTGAATGTTCTACAGTCCTCTTCCTAGTTATCCTCATAAGAATCCTATGAGATATTTCTGTTAATATTCCCATTTTATAGATGGAGAACTGAGGGCAAGAGACAGCCATAGCTCAGGGTTACCTAGTGAGCGCTCAGCCACACAAAAACCTGAACCCACTGCCAATAAGTGACTAAAAGCAGGCCCTTGACATAGGAAGGCAAGGAAAGGGGAGTAATGGGATGGTGTCCGCCATATCCCCGTCCCCACCGGGCTGGCTACACCGTTACACGGCCTCCTCTACTTGATCCGAGGAGGCCTATTGACCCAGCCCTGGTTTATACCTGAGGAAGGAGACGAGCGTCCCCATCCCCGAGTAGACCTCCGGCGCGCCAGTCAACGGGCAGCCTGGGTGCAGGATCCAGCAGGTGACCCTGGGCCGCAGGCTGGATCCTTACACAGGATTGCGCTGTTAATGAGTTTTACTCCCAGGAAAGTGTGCATAGGATTGTAGCCTTTATTCCTCAGGTTCTCCATAGCATGAAACTTCCACTTCCTCAGTGTGCTTCAGTAGGAAGGGGAATTTTTCAGAGATTTATTATGCCCCATCATTTTTTATAATCTTTCCCCTCAATATTAAACTAAGCTAAACATGAGTGGATCTATTCTAAGACATGCACCAATGGGTCATCATGTGTGGAATCTTCATAGTCCACCATTGGATTAAAGTATTTAATGGGGGCCAATACTAACCCTCAAAAGCAGCTGACCAAGAGGATCCTTCAAAGCACTCAGTCACTCTCATTTGATAGTTTAAAAAAACTCTCCATGATGACCCCCACCCTAGCCTCAGAGGGAGGGGCCTCCCTTGTTCCAATATAAAATCATAATTCCAAATAATGAACCCAAAACAAGAATGGGAGTGGGATGTCCAGAGTCTGTACAAGGACATTGGCATGCTAAGAGTGACATCGGCAGTAGGCTGGGGGAGAAGGGGGGGGGCCTCACACCATAAATACAAATTTTATTCAAGGTCTTTGCCAACATCAGCCTTTCTCAGGGGCTCTGGCAACGTTTCAGGCTGCGAATGTCTAATTGCCGGCCGGCTGCCTCTGGGGTGTCCATGATGGATGGATCAGAAGCACAGGTGCAAAAGGTTGCGTCACTAAGCCATTCCCTTTTTGCATGTCCCCCTCATCTAAATTCCCAAGCCCCGTGGGCCCTCTCTCACCTCCTGAAAGAGCGTGCACGTGCGCGTGCGCGTGCAAACACATCCATGTGTGGCTGAGATGTGGGAATTGCTGGTCAGAAGATGGGCTTGTGACAGTTAGGTTCACATCTGGGAGAGGGAGGGCTAGTGTGATGGAGGAGACTGTTTATGAATTTATTCATGGCCTGCTGCCTACCCACACCCAGCTCTGTGGAATAAGAATTCACCAAACTCTTATATCACTGCTTCCTTTTTTACCTGGCATTCTGAGGGGAACAGAAGGCTTTCATTTCCCACCCACCCCCCCAAAAAAGGTCAGGAGGACGTGAATTCTTCTCCCCCCCCCCCCCCGCTCAACTGCCTTCAACTGGAACTAGAACTGAAAAATGTAGATAAATTGCTAAGGTTAAAAGAACAGAATATCTTATTAATCAATTTCTACTTTGGCAAAAATGAAAATATAGAACTTTTAAAGAACAAAGTGTCCTACTTCTTCACCAAAAGAACATGGGTTTTTTTCCTCTTAACAACAACAAAAAAGCCAGTATTCAAATCAATGTTATTTATTTCAAGGTAGTTCTAAATATCATCAAACTGGGGGGGGGGGGAATCTTGTGCCATGAATTTTGTAAACAGGCTCATTCAAACTCAGGTTGAAATCAGAGCGGAATAATCCCTGCAGCATCAAAACAGAGATGCTGTATGTATCTATACCAGACACAAGAGAGAGACTGACTGGACAATTCAATCACAGTTGCGCCAGCATCACAGTAACACTGGAGGCACATCTCCACCAGCAGAAGAGACTTCTGCCAAATCCTATGCTGCTCATGCTGGCACAGATAAGTGGAGCATAGGGTTGCATTCTGAGAGCATTAGTAACATGACTCCAAGCAATTCTCTTGCGACCTTTTCTCAGATCTGGACACCCACCATAGCAATTGTCACATGTATGCCTTCACAACTTTGAGGTTAAAATATGGCAACATGCTCTATCTAAAGTTGCCACTGAGTGTTGTTTTGAAGATTTAACTGGTGCAAAATACTGTGGCCAACTTTTGGCTAGGAGGTGGATCACTGGGAGCACTTTTAAGCCAGTGTTTCAGCATCTACATGGGCTCCTATTACCCCCCCCCAACTTAATTTAATGTGCTACTGAGGACCCCAGAAGTTCTGAAAGACCTGCACCCAACATCACTGAAAGATGCTTTCCACCCCAGTCACTGTCTAAGATAATATGAAGATGTGGAGCTGCCTGTACTGAGTCATACCTTTGTACCATCTAGTTCAGTGACTGGTAGCAGCAACCCAGCTGCTCAAAGACACTTGATTGGGACCTCAAGACACCTGTGAATCCCTGAGTTGGGCAGGGTAAGAATGTGGTTACATCATCCTTCTTGGTGGATTAGTCAGATCCGCCTTCTTATAGGGCGATGTTCATGTACTCTTAATTTGGTTTATTCGTTTAAGAACAGTAGCCCTGACTCTTTGGTAATCTCAGCTTCCTAAGAGCCAGCGTTGCGTGGTAACAGAAAATTGGCTTCCGGGCCACTCTGCCTTCGCCTGTATGGAGCTAGGGCAACCCACCAAACCCACAACCAAATGGGCAGTCCCTTCTCCAGTTTGAGCCTGGGGCTGCGCCCGGTAGTGTGACAATATGCATTTTTCCTCAACTGGCAATGTCAGTTTTAAGACTACCATCTATGCACCAATCTGAGACCACAAGAGCTCACAGAGGCATTCTCAGAGGTTGCTGCCCCTCCACCTTCCCTAGAGACCCAAGACTCGAACTCAATTTACATGTTGCACAGGCAGCATGGTGGCTGTTGTGGCAAGACTATTAGTTGTTTGTATGGAAAAGTACTCCCATGGTTCGGTCTAATTATGTAACCAGGCCTTGGAAACCGCTTGCAAATGAGGAAATCTCCCCAGAGGTGAGGGTTACTTTCCTGATTCATATGGGTGCTCATTCATATAAGCAGCGTAACACAGAGACAAGTGTCCAAGTGACTTGAGAACCCAATGACTTCCAAACCATCTGGCTATGGTGTCATTTGGACCTCAGGATATTCCAGATGAGATGAACTGACGTCAAATTGTATTTTTGGTGGCGAGGGAGGGGTGGAGGATGAGGTCAATTTAAACATGTTTACATGCTCACCCTTAGCATGGCACAGGCTACAAATCAAATTTATACGCAGCATATAGCCACTTCAGGGGCAAATAACAGCTTTAGAGGGCGATGTTTAGCAGGAAAACTGTGTGAGCAGAAAAGTGCTAACAAGGTTGGACCTCTCCCACAGCTGTTTTTTCTTTAAGAAGAGGCGCATCTGGTTATTGGCAAACCCCTTTAAAAAGTGTAGGTGAATGTCTAGGTTGACCCTCTGATCACAACCTAATTGCATTTGGAAGAAGATGAAAATAAGAAAGAGAATCAGAGGTTGTCGGTGCACTGATGGGGCACTTCCCCACTTCTCACTTAGCAGCCTCATACATGCTAAACAGGACAGAGAATAAGATGGGATCCAGCATAAATCATTTGTCAACACCCTGTGAGGTTTCCCTGTCAAGAATTAGCAGAACCACCCTTAAACACACACTTGGCCTTGCAGTTATAACACCAACACTGCATGACCAAGAGTATCAAAGGCCACTGCGAGATCTAATGGGATCAATGAGAAACAATTTCCTCTATTGATCTTCAGGAAGAAAACAATCTGCCAAGGCCACAAGCACCAACTCGGTGCCACATGGTGGGTTAAAAGCCAAGCTGGGAAGGGTTCAAGAAAATGACAGCTTGAGTCTACACCACAGTCACTTCATCAATAAGCATCTCCAAAAGAGGGACAGTCAAAAATGGGACTCCAGATCAAGGTGTTTTGGAGGGAGCAGGAGCTGAAGAACGACAGATTCAAGCTTGTTGACAACCTGTCCTCTTGTGGTAGTCCCAGGAAGTAGAGGATCTGCATATCCCAAAGAGATGCCAGAATGAACAGGGGAGCCTGATAGCACAATCCTATGTGTGTCCACTCAGAAGTAAGCTCCATTGAGTTCAATGAGTTATACTCCTAAGTAAGTGTGCAGGCTAACTCTCAGTGCTGATCTACTGTATTTCTTCAATTCTAAGACGCATGTTTTTTCCCAATTAAGCATTTCAAAAAATGGAGTGCGTCTTAGAATCGAAGGTCTCCAAAAAGCACCCCAAAATGCTATCTTCTTACTTACTGGGGCTCGCGAAAACCAGAAAAGGCCAAAAATCACTGGTTTTCGCTGAACTGAAGATCAGGGTTGCGCAGGCCTCCCTGAAGCTTCCCCAAGCCCAGGTAATGAAGGAAATGGCACTTTCTGGCAGGGCCAGAAATGCTATGCAAAGTGCACTCAGTCATTCTCAGCTGCAGGAGACATGCTGGGGAGAGTTGGTGCTGAGCGGGTAGATTCAATGAAGGGAGGTGAGTCTTACAATCGATGGATTTTTTTTCCCCTGCTGGTGGTACTGAAAGTAAAGGTGCGCCTTAGAATCGATGGCGCCTTAGAATCGAAGAAATACGGTATATCTCTGAATACTATTTTTCATCCGCTCTCAGACTAATATTTGCCAACAACCATCTAGTACTGTATTTGTTTGTGGTTAATATTCAAAGCAACATTGTAAATAAATGAATGAATAATCTCTGTTGCTTTGGCCAGAATGTACAAGGGTATTCCAAGTAACCTTTACAATGTTATTCCTTTTCTTAAAAAAAAAAAAAAAAGTGTGTTCGTATTCTTTTTATTCTAATCTTGTAAGCTGCCTCGAGCATTTTTGGAGAAATGTTGTTTAACACCACATCTGAGAGTATTTGGCACAGACTGAGCCATTAAAATTGAACTTGTGAAGCAAAACCAAGTACTAGATGCTTGCTCAAAGATTCCTGATCCTGTGTGTGAGAGATACAATTCCTCAGCTGAATCGGGCAATAATCACAGAGGAACAGGAACAACAGAGAGTGAGCTCCCTCAAGCTGTTGTGGCCCTTGCAACAGTGCATATGATATGGTGAGGAACCATAGCTCCTACAGCAAATGCTTGACATGGTACAGTATTTCCAGGTTGGGCTGGCATAGACCCCTACGGCCCTGTCTGAAACCCTAAGCTACTGTCAGTCAGCATATAGACCAGGGGTGTACAACTTGGCAGTGGGTAGGGGCCAAAATGAATAGACTAAACTTCTTCGGGGCCGCAGATAGGTGTCACGGGGGGGGGGGGGCGTGGCAAGGAACCATGATGTCACTTCCTCATGTCCATGAGCCAGAAAATCTCAGGAAATGCAACATATTAATAAATAAATAATGAGCCACCTGTGGCTCTTTAACATATAAAGTGCAGCTCTCGGAAATATGTTGGCTTCTTAATGCTTCTTAAATATTGTGGCTCTCAAACATCTGAAGTTTATCATATGTGGCTCTTACATGAAGCAAGTTTGGCCACCCCTGTTATATACCGTATATATACCCATCAATCATCATCATCAGGGCCTTCCCTTCTGAAACCTTACATGGCGCAGAGGTTCTGTGTTGGGAAAAGTATTTCCTAACAAACTCTGTCTTGCACGTTCTGCAGCTCTCAAATGCATAACCTACCAGCAGAGGAAAAACATGGCCACCCCGAAGTGAGGGTCTAACGGCCTGAAGAAGAGCTGAAGCATCACAGAATCGGCCGCCGGTCACCTCGGCGAGCTTAGATGTTCATTCACTCCTCCCAGAGCCTCCGTGTTGGGAAAAGTATTTCCTAACAAACTCTGTCTTGCACGTTCTGCAGCTCTCAAATGCATAACCTACCAGCAGAGGAAAAACATGGCCACCCCGAAGTGAGGGTCTAATGGCCTGAAGAAGAGCTGAAGTATCACAGAATCGGCCGCCGGTCACCTCGGCGAGCTTAGATGTTCATTCACTCCTCCCAGAGCCTCTGCAGGGCTTTCAGCCAGAGCCCATGCTTACTTCAAAATCCCGGGATTTCTTCTTCAGCAATTCACAGTCACGTTGCTTCCTAAGGAAGTCGCCATCATCATAGCAGCCCAACTTCCCCGGGGATCTACGTCATAACCGCTGTGCCAACACCAACTCGGGCACTTCTGTAATGCAGCTGGAAGCTTCGGAATCGTCCGCTCCTCGGACGATTCCGAAGCTTCCAGCCGTGTTACAGAAGCGACAGAGTTATGAGAGGTGCTTGGCTATAGCGGCCCAACAAAGAAGCGATGTTGCCGCTCTAGCCAAGCACTTCCCATACCTCTGTCGCTTCTGTAATGCGGCTGGAAGCTTCGGAATCGTCCGCTCCTTACAGAAGCACCGGAGTTATGGGAAGCGCTTGGCTAGAGCGGCCCAACAAAGAAGCAATGTTGCCGCTCTAGCCAGAAAACCTTTGGGGGCCACCAGAAAACCTTTGGGGGGTCGCATGCGGCCCCCGGGCCACATGTTGTGCACCCCTGATATAGACAATACTGAGCTGAACAAACCAAAAGTCTGACTCAGTAGGAGGAAGCTTCATATGTACTACAATTCCCAGCTGCCACTAGTGAGCACCATTTGAGAAACCCAGGAGAGCCCATGTATTTAGAGGTGCCATAGTGCAGGGGACCACCTGCACTGAAGGTCATGTGATGCCACTCCAACACAGATGCCTAGAAGGACCTTATCAAACTGGCACAGGTCATTAATTATACACCAGAGTGCCTTTGCTACATGAATCTGAGGCTGTAGCTCCATGATACAGCAAATGATTCACAAGTATTGTCAATCGTCCCAGCTTCAATCCCCGCCTCTCCAGGTAGGCTTGAGAAAGAACACAGAGCTGTTCTAGTTAGCGTAGACCAGTGCTTCTCAAACTGTGGGTCACGACCCGATGTTGAGGTGGGTCGTGAGTTGGGCCCACCCAACCACCCTTGCCTTCGTTTGGCTCCAAATTGGAGCCAACCGGAAGACTCACGTACTGCCACTCCTGCATCGTGCCAGGCCTAGGATGGCTAGGCTTACCAGATCGTCAACCGGGACGGAGCGATCTCCCCTTAAGGGGGCGGAGCGCGGGGGGCCAGAACGTGTCACGTTCTGGCCCCCCCCCCGCGCTCCGCCCCCTTAAGGGGAGATCGCTCCGTCCCGGTCGACGATCTGGTAAGCTTAAGGATGGCCTCTGGAGGCTTTTGCAGGCCTCAGAAGGTCTCCAGAAGCAACTGGAAAGTGACTTCCTGTTTACTACAGGTTTGTGTAAGTCATTTCCAGTTGCTTTTTGAGGCCTGCGGATGCCCACACCGGGGGGATGAGGTGGGTCACGGGGCCCTTCACTGGGAAGCAGGTGGGTTGCAGAGGGGGAAGGTTTGAGAACCACTGGCATAGATACTGACCTAGATGGCCTGAGGGGTTAAGGTAGCGTCCTATGCTACCACTCAGTGACCATGGTTGGCAAATGAAAAGCTCAAGTCCCTCCTTGAGCTTTGGCCGCCAGGTCAGTGGTGGCAGCAGGGAATTGTGTTACCCAAGACTAGGCTTACCAGATCTCCAACCGGGCCAGAGTGCTTGACCTTTAGGAGAAGGAATGTGGGCAGGTGTCGCTTGTTAAGTCCTAGAGCACAATCCTGGGCATGTCTACTCAGAAGCAAGCCCCATTGTGTTCAGTGGGGCTTGCTTCTGAGTAGACATGCCTAGGATTGTGCTCTAAGGGTTTAACAAGTGACACCTGCCCACATTCCTTCTCCTAAAGGTCTAGCACTGTGGCCCGGTTGCATGGGCGTCACTGGGGCGTGGCGGGGGGGGCGGGCCGCCAGGGGGTGACGCGCGTCATGGGGTGACGCGCGCACCCCCTCGCGCGTCACCTCCGTGACGCGCGTCGCCCTCCGGACGCTCCGAGGCCGGCCCGGGAGCCGGCCTCGGAGTGTCCGACCCCGTCGGTGCTCCAGGGCCTTCTGAACGAAGGCCCAGGCAGCGCGTCAATCCGGGTATTTCCCGGATTTTCGCACATGCCCAGACCCGTTTTGAGGGCAAAAAGCCCTCAAAACGGGTCTGCGCATGCGCGAAAATCCGGAAAATACCCGGATTGACGCGCTGCCTGGGCCTTCGTTCAGAAGGCCCTGGAGCGCCGACGGGGTCGGACGCTCCGAGGCCGGCCCCCGGGCCGGCCTCGGAGCGTCCGGAGGGGGGCGACGCGATGCGGGGGGGGGAGCCGGATGGCCCCCTCCCCCCGCGCCCATAACGTCGCGCCCCTGGGGGGGGTGACGCGCGTCCCCGCACCAGGGTGACGCGCGTCTAGTGACGCCACTGCCCGGTTGGAGATCTGGTAAACCTACCCAAGACCCTCCTATGGAGCCACGTTGTCTCCATTTTTAGCATTTTCATGGAAGCAAATGGGTCTGAAGAGGCCACAGTTTGCACTGGCACACAGTTTGCATCGCCACAGCCACCCGGCCGCCAACTTCAAAGAAGACTTCTGAGAACTTGCCTTGTTTAACATCTCGCTGGTACAGGTGGGGGTGCTGCTGTTTTTATACCCTTGTTTTAATTGTAGCAATGATCTTTTTAATCAATTTTTAGATACTGTTTTTATTAATTTTCATTAATTGTTTTTTACTATTTTAAAATGTGATTATTTTTGTATTGTATTTTCTTTTTTGTTGTTCTTGTTGTAAGCCGCCTTGGGTCCCTTCGGGGAGAAAGGCGGGATTAAAAAAAACTATAAATAAATAAATAAATGAATAAATAAATAAATAAATAAATACACTTCCCCATGCCAAATGCACCATCAGGAAGTGAGCTAATGTGGGGCACAGCACAGAGCTTTTCCCCAGGGTCCCTAACAACCTGGTGCCTGTTGCTTATGATTTCAACACAAAGCTATTCACGCTATTTCAGGGAAAACATCACTGCTACTGCTGTTCACTGCAGCTACGTTTTAAGCCTAGTCACCCTGGCCAAGTTGTTAAAATCCATAGCTATATTGTATTTAATATACCAGTCCCAATGACACAACTATACCTGACCAATGTGAGGATGATACATAGTGCACTACGTATTAGGTAAAGGTACCCCTTGACAATTAAGTCTAGTTGTGTCCGACTCTAGGGAGCGGTGCTCATCTCCGTTTCAAAGCCGAAGAGCCAGCGCTGTCCGAAGACGTTTCCATGGTCATGTGGCCGGCGTGACTCAACACCGAGGCGCATGGAACGCTGTTACCGTCCCGCTGACGCGGTACCTATTAATCTACTTGCAATTTCTTGCTTTCGAACTGCTAGGTTGGCAGGAGCCGTCACACGGATTCGAACTGCCAACCTTTCAATCGACAGCTCATGGTTCAGTGGTTTAACCCCCTGTGCCATTACTCATGTTCAAATGTTTCTGATTAGGCCCTATGATTCAGTCACCCGAGTCTCGGAACTTGCCTTGTACAAAATCAGATCAGGGGTCCTTACCAGCAGACACCACTGCAACTGGAGTGGACCATTGGCCTGAGGCCCATCAGGTTGTTCTAAGAAGTGATACCCCCAAGCTAAGATGTTGACCATCATGGTTACAAATCAGGTCAAGTTGCCCCACCTCTCTCTGTACAGAGCTTCTCCTGAGCCACTTTCCCAAGTCCAGGGGGACTAGAGCTGAGAAAACTCCTTGCTTGATGCTCTGGCTCCCCCCCCCCCTTCCTGGAGAGCTCTTTCAAAATGCATTAGTTTTGCTCTTGCACTGGCCCCACAGCTGGGTTGTGCTTGTCTTTTCTTGTCATCACTGAGGGATGGATTTTAGCACTGTGGGGTTGGGGGGGGGGGAAGGTGGTGACAGAGTCACAGAGAGACATTTCCTGTTTCATTCCCCACCCCCAGTGACTTTTGCACCAACAGGGAATGCATCTTGCCTGCACAGAACATAAGGGGCACGTTCAGATCTCAACATGTGGCAGAAGTTTTTTAGTGAGCTTGGAGGGAATTCAGTTGTTGCATTGACAGATTAAGAGACAGATTGTCCACAACGCTGGAGCAGGTAAAACAGAACTTTGCAGCCCCCTTTCTACCAGAATGTTCTTTTCTTCCCCCATGGACACCCAGGTGAGTTCTCTGTAGATAGAACATTCTGCAGCTACGCTAGGATGTGGGAACTTTCTGCAGGATTAGTGAAATAATCATGCTCCGCACTGCATCCATTTCTAGAACTAGATTAACATGCCTCAAAGCCTAGCTCAGACAGCCACAACAGCCAATGTGTGTCCAGAAGCTGGCTGCGGTTACTCAGTGGTAACTCAAAAAGGCATTCTGCACATGAGCAGAGCCTCTTTTTCTGTTCTAAATTCAGGACTGCGAGCGACCTACCCCTGAAATCACTTTCTGAGGCACATTCTCTGAGCAATGGAAAGTTCAGGACAGACTTTCCAAGGTGATTTGCAGCAGTGCACCCAGTGCTGGTTGTGGGGGCACCGGGTCCTCCTCCATGGTACCCCTGCTACCTGTTCAAGCTGGAACATTGTCTGGGTCTCCATAGTCTCTCCTTGCTGTCTTTCTTGTTCCCTGGCGTGATCCCCAGTTCTCAGTTCCCACTGGATGGCTGCCTACAGCTCAGCTTGCTTCCTCTCCCTCTGAAAACACAACCTCTCTTCCTGTGGCCCCCATGAAAATCTCCAGCTTTTCACTGCATCCAAATCCATGATCCATCAAAGAGCATTGAGATCAGAATCTAAACCTGATGCCACTGCAGGCAGCAGTGGATGATCTCCAAGTTCACCCAAGAGACTGAAAGGTGAGAAATGGGGCACATAACAGGTGGCTGTGATCGCCAGGTTCACCACAGACAAACAGGCTCGACTGCAGAGGTGTAGTGGGAAATTCTGAGGTGCAGGAGCTCATCGTGGCACACACCCCAGAGCCGTGCCCTTCTAATACCATATAATAAACACAAACACACAAACAAACCCAACTTTAAATTTCTTCATTAGAGCATTGTCTTCTCCGGTCACCTGTTCCTCCTTTGAACCTTCTTATATTTCCTTTCAAGATCTATCTCATTTATCCCACACATTTGGAGTGGATTGCAATAGTTTAAAACAAATGTAAAAAAAATGGAAATAAAAAATATCCCAGACATTTATAAACGCTATATTAAAGTGATAACTTCTGCATGTTTACGCAGAAGTAGGTTCCACAGTGTTCAATAGGACAAACTCTAAAATCAACTTGCCTAGGATTGTAGTCTTACAGTGCAATCTTATCTACAATTAAACTGACGGAGTGGTTCCTCCACAGGTCCAAGATGTCGCAAACATGCCGGAAAACATGTTTGCAGCACCCGAAGAGTAAGTAGCGCCAGCGGAGAGGCTTGCACCACTCCTCCAGCATCACAGGATGGATGGACGCTGCAGCAGAGAGGAAAGTCCCCATGACACAGTGGAGTGGCGTGGGGAGGGCGGAATGGGGCATTTCGGGAGTGGGTGGGATTGGTCGGCCGGACCTCCTCCGCTGGATCCTGTCCCCCTTCCCTGGCCTGGACGGCAAAATAGCTGGCACACACTCGAGTAGACCCATTGGGGCGGCTGGGGCTGTACTCAGGGTAAAGGGACAAATGTCCCTTAACCCCGAGGAGGCCTCCGGCTCCGCCGGCACAGACCCCATCCTGCACAGGATTGGGGTGCCCATGTAACATAACCTATATACTGTCTCTCAGGCAGCCCTTGGGAACAGTGATGGCCTAGACCAGTGGTTCTCATCCTATGGTACGCATACCCCCAGGGGTACACGGGCCGCAGGTTGGGGGTATGCGAGATGGTCCCCCTTATCAGCTGCTGCGATCAGCAGCTGATAAGGGGGAGCGGAAAACCGCGAAATTCCCCCCGGCAGCTTCTCTTACCTTGTCTCCCAGCCGACTCCATCTTGAATCTCGCGAAAATCTCGCGAGTTTCAAGATGGCGGCGGCCGGGAAACAAGGTAAGGGAAGCTACAGGGGGGAATTGGGGTAAAGCTACAGCCCTGTCGATTCGGCAGGGCTGTAGCTTTACCCTCCGGGTTGCGGCGCGGGCGGGAGGACCCGCCCGGCTGCGCCACAGCCCGGTTAAAAATACTTTTTTGGGGGTGCACTTTTGGGGGCCCTGGGGGTACGCAGCCTTTGGGGGCCCGCATAGGGGGTAAGTAGGCCCCCAATGGTTGAGGAACCCTGGCCCAGACATTAAAATATGCCCCAGGCACATTTCTCAGTTTGCCTCCTGCTGAACCAGATGCTTCTTTGCAGCAAAAATCCTTTAAAAAAAGGTCAGCTGAACATTCCTGGCAAATGACGTCACTGCTCCTACAGTAGGTGAAGTCCAGGAGCTCTGCTCCCCCTTGTTCAGCAGGTGTCAGAATCAAGGCCTGGTTCCACTGAATCCAGGTCTCTGAATTGATCCTGGAAGAGGTCAGGGGGACCTGGCCATTTCCTTCCCATGTTGCAGTCATTTTTGAAACATAAATCCCTCAGCTTCCCTAATCCTTCCAGCCCTGATGTTAAGGTCTGAAACAGCCGTGCTGCAAGTACACCAAAAGGAAACTGCCTATAATAAGAAAGCAGCTCATGAACACAATGATGAAATATTCTCCACCTTCTTTCTTGGGCCTCATTTTTCTCTTTTTTGTTCATCTGTGTTAAATATGCCCTGTTTCTCCCCTCCCCCCCTATTCTCCTCATATCGTTCTTCTTTTCTGTACTGACCTCTCCCCCCATCTCCTGTTCCATTTTTATCTAGCAATGCATCTTCTCTCCTTTCCCATCCAATGCAGCCCTCTCCCTGCTAGCTTCAGATGTTGCATCACTTTGAGACATTGTGGGGATGATTAGGCAGGGCCCCCTTTAGCTGTGCAGACACTGCTGGTCCTGGCATGAAGAGGGTGGGGGTAGCTACTCCCAACTTGACATATTCATAGTAGGGTTCAACTTAATGGGCCTTTTCATATTCACAGATGAAACTGTGTGGAGTTATATTTGAACATCCGTTATCCTAATTTGCCACAGATCTCCCACCTAGTTTAATTGGAAAGACAGCTTGCACTGATAACCCTCCCAATTATCCAAACTTCTGGTTATGAACGTTTTGGAAATCTCCCTTCTCCTTTAGCTACTGTGATCTTTGTTAGAAGAAAGAGAGAGACAGCCTTGATACTAGCAGGAATCCAAGAAGAGTTTGAACTAAAGGCACTTGTCCACACTTCACTTTTGTGTTGACTTTGCTTCTGAGTGGTGCTCCAGCCTGCAGAGAGGCAAGTGGTGGCAATCATGCAAAGCATGATAATGTCTTTTACAGTAAAAGCAGCCTGGCTTTTCAATTGGAAGCACAATGGTGGAATAGGAAGCAGTGTTAGCCTCTCTTGTATGCAGGGCTGGCTCCAGGCCCAAGGGAGTCCTCACCACATCAGTGCGGGGGGGGGGGGCACTTCTCCATGAGGGGGAGTTGCCTTGGGAGGGGGCCTTGGCGGTAGTGAACATAAGAGGAGCTGGATCAGGTCAAAGGCCCATCTAGTCCAGCTTCCTGTATCTCACAGTGGCCCCACTGTGGCCCCACCACCAGATGCCTCAGGGAGCACACAAGACAACAAGATACCTGTATCCTGTCGCCACTCCCTTGCACCTGGCATGAAGAGATAGCCTACTTCTAAAGCCAGGAGGTTGCTTATGACTTGTAACCTGTGATGAACGTTTCCCTCCATGAATCTATCCAATCCTCTTTTAAAGGCATCCAGGCCAGGTGCCATCACCACATCCTGTGGCAAGGAGTTCCACAGATGAATTACACGCTGGGTGAAGAAATATTTTCTTTTCTCCGTTCTAACTCTCCCTCCACTCAACTGTAGTGCATGTCCCCTGGTTCTGGTGTTGTGCGAGAGGAACACCCTCGCACTTCCCTCTATCCACTCTCTCCATCCCATGCATAGTTTTATATGTCTCAACCATGTAGGCGCCTTTTTTCTAGACTGAAAAGCCCCAAACGCTGTAGCCTTTCTTCATAAGGGAGGTGCTCCAGCCCACAAATCATTTTGGCCGCTCTTTTCTGCACCTTTTCCACTTTTACCACTACCTTTTAGTGGTAGCTCCTCTTCCCACTGACTCAAAGTCAATCCATTATTGTCTCCTCCCAGCAGTCCCCATCTGCAAATGGCCTCCTCGGGGGATGCTCCTCCTACTTGCAGGTGGGGGTGCCTGCCAGTGACTGACAGCTCGTAAAGGTGGGGACTGTGCAGGGCTTCAGGGATCAGCCACAGACCTTCTCTGCCAAGTGCTCAACTTGGCTGACTCTTGAAACTGGGCTGCTTGCAAGTTCTCCTCTGTGCAGTGGAAGCACCAGAGAGAGACAAAACTGTGTTTGAGAGATCTTGCCTGTTTTCCTGCAGATCCATACAACAAAGTACTTTATTGCTACATAATGTGTCTGGAATAAAATGCTGCCCATCAGATGCTGAAGGAAGAACCGTAGGGGCCAACTGGGTCCCAAAAAGCTCTAACCAGAGCACCCTTAGAAGGCACAACAAACACCCAGCACAAAAGTGACCATGTAAAGTCATCAGGTCACAGCCACAGCCTATGAGCCAGGGCCAGCCTTAACATGAAAGTATTTGCACTTGATGTGAAAAATCAAAACAGAACTCTCCACTGCTTGCTTTTTTTTTAATGAAACTTCAATATGCAGGTTGGACCCAAGAAAATGGTGCCCCTCTGGAACCTGTTGCCATTAAATGACTGCTTAATAATAATTGCACTTCACAGTGAGTGGGTCCCTGCTACATGCAGTGGCCAGTGTGTACTTTGAAGGAACCACAATTCACTCAATGCCACAAGCAGCCAGCACAGAATGCTGCACCACAGAGAGGCGTATGTTGGCGCTGATTCACTGGCAACAGCCACCGTCTCCAGATATGGCATAGTGATGATAGGGTATTTCTTGCACAGCACAGGATTTGGCAGAAAAGGGCCAGACCTCACCAAGACACCTCAAAGGCATTTCACTACCGCGAGCACAATTCGTCATGCCTAATTTGGGGCAGAAAGAAATATTTTGCCATAGAATTGCAATATTTATCCCACCTGCCAAAGTGATGTCAGCATGAAACCATTCACTGTACCATTACAACTCTGTCTCTCAATGGGACCAGGGCTTTAGGTCATAATTTGTAATTGGCAAGTGTACCATTTATCATTTGCTATTTTGGTCTTTAATGAGCAACCCTGTAAAATATACCATTTGTCTGAAATCCGACTCGCTTAAATATCAAAATAATAAAGTCATGAATTACAAATAGCGAAGTCATGAATTAAAGAACAACCCAGGATTCCAGTTCTCTGTGGTGATGAGAATTCAGATTTGAACAGGGGCCAGAACAGGGAAACACTGAGGGGCAAGGGGGAGGGGGGGAGCAAGACTCTTGCGCGCGCACACATATGATGCACAGTTGCTACCACCCCCACCTCCAGAAGAGAAAGCTTGTCTCTGTTCATCTGCATGTTCATTTCAACTTTTTAAAAACACAAATGACCTTTTATGGAGTTTAGGGACTATTATTGCATTGATGAGAACAGCAAAAATTCTGGCCAGCAGATTTAGAACTCTCCAGTCCAATTCACATGTACTTTTCAGTACATCCAGAATGTCATTGAGTGTGCCTGCACTGACTAGAACTTGTGACTGTGCAATTATTTCATTGCAGGTCCAGTTCAGAGCTTAACACCCACCTTCAGACGTTTTACAAGTCATGCAGTAACTTGGTGGCGAAGATTGAGTATGACACCCAGGCACCTGGCTACATTTGGGGGCCCTGTAGCTTGAACTGTTATAGGGGCCCCTTCGCAACCAGCAACGAGGTCTGGGTAACCATTGTTATCTTCTTCAATGGGGTTGTTTCATGACAGATCATCACAATTTTTTTTAAAAAAATTAACCATTACATCTCAGGTTTTGATTAAAACTGCTGTACTGGATTATCTCACATGTCAAAGTCACTGGTGTGAATAAAAAAATTCTTATGCCTTATAGTTTTTGAGTTATGGGGGCATGAAAATTAGGGAAATGTTATATACATGCTGCATGATGCATCATAGAATGATGAAATAAATAAAACATACAAAAGACCACAGTCAATATAATCTTTTATTTTAGACACCTATGAGAATACATACTATTACTATTACTACATACTATTCCATTAGAATGAAACATCCTTAATTTGAACTTTTTTTTTTGTTTACGGCTAGCCTACACAATACTTTAATAACCTTTTAATTTTTATTTTAACTATTATTTTGTATTGAATTACACTACATTAATATTATTTTTAACCCATCCTCATACAGTAGACCCAAATTTTTAAGCAGTGGACTAAAATCGCTTCTGCTTCTGGGGCCCCTCCAGGATTAGGGGCCCTGAAGCTTAAGCCTCATTAGTTTCATACTAGATCCGCCCCTGCACCCAGGCCAGGGTCACTGCAGGTTCAGGCTCAATTCTCATAACCAAACTGATATGGCAAGATTTGGGAGTGAACCAGGCTAACTCTCAATTTGTGGGGAGCTGTAAACCTGGACAGAGCTCAGCTGGATGGTGATACACACTGATCACCTGGACTGCTGGGGGCAGGGCCCCACCAGCCGGTTGGGAGGCAGAATATATGCAGGACGGTTGGGGAGGGTGGCACAGGGTCGGCCCTGCCTAACCATCCCCCCACAATGCTTCAAAGTGATGCAATACCAAAGCATGGGGGTGGGGGGGAATGGCAGCTGCCAGAAGGAAGTCACAGGGTGCCACTCTCATTCTCCTTCTGAACTTAAAAGACAGGTTTTTTTTAAAAGCCCACTGCTTAGGTCTGCTACAAGGTGGACTTCCTGGCGTCACTAGGGCGCGCGCACCGCCCTAATGATTGCAAATTCGCCTGACGGCGCGGAGGGACCACCAGCCAGGGAGGATGTCGTCCGAGCCGGCAGCAGCGGGGCCCGGGGCTAAGACTTCCGCCGCGGAAGTCTTACCCCCGGGCCCCGCTGCTGCCGGCTCGGACGACATGCTCCCCGGCCAGCGGTCCGGGGCCTTCTGACGGGGCCCAATGCGGCGACACGGTATTTATTAGGTTTTTCATGCCTGCGCAGAACGTTTCTGAGGGCAAGGGCTGCCCTTTTGCCCTCAGAAACGTTCTGCGCAGGCGCGAAAAACCTAATAAATATCGTGCCGTCGCATTTGGCCTCGTCAGAAGGCCGTGGATAGCCGCCCGGGGCGGGCGCTCCGAGGCCTTCTCCCGGCCTCGGAGCCTCCGGAAGGGTGACGCGTAGCGCGGGTGCGCGCGTCACCCTTTGCGCGCGTTACCCCCCCGCGGCCTGCCCCCCCCCGCCATGCTCCAGTGACGCGTCCCCACCCCGCCTTTAGCATGAAAACAAACAGGGAGAATTTAAAAATGTGAAATGCTGAATGTGGCTTGCCACAAATGAGAAAATTGAGACACCATTTTTTTTATTTATTTTTTTGCATACTCCTAATCAAAACTCATGATAACCAGATTTTGGGGACCTTTCCAGGCACTCTTCATTTACCAGGATGGAAGCTCATGCTTTTCTTGCTAGCACTGCATTAAATGATGCCCTTCCCTCCTTGTAATGAGAGGGAACAGGCCAATTCTGGTGGCCAGTGAGTAAGTAGCCTTGCATCTGGGGGGGGAGGACCCCTTTTCTGCTATTGTAGGAGCTCTGCACTTAAACATTGAAAAAGAGCAACACAGAGCCTCAGACAAAAAATAAACCATGAACACAATTCAAAATTGGCGGGCCCCTCAAATTGGTGTATGCAGGTAGGGGAGGAATTTGTAACACGCCAGGCAGCACTGCCATGGGTGCCACTCAACAGAAGCCCTTCACAAAAACACCTTTCTCACAGACAATTGCCTGCAATTGTACTTGCTGGGGCAAGAGTTAGTCACTGCTTCCCTGCAGTTTGCAGTCCAACAACTGGAAAACAGTGATGCACCAGACAGTGGGATCATTTGTTAGGACGACATCATCTGGGCAGATATACAATGACTGTACAATTCACCGGGGGGGGGGGGGGAGAAGACAGTGCCCAGAAAGGCCCAGACCCCAAGAGAGAACACTTACTATCAGTAAATCAAAGTAGGAAGAAGGAGGGATGAGTTGAGCATATAGAGGAGAAAATATTCCTGCGAGGGCTTTGCTTTGTTGTGTTCAGCTAACATTTACTGTGCCCCCCCCCCCAAGCTAGGCTGAACCATAATGTGGTAAATTTGGGATGAATTGTCAGCTGGATGGGCCATGAAACAATCCTCTGCTTACCTCCTTGAACTTTGCATGGATCCCCTCAACGTTCTAACATCTCCATTTGGCTGTTACATCATATGGGCCTGGTGCTCCTTATTATGCATCAGTCTCCCAGTCTGTGCAATGGGGTCATATCATATGACACCGCCGCAGTTGCCAGTGTTGCAACATAGTTTTGAGCCTTTGAGTCCTCCTGGATGCAGACAGAGGAGCCAATAACAGCATCCTGGGTGTGCTTCCTTTGCAGAAAACAAAAACATTTTCAGAAAAGTCCACTCTTCTCCCCTGGCTCTTTGGTCAGAGCAGGAATGGATTCCTGCAGGCGGTTGAGCTGGCTTTGGCCTTTCCTTTGGGGGCTCTGGGTGCCTGCCACATCCCAAAGATCTCCGAGCTCTTCCTGCTAATTACAGTAACTTGGGTTCCAGAGGCCTTCCCCCACCCCTTGTTTCCTTCCCTCTAATTAATTCGCTGTTACTGTTCATTAGGATCAGCCTTCAGAGCATGCTTGGGATGCAGCTCTTCTCCTGGCCCCTGGGCAAAGCAGGGAACAACTCTCATGACCAGTCAAACAACCCCCTTTCCCCCCCCCATTTAGGTTCAGCAGATGGAGGGGGGAGCAGGGGAGGAGGCTGGGGGAATAGCAATGTCTTTTTAGCCAAGGTGGAGTTGAAGATCAGAGAATCGATCCTGTGACAATCCCCTAGAATATATTCTGCTCAGTTGTTATGTGGAGGAGGGGGGGGGGGCAAGTGTAATTTGCTGCACAAACATTGTCGGCTTAAAAAAAAAAGAATTGCATTGATCCCAGTGCATAAAGCACCCATAAATCCATCTAATATCCTGGCTTGATTGATTATTGCCCTTTGAAAGGACTCTGTCCAGGCCTGCAAATGTTAAAATTATAGGGATAAATTACACATACAATTGCCAAACTGGGAGGGCTGCTCAGCTCAGGTGGGGCACCAGCAGCATGCACACAGGGGCAGGGAGTACAACACCTTGGCAGTCATGTAGAAAGCATCAATGTGCTGAAAACTAGATAAACTGAAGCACATGGATGCAGGAATAACTTTCCCAGATAAAGACATGCAGAAGATTGATATGTACAGTTAAAGAAAACAAAATATCACATATAAGCCTAAAACAGCAATGCTTGCTGATACCCATGCAAACAAAATGGTATCATATACAGGAAAATTAATTAAAGTATACAGGTAATCAGATGTTTATTGGATGCTCAGGTAATTGTTATTAGGCATTTTGAATGTATTTAAACAATATCAGGATATTAGTTTTATAAATAAATAAATAAATAAATAAATAAATAAATAAATAAATAAGCAAGCAAGCAAGCAAGCAAAGCAAGCAAGCAAGCACTCTAACCCCCTGCCCTCCCCCAGTCTTTAATACAGCCATATACTGTACAAGAACACGCTCAGACATACAGGGCAGGCAGAAAATATGTAAGAACTATTTAAGAAACTGACCCATGCATGTAGGGGAAAAAAAATTCACAAAAGCCATTCACACTCAGATGCACACCAGATCACCTATGTACATGTGCACAAAAAATAAGTATGACCTATTAAGGGTAACATACAGTTTGACATACGTCCAAAACTAGACAGGCAGACAAAAGGACAATCAGTTTGTGGACAGTTAATGCGCACCCTGAAAGCAACCTGCATGTGCTTGAAAGCACAGTTCACACACACCCTGATTGACACATGCCCCCCCCCAACTGTAACAGGCAGAAACAAGTGCACCGGTAGAGGCCTTACAAAAGCTGGCGCCTGTTAAGAAATAAATGCAGGATGCAGAACTATTTCTCCTTTCTTTCAAGAAACATTCAAAGTGACTGGAAATGGCCATACTGAATGTTTCAAAACAAAATAACAATCACGCCAACGTCTCCGCACATCCGAAACAAGAGTTTGGAGGGAAGGTTGGGGGGGGGAGGCAAAACAGAGTCTAATATTTTTATGCTGTCTTGTTTTTTTTTTTTTTTTTAATTGCCCAGAAAATGCAGATTTTAATCCCTTCCAAAAGGAAATTCAGACTCCTGGGAATTCCAAGGGCAAAAGCTAAATTTTGCATAAAGGAGCAGGAAAGGATTCTTAAATTCAGTAAAGATTGTAAGGGAGTAGCCATAAATCAGATGGCCCTGCTCTTTAGTGAAGAAGAATGTGGGAGAGTAAATGACAGCTGATAGGGACAGTCAGAGACATGTTGCTATTGAGATGTATTGGACGCTCTGGGTTGTTGCCTTCTGGGGGGAAACTCAGCAAAGGAGACTTCTAATGTGACTCCGTTTTGTCACACACAAGAGAACAAAATAAATGTTCAAAAGTTGCGCACAGAGACATACACCGACATTAACCATCCCCAATATACACAGACACACACACAGATGCAAACAATTCCTCCAGAGCAAACAATTCTGGTTGCAGCCCAAAAGGAATTGTTAGCATGAAGGCTCACACATGATTTTATTCACGAGTACAGAATATAGCAGCAAACATGGTTTGCTATTAAACACATTAAACACATATTAAACACATTAATATGCTTATTGCATAGAAAATTCAGCTGTGTACACACACACTTAAAGGGCTAACACATGAAAGCCATTGAACACCATATGGTCAGCACTGATAAACTCACTCAGAGACTGGCTACAGGCAAGTACCAGGATGCCTGGGCATGTACACATATGCTGCAAAACTTTGAACTGGGGGATAGAGGGACACAGCACTAACATCAACTCCCAAACTAGCAAATGCATGGCACAAAAACCAACCACACTATCAGCGCAATCCTAACCAACTTTCAAGCGCCAGTGTAGTTGTGCAAACAGGGCACACACTGTATTTTACAGTGCAGGGACAGTCATGGAGCAGAGGCCTCTTCAAGGTGAGCGAACATTTGTCCCCTTACTTTGGGGCTGCATTGCGGCTGCACCGGTGCTGGAAAGTTGGTTAGGATTGCGCTGTAACACAGGGAAAGACACAGGCTCATTAGACAGAATGCCTTGGCACGGGGGGGGGGGGGGGGGAAGGGACCTGAGCAACTGAGATCCTCTAACCTCACAGTATCCGATTTAGCACACACTGGCTCCCTCCCAACCTGTACAGTAAATGTGGGGCTTTCGCTTTCCCACAGCACGGGAGTTCAATCCACACCACCTGAGGAGCAACACTCTACAGAAGGCAGACACACAAAGGCAGAGAGCTCTTGGCGTCTCAGTGGAACAGCTCAGCTGCTATTGCTTTCAAAATTTCACAGGCGCATCAACCCAGTATCCTGAGTCTCTCATCCTCCGTCTAAGTCTCTTCCAATCCAATCTAAGTTAAAGGCAAAGCCTTTCTTTTTGGCTTGGAAAGTGCATTGCAGGGTGAGCAGCAAGGTGACTTATGTTCTAGGAAAACCTGCTGCTAATTTTCCATTGATAAGGCTGCAATCCTATCCACACTTACCTGAGAGTAAGCCCCATTGAATATAATGGGACTTACTTCTGAGTAGACATGCCTAGGATTGGGCTCTAAGACTAGCTACCTAGCAGAAGCATATAGCAAGTGGCAAATCCAGACTAGGCAAGAATATAATAGAATCTTCACAATTTAGCCTCCTGCCCCCACCCCCACCCCCCTTGCAGAGGGATATCTCAGCTGTACATTGGTATCTCAAAACAAGGCAATTCTTGTGTGCGTGCACACTTATAAAAAGCAACACAGACATTTCTCTGACCTGGATGACACACACCATTTTACACATTCTAAGTCAAATATATCCTTGAATATGGGCTTGAAAAATTATGCATTCATAATTTGCATGTGTTTCAAAATACATGCAAATACAGCTCCTTCTAAGCAGACATATGAAGTGTCTCTCACATACACCTACATGTTTATGGTAACCCATGAATGAATGCACAGACCTCAGATGTAAAAAAAAAGCCTGTTTTTTAATTCAGTTGGTGTATTGCTACCTGCATAAATACCTGACAAAAAATAATGTATTTTATGGGAATGTCCGTGGATGTAAATATGGATGGACAGACAGACAGACAGACAGAAAAGTTGATGTGCATGTAATGTTAACACCTACAAAGACACAAAGCTATGCATAATATATCCATAACCGCATAATGACACTGGTGCTCATTACAGTTCCATAATAAAAGGTGAAATGGATGTGGCCCTTTTTGCAACATATGGTTTTAATGAAATATTCCTTTGCTGTAGGAGCCTGATCCAAAATCTCTTGCAGTCAATGGCCAATTGAATTGGCCATTTGTTTTTCCTACTTACAGATGTATGTGTGTGTGTAGTAGTTTCATCCTTCTGTCTCATTTTAATGTATGCTTACTTGTCACATATCCAACCTGGACATTCCTGCATATCACACAGATACATACAGTACTTTTAACATGCATGCATCTTTCAGCTGATGCATATATGCAAATATGTCATTACACACCCACACACTAGCACCATCTTATCTCATTTATGTGTGCATTCTTCTTCCATATACATTTGTTAATGTACACACTGCACAAAACAGTCACTACACGCAGAGTGAGATGCACGTGCACTTTCTCACCGATGTGCATGCATTTTGTAAGTTGGCTTCATCCTTTTCATTGATATACCCCTATAAATTCTAAAAACTGCTTCTCCCCTCCCTCCAGCAACACTGCTCTCTATATCATCTCACAAGACTGAATCATTAGAGCATATGGCACCCCTCTCTGTACGCTCTGTGTGTGTGTGTGCGTGCTCTGTGTGCGTGTGTGTGCGTGTGTGTGAGAGAGACACTCTGTGTGTGTGTGTGTGTGTGTGTGTGTGTGTGTGTGTGATAGGTGTTTGGGGAGAGGGGGAAATAATTGATTAATTAATGAATGTGATGGCTTGCAGCCCCTCTAGGAGATTCCTGCTGGATCTGTCAGCTGTTAATCAATCTCCGCTGAGAGAGGCAAAGGAGGCACAAAGGTAAAGCACTTAATTGCGTGGGGAAAATGATACAACCCCAGAATATAAAACACATCCTTAAACATGACTCTAGATGCCAGCAGGGCTCGGGGATGGCTGGGACGCAGACAGAGTGAGCACAGTCCAGGAGACATGGAGTGGGTGTGAGCGAGGAGTAGGGGCACAGCAGCAGACACCTGTCATTCCAAAGGCACGAAAGTGCCCAAGCAAGGCAAAGGAAGGTGTGCACCTCTTTGAGAGTCCCTTTTCCTTACAAAAAGGTGACAGCAGCGACGTTTGTCCACATGGATCCCCAGCAGCAGCACCTGAGGATGGAGGCCTCCAGCCCCCCACGTTCGTGACAATCCGCCCCTGGCTCATGCAAATGCAAGCAGAAAGCCCAGCTGCTATGGATGGGATGAGACACTTCCAGGCTCCAGGCAGAGATAGCTCTCAGTGGCTGAGCCTCGCCTCCTTTGTGAAGCACCAGAGGTCGCTCTGGTTGGCTTAAAGCTACTTTTTGCATCTTGGGCAGCAGCTCAGTCAGATCTTCTCTTCTTGAGTTTGTGGAAAGGGTTTTGCATGTGGTAGGGAGGGGTGGTGGATGAACTGGTTGTTGGGAAAATCTCTCTCGCGCTCTCCCTCCGGTTTGCCGTTGATGGCCATATGATCTGGCACAAGGAGCCTGGAGCTGCTACTCGGTCACCAGCTGAGTTCTCAAGTGGAGAAGAGAAAGGAAGGCAAATGATGATATATACATACATAAAGACACACACACACACGGTTTCTTTCTAGTCATCTCCACCCCTTAACACATCTCCTGCTGCTGCTGCTGCTCCTGCTCCTGCTGTTCCTGGTGCTGCCGCTGCTGCTGTTCTCAGTGAAGTGTGAGCAAGCCAAAGTGTCTACTGTAAAGGGAAGCAAATATCTTCTCGTGGAGGAACAGACAGAGAAAAAAGCACAGCTGAGCAACTTGGGACAGACAGAGTGCACCTTCCTCCAAGGCAACAAGTGCTTTTCAAGGACAGGGCGTCGCAGTGGAGCATCATCACTCAAAGGGCACGAACGTTGGGACCTCCATCCGGGTGGTTGTCGACTCCAGAGAAACTTCCACCATTACTTCTAAAAGCGAAGACGATTTCTTAACCCTGGCCGCCTCCAGGCTGAGCCGGAAAAAAAGGGTCATCGGGGCTGCCATCGGGGTGGCCATGGTGTTGGTTCTCCTAGTGGCCATCCCTTTGCTGGTGCACAGCTCCAAAACTACTTCCCACTATGAGATGTTGGGCAGCTGTCGTATGGTCTGCGACCCCTACACACCCCAAACCCATGGGGCAGCTTCAGCTGAGGCAAGCCAGGAGTTGGCCGTCATCTCACCACCTCCTTACGTGTCTGGAGGGAAAGGAGACCAAGGGAGAAAGGGCAAGTCTGGAATCCGTGGACCACCAGGGCCTCCAGGGCCACCTGGGCCCAGAGGTCCAGCTGGGGAGCCAGGGAGACCAGGCCCTCCAGGCCCACCTGGCCCAGGGCCTGGGGGCTACATCCCATCCTTTTATAGCCCCAAGATCGCCTTTTACGCAGGACTACGCAAGCCGCATGAAGGGTATGAGATTCTGCGCTTTGATGATGTGGTGACAAACGTGGGGAACTACTATGAACCATCAAGTGGCAAGTTCACGTGCCCTCTGCCTGGCATCTACTTCTTCACTTACCATGTGCTGATGCGTGGTGGTGACGGTACCAGCATGTGGGCAGACCTGATGAAGAATGGGCAGGTAAGGCAATACCCAAACCACCCTGTATGCCTGCTCCCTTTTCCTCCCAGAGCCATCCTCTGCTCCCCTCCCCCCTCTCTCTTTGCAAACACACATCCACAACCCTCTCCCCCTCTCCCTGTAAGCCATGCCCTCTGACTTTTCCCACTCCACCTACAAACTGAATGGCTCCTCCACCACTCATTTCAGTCGCAGACCACGTCCTTCCACCTGTAGCATCTCTGAGCACTATGCCCCACTTCACATGCAAAGTATACTCACCTGCTCCCTATTCTACCTGTTCAAATACCTTACCCCTCCCACTTCAACTAACAACCACACCCATCCTCACTAGCTCCTCCCCCTGCAAATACATTCTCCTCAATTTACCTCGCTAGCTCCACCCACTTACCTTTAAAGCCTTTCACCTTGTTTCTCCTACCTCTTGACCCATGAATACTCCTCAGCTCCTCATTTACTTTATATCTGTAGAAATGTCTCTCAATCAACTACCTGGGGGAATGCCCATCTCAACTCTGGGGACTGAATTAGGAATTTGTCAGCCAGGCCATTTTTCCAGGGAAGGCAGAAGCTGGGGTGATGAAGTCCTCTAACTTCAGAGTACTTTGTAATCAATGACATTCCTGCGTATAATGTACACTTTCTGCTTTCCAGGCAGGCATTTGACTAATTAATCCAAACTAATACAACTATACCAATATTACAAAGCTCTACATATTCTATTAATCAGGCAAGTCACAGACTATTTAAAATATCCCTTTCTTTGTCAGTGGTAAATTGATTCTAATATTAAGCGCTCTCTTTGAGAAGTGGGGGGAGAGGCTTAAGAAATGAAAAATGCATATCAAGCCTTACATCCTGCTGAGATTCGTTTAGCATCCCTTTTCCCATAGGGAAAAAAAAATCCCTTTGGATTTACAGTCCAGTATTGCTGTCAGTTGAATTTAAAAATTGTCTTAAATCAGAAACTGCCTGGGGATCTAACCTGCCTGCTCCTTGTCTCCACAGCTTTATTATAATTTTATGATTTTTTAAAAGACGGGTTTTAATATTTTGTCTACATCTATAAAGCAATATAGACAATATGGAATGCAATTTTATTTGATCACTCATAATTCCATAAGAGAGAGAGGTTCTCAATTCCGTAAGGATCAAAGCAACCTTAAAAGAAAATCACAGTGAACATGCTTTCTGAATAGCCATATATTGTTCTAGCCTGAGATGGAAATATTTTCTTTTAAATACTGCTTAACAAAGTCCAGTGGGAAACTTTACTTCAAAATACTATAACTAAACAAATGCTACCTGTCTGCTTCCAGATAAACAGGAAATCAAAACTTGGCACAAACATTACACCCAGCAACTCTAGCAGCATACAAACACACTTCCTACTAAATAAGGTGCCCCTACTTTGTGAAGTTTAATCGGATTTGCATTGATGAGAGCAGTGGAGCGCCTATGAGATTCCTGAAAATAGTGTGTCTGGGGCTGTCACTAAAAGAGTCCCAAGATGTAAAACAATGTTCTTTCAGTTAGAGGAATCTGATAGACATTTAACATTTTATTATAATAAGATACATGAATGATGCACTTGCTCAAGTTACATGTGCCTACATCCATACACTGCATGTTCAACAAAATACACATGTATAATGTTACCTGCAGCATGCAGATATATTGAATCACCTGTGCAAATTATCGCTGTACATCTCCATTTTTTAAAAAAATGTGAACAATGTGCTTGCCTTGATTCTCATGCCATATGTACATATACATACAAATACAGGGTAATAGATACCCAATCTGTACAAAACATAAAATAGTATGCTATTTCTTAAAATACATAACCAGTATTACACTAAATGCACAAACACATCTGAACATGTTAAATGGTAAATAATTACAGTCACATACATATCTGTGGTGCATTATAACTTTGACATCTTAAAGTATGTGGAGTTGATGCAGAGAGAAAGTGTGTATCATATTTTTATATCTTATTCATATAGAACATAATCTAGACCTAATTACATTTTTGGACATAAGATATAATGCATAACATTTGAATATAAAATTAGTAACATTATGCATCTATACCTATATAATATCTCACTTGTTATATTCATCATATATCTCAGTAGGCATATATGCAAATGAAAACTTACTAATAGTTATCGATTATACTGTATATAACATCTTCAAACTAGATGTGTCAATAAGAAGATTGCATCTAAAATCTTGCTACACCTCAGGGTGATGAGCCCGAAAAGAAAACGAGGGGATATTTATAAAAATGCCAAATGCAGACCCACTACTCCAATATCTGCTCAAATGTTATATGACTTCATCTCCTTCCATTTCAGCATTTCTGTCCATCAAAAGCCATGACTTCTTTTTGTCCTTCTCATTTAGCTAGCTTTCAATAAGCTGATATGACCTCAGCCTCGTTTTGAAATTTATTAGCAATCACTCTGAAGCTGCAGGTGGTGGAAAGTTTTCAAGAAACTCTATTCTTTTTCTATATTAAAAAAAAGTGTTGAGAAACTATCACTTTTATCTCATTTTAGTGAACGGGTTTTCATGTGTCCCAAAGGCACATGAAACAAACTAAGCTATTCATCAGGAGAGCACTTGAATAACATTTAAAAAGTTTTTTTTAAAAAAATGCCTACAACATCAAATTATTAACAAGATGATGTTGAATTAGAGTCTCATCTTTGACTCTTTCCATTTACTAAAGATAAAGACGCAATTGATCTGCAATTTAAAATGCGTCCCCGTTATCCCTGAACAAGCCACCTGAACTAATGAAAGCAACATCTCAGGAGGAAGGCATCTGTCGTCTCTCTTCATTGAATCAATATACATATTTACGTGGGCTAGCCGGGAGTGTCAGAAAAATGCATTGGCACAGATACACAGCTTTTTTTTTATATGTTCAACAAAGGTCTCTTAATAGCCAATAATATACAGACAAAACCAATGGCAACCCTGCTGTTGAACATTCTGAACCAGCCACACTCCAAAGGCATCTGTTTCTTCTATAGTTCTGTGCCTCGTACAGTCTCTTTGCAGAAATTAGACTGGTCTACACTGCCTGCGGTTTTGACCCTGGAACGTGGACTGCTTCACACATTGTGGATTTTAGAGTGTACACCATGAGTGTTTGAAGCAGCAACACATGTCAAGTCGACCGCATGCACACACAGTGAAAGAGACAGTATAGCCACTTCAAACAGGATGGTGCCTATGGCGCAGACTCTGAACTCAAAATGCAGGAAGAAGCCACAGTGACATCACAAAATATGAGGCAGAATTGGACCCAATGGAGCTGGAACGATCCATGCTTGCTTTGGGCCTGCTTTCTAGGCACTTCTAAGACCATATAGTGTCTGGTTCATTTTCTATTGTTCTAATTAAAGCAAAGCTTTCTAACTAAACTAGTGTCTTTTGGTAAGTTGCCCCCATAACACTGATCAAAATAATCAATGTTAGGGCTGGGGGGGGGGGAGAGGAGTTCTGCAGTGGAATGAAACTTCCCACTTTCCTTACTACACAAATATTGGGGGAGTTTAGAGTTCCAAATGCTCCTCACTGTGTCCATTGATTTCAGTTGCTTAAGAAAAAAAGGGGGAACAAAGTCAATTTCACATAGTCCTTCAATAATGTCAACATTAATATCACAGTTCTGTCTCCCTTCCCCCCCAAAAAAAATCAATTAATTACTAACAATATTTGGATATCAAAAATGCCACCAAGGGATAAATTCTCAGTTTTTCCTCATTGGTGTAAAACTGGCACATCTCTATTGATCTGAATGCCGACTTACAACAATATCTTTTCTCCCCACCCCCACTTCTAGTGATACAATAAAGCATCCAAGCACCTACGTAATGCTTGGCATGATTTATGGTTCAAAAGGGGTTTTTCCCCCTTCCCTCCTCGCTAAAAATAAAGATTTTCCCCCCTTCTTAAAGAGCTGCATAGATTGCAATAGAAAAATGAAAGTTGGGGTGAAAGGGTTAATTTTTTTTTTAAGAGAGATTTTAAAATAGATTTCGACACCTTCACAATTTGTGCTTGGCGAACAGGAACAATTGCCTGTTTATTAAATAATAAATAGTGGGAAGGATAGAAACTGACACTGCACCTGGTAATATTGGTTCAGTCAACTTGTCCCCTGAGACCTGTTTGCAGTCAATTTGTCAGCGAGGGCCTTTTTTTTAATTTCAGTTTTAATACCAAAATGCCTCCTGTCAATTGAGATCAGGGGCGAGCAATACCCATGTCTTTACCTTTACTCCCTGTCTAATAAAGAGTCCTTCTCTTCTCTCTCTCCCCCCCCCCCACGGTCCTCCCACTCTTTTTGTTAAATTTATGTTGCTTATTTTACCAGGAAATTAAAAATAGAAAAGTCACTGTACGATTTTGTATGTATTTTGCAACTTCTGCGACAAATCCAGCAGCGTTCTGAGCAAGGTTGCGGGGTGGGTGGGGTGTGCTTGGGGTTTGCAGCCTTTTAGGCACTGTGGTGTAATTCAAAAAATACACAAGACTCCACAACTCATCTACACATTTGAGATCAAGCCAAGCCAGAACAGGACACCTTCTAACCCGCACCATATTTTTCCAAGGACCTGAGTTTGAATCATTTCTTAGCACTGATCACATTCCTAAACATAGAGTAGGAATTTATAACTTCTTGTTTGAATGCTAGGAGGGCTGAGTCGTCCTGCAATATGTGATGTGGAAATGACAGAAGAGTGCTTTTGAACATCTGCCAGACCCCAACATTCGGAGTAAGGAAGCATGGCTTCCCAGGTCACAGGGCACCGCTTCTGGGTGGATCAGAGCACTAGCATATATCGTATCTTGTTGGAAATTCACCATTGAAAATTGACACTACTGCAGTTCTCTGTGAATCTCACTTGGCCCCTTTTCTCCCTTCCCACCACACCCCTAGTCACTTCCCCAATGATGCTAGTTCTCGGTCATCCATGGCAGATCACTGCAAAAAGGAGTGCAGAGAAATGAGATGAGGAAGTTCTGGGGCAGTACTGGAAATTGTGCTGAAATGTCCATCCTCCTGACTGAGGTTAAAAACAATCCCCCCCTCCGCCTTTTGGGAGGATGCAGGGCAGGCGGCTATTCTTCCCTGAATTTGTTTGGATTGGCTGGGAGATGTATGGCAGCACCTTTCTGGTAGTAAAACCCTGGAGCGTTCCCAAGTAGATCAAATGGACTCTTGCCTCCTTTGGCCAGTCACTCTCCATATCTGTCACTTTGTCAGTCCCAAATTCCACACCACAGGGACATTTTCTTGGCTTCTATCCCTGGGCTCTCTCTCTCTCTCTCTCTCTCTCTCTCTCTCTCTCTCTCTCTCTGTAGTTTTTCCCCCCTGCTCAGTCTCACTTTCAAATTCTACTTTCACCTCTAGAAGGAGTTGAATGTGCAAGATTTATCAAGTAATAGGTGATGTCAGGTGTGGTTTAAATCTTGGAAGAGAGCCTTGGATTAGGCAACCCTGCAGTGCTAGCTCTCAAACCTGCCTGGAAATCATATGCTTCACCCTACAAGATATTCCTCCTAATCTTAGAAGTGCAGCAGGCGCAGCTTGTGCTTGCTCCTCTGCACATGCTCAGATGCACTATGGCCTTCATCATGGCTCTGAGGACAGATTGCAAGGCAAACCTCCAGCTCAAACTGACCCCCTGGATGTCCCTCCCAGCTCTAGAATTCTATGTAGATGCAAAGCAGATTTCCCCAGTCAGTATTAACGGAGCAAAACATCTTTCCCTTCCAAATGAACAGCTGGCTTCCAAATACATAGGGACTGAAAACACATCAGAGCAGAGCTTGCTAGGATCCAGCCCCCCCCCCCCCCCATTGCTAGCAGGAGACGGGTGACAGAACAATGACAGAACTAACTAGCAACTTCAGCAGAGGGGAGATGAGGATTAGATAAGCCATGGAGAATTAGCCCTCCACTGGCCCTTTAGAGTAGATCTCCTGTTGGGGTCATGGGTGTCAGTGGCTTGCACAGCTGTGTCAGTTGTGTGAGTAAACAGAGAGGAGTGGAGTCCATTGCCAAGTATCATTGACAGCTACAAACTATTAAAAAAAAATAAAAAAGCAAAATGATTGTAGTAGATGTGGGAGGTGTTTTTTTTTTAAAACGCCCCTAAAACAAGTCCTCTCCCTGTAAAATGTAGAGAAATGCATTCTTATAGGCATTCCCTTTTTGTAAAAAGCCACAAAAATATCATATCGTGGCTTTTTATATTCATCACGTTTTTCTCTTGCTGAGCCTTTAGGATCTTCCGACAGGCAAACATTTAACAGGTGAAGCCATCCCACCACTCACTGTGTCTCTGTGCCAGGGCAAGTTTCATCTGTTGAACTTCTGTTTTTGTACAGTTGTTAAAGGCATAGAACCCTGCCAGAAAAAAATGTCAACCTCTTACTTATCACATCTGTATCCCACCTTTTCTCCAAACAGCTCAGGATGAGATCCCGCACTCCACCTTTTACCCTCACAACAACTCTGCGATACAGTGTAGGCTAAAAACAGTCCCAAAGGTCACAGAAAATGAGCTTCATTATCCAGTGAGGATTTGAATGCAACACTCTCTGGTCTATGTCCAGCACACAACCCACTATATCACACTAGCTCCGAATAACCTTGGCAAAGCCCTGGTGGTATTCCACCACAGCCATTAACTCCTTCTGGGAGTGTTCATGTGATCAAGCAGCATGATCCCGTGGATACAAGCATAGGTTTGCACATGGAAATCTCTGGCTAAATTTCATTCCTCCTTTCACTGAAAGTCACTTGGGGAAGAAATTTACTCATACAGGGCAGTTGTGCACATATAACATTCTGTCCCCAGAAAAGTTTTCTAGAAATCATAAATAAGAAATGGCAAAACACTGCTGCAGTTACAACTACAGAGAGCGAGAGAGAAAGCATTCATAGCCAAAGGTGTCCGAAGGTATATTTCCATTGGCCGTAAGGGAACCGAACACCACAGGCACTAACCATTGCAACTGGCATTATTACACCACAGAAATTAATAGTCTCCCATGCTGGTGTGTACCACTTCCGCACCACCAGAGAGAATCTTGTGCAATTTCAAGGCAAAGGTTGTTGATCAAGGTTTAAGAAGGAACAAACATCTTTCCCTTCCAGGTTTGCTGCCAGGCATCTACATAACGGGCAAGGATTGAAACAGAATTTAAACTCCTCAATTTACTCTTCTGGAACACCACTTCTGCTGTTTGGTCGTGTATATCAGCCTTAAGATCCGCCGCAGAGAAGACAAAAAAGTGGGCATAATAAAGTCCGGAAAGAGCGTGAGGAAGAGATGGGAAACGCATGCTTAAAAGAAGCCATTCTTAATAATGGCACGTTTCTGAGCCAGACTAAGAGCCTCTTCCCAAAGGGCCTGAACTTTGCTTCATGGGCCAAAAATCAGAGCTGCAGAAACGAAAGAACTGAAAAAGCAGTGGAGGGAGTCACTGAAGCCTGCATAGCAACTCTCTGTCAGGACTGCAAATATGGCCTTGCAGACTCCTGGCAGGCAGCAGTCACCCCCTTATTTTTCCCCACCAGTTCCCGCTTGGAGACAGTGGGCCTCACTCCCAGGGTCGGAGTAAAAACCAGGCTGTGGGCTTGGGTTGTTCAGAATGACTCTGCTCTAACCTCTTCCACTTAATTTGCCCCCCAGCGCCAGAGCTTCAGCCCCCTTTTACTCTAGATTTCAAAGAGAAAATACAGGAATCCTGTGCTGCAGTTGCCCCCACTCACTCAGCTGCCTCTAGCCGTGTCTCAGGGCTAGTGCCAGAATCCTGGCCCCCAGCCTTATATTCACTAAACCCTCAATTGTATTGCTGTCAGGAAATGGGAGGGACAAACATATTTCTGTTATTTGTATACTTTATTTCCCCCCCTTCCTAAAATGCCCCCAAATGTCTAATTTTAATTGAAATCTGCCCCCAAGAGCACTCTTCAGTCTGCATCCTTCATTCAGCGTGTGTGAGAAAAACGCTGGAGGAATTACGGTCAGTTCATCAACAGACAGCAATTCCTTTCGACTTCTCTCCAGAGTCATTTTTAAAACACATATACATTCCTGGGCGCTGGGCCGCTCTCAGACACACTGTCATAAACACCCTCATCGAATGCAGCCCTGCCAGCTCAGGCTGTGATCTTGTCAGCTCATCCAAGCTTAGCTGCCTCACGAGTTGGACAGGAGGCCGCTAAGGAGAGCTCCGGCAAATCAACAGGGGGCGCTCTCCCTGTTGGCAGCAAGCAGGGGGTCAGGGCTAATCTCATGGTGCTAGCTGACAATTGCACACACAGACACACTCCCACGCAGTATTATCTTGCTCTAATATCTCTTGATTGTTGAGAAGGCACAGTATCCCATCGTAGGCTCAGGTGCGTCTCTGTGTCGGAGAAGTCATTCACATGCAACATATTCTTAGCAGAGTCCAGTTCAAATGTTGTGAGGAGCAAGGAAATGCCCTCTTCCCAAATGTCTTGCCCCAAACTCTACCAGCCGAGCAAAACCATGCCAACATTTCATTTGTACTATTTATAAATCACCTCTCACCTCTAAATTGCTTGAGGCAATAGACAATAAAACAGCAATGTAGTACAGTATATGCTCTGTCAACTTCCTTTCATTCCCCATCTACAAGTTCTGGCACCTACACCATTTCTCCCTGTATGCCCAAACCAGGTTTGCTCCCCAGGGCCGGGGTGTGTTTTTTAACCCATGGCTGGGCCCCTAGGCTTTCAGGTATTTCGGGGGCCCTCCAGCACTTCAATCTTTCACCCCACTACAGCTGACAACAAATTATTATCAAAAAGAAAATTTAACAATATACAGTGAAAGAACATTTACTGATTATTATGTATTGATAAAGTATAGTGTAGTCAATTTTAAAATTCTTTTCATGATGAGCTCATACAAAAAAACAACCTTCAATTAAAAACTTTCCTCGCAATTCGGTCAACAAACTGATCAAGAACAGGACTGGCCCTGTCCCGGCGGGGCCCTTAGGTTGAATACACCCCTGTGGGGATAAGGGAGCCCTATCATCTTGTGTGTGCGCGCGCGTGTGCGCACATGCACACTGCACCTTCTTTCTTAAGGCTGTTTCTGACTTTTCCCATACCAGTTTCTTCTTAAAAGCTGGATGAGGGGAGATGTATCCATTCATACCTATATCCTTGTTTGTAATGGGCAGCCCAATCCTACCTAAACTCCCGCACAATGATGCAGCGGCATCGGTGCGGCCTCCATTGCATCCCACAGGGGAGTTTTGGTTGCTGGAGGTCTCCTCGGGGTAAGCCCCAGCAGCCACTATGGTAACCCCCCCCCCCAGGAGCCACGATATTGCTGGCGTAAGTCTGCGTTGTTCCATGCAGACAGATCAGGTCTGGGAAGGGGCTCGGGATTCAGTGTGCCCTGCCGCCACTGATCCCACACCCCTCCTGGTCCTGACCTGCCCACCCTCTGCCCCTATCTCCTCCCTGCTCCGCCTGCACCTCACCATGTTCCACCCCTGTGCCGGGCTTACCTGCTCCGGCAAGCCAACCAACAACCGCTGGCGTGCAGGGGAAAGTTCTGGCCTTTCCGTTGGCACAGCGGCTGTTTGTACTGCCACAAAATGCTTTAAGGCTGCTTTGCAGCAGCCCGCACTGGTGGAATGTGTGTTCCGCTGGTGGGCTTTTTAGATAGAATTGGGCCTTTAGTCTAAGTGGGGAAGATCAAGATCAAGGTGGCAAATTGTAGGTCAGCCAGGAAAGAAAAATGAGAGGATAGGGTCAGCCCTACGTCCCCACATTTCTGACTGGGTGTAGGTTGTCATAAAATTCCTTACCACATGGGCAGCTGCTACTGACAGGCACAGGTATTTAATTTCAGAATGAGTGAGATGAGTGAAAACGAAATGAATAATCATGAATGAAATGTTTAAAAGAATGAAAAACAATTCCTTGCACAATTTCTTGCACATTCATGACCAACTTCCAATGTGGTTGCATGTTCACAAGTCAGGAATTACTAAATGTTTATCTGTATTTATTTTGTATATATAGTGCCTAGAGCCCGTTGTGGTTATCACCAAAAACAGAAACATATTCAGATGACTCTATCATATAATTCCTAGAAAAAGCATAGTTGATAGAAAAGATAACTCAAAATGTACCTATCCTGTGCAGACATGGGACCTGTTCACACAATCCTTACCCCGTCCATCTGACTCCACGCAATAAAGGATGTGCATTTACATCACAGGCATGTCCTCGCCCCTCCCATCGCCTCCAGAAAAATTCAGGGCATTTTCTTTAATCGTCTAGTTCTGGTTCCTCCAAACCACCCCCTGCGCAAACTGATACATCTAAGTTTAGAGGGGCTACTTGATTAATTAAATGCCTTGCCCGCCTCGACTTGCCCGTGCCTTGCCCGTGCCTTGCCCGCCTTGCTTTGCCCATGCCGTGCCACCACTTGATCGTTTGCCCACTTGCTTGCCCACCTTGCCGGCGCTTGCCCACTTGCCTTGCCGCCGCCGCTTGCCCGTTTGCCTTGCCGCCACTTGCCCGCTTCCCCATTTGCCCGCTTCCCCTTGCCTTGCCGCTTGCCGCCTTCCCGCTTGCCCCCTTGCCTTGTCACCACCGCTTGCCCGTTTGCCTGTTTGCCCGCTTGCCTTGCCGCCGCTTGCCCGCTTCCCCGTTTACCCGCTTGCGTTGCGCCCTTCCCACTTGCCCACTTCCCGCCTTGCTGCTGCCACTTGGCCCCTTGCCCTGCCGTGTTGTCCGCCGTCCGCCTTGTCACCGCCGCTTGCCCGTTTGCCTGTTTGCCCGCTTGCCTTGCCGCCGCTTGCCCGCTTCCCCGTTTACCCGCTTGCGTTGCGCCCTTCCCACTTGCCCACTTCCCGCCTTGCTGCTGCCACTTGGCCCCTTGCCCTGCCGTGTTGTCCGCCGTCCGCCTTGGCGCCGCCGCCATACCCGCCGCCATACCCCCGCAGCCGCCGCAGCCACATTTTACCTATAATTTACCTATTATTTACCTATTTTCCTTCTTGGATCTCGTGAAATCTCGCAGTACTGTACTGTACTGCCTTCATGCCCTCATGAGATTTGGGCACCGCCATCTTGGATCTCGCGAGATTTCGCGAGATCCAAGATGGCAGCACCCGGAAAAAAGGTAAGTTTTTGCATTTTAAAAGTAGCGGCGGCAGAGGCTACCGTCGGTCTCGGAACGGTCCAGGACAGATCCGGGACCCAAGGCCGGTTTCCGGGACTGTCCCGGAAATTCCGGGATGGATGGTAAGCCTAGGTAAACAGATCACCATTAGGTATCACTCCATTATGTTTCTTTATAGAAAACCCTTGCAGCCTAAAGCTGCCTAAGATGTGGCGGCAGGCCTAAAGGGTAGGCTTACCATATCGCCGACCGGGACGCGCGCTCTGACTCCCTCCCCCCGCCCCGCCCCTTAAGGGCAAAACGGAGCGTCCCGGTCGGCAATATGGTAAGCCTACTAAAGGGCCAATTGCAGGCCGTGCCGGCACAGCCTAGGCTCACCTCACGAATGTCCCCTTCCCCTGGTGTAAGCGCCGTAGGTCCCGATGGGCCTCCTCGGATGCATGCCAGCTCTGCATGCCAGCGCGCCGCCAATATCCCTGCCTCCCTCCTGGGCCTGGCCAACCAATGGCCCCCTCCCCTGTCACCCTGGCCCTCCCTCCCACCGACCGACGCAGGCCTTACCTGTGTTGGCCGGCATGGAGTTGGTCTGGTGGCGATTTGAGCGGTGCTGGCCTCCGCACTGGCGTCACTTACACTGGAGGAGCTGCAAGCATGTTTTCCAGCATGTTTGCGACATCTTGGGCCGACAGACCTCACGCTCTGTCAGCCCAGAGTTAGGCAGGATTGCCCCCTTATTTACTAACATTTTGTGACTGATAGCTCCTCACTGAGGTGGAGTTCTCACAGAGAAAGTAAATCTGTGTCTAGGCTGTACCACATCAGACTATGGTTTGAGATCACATAACGGAATGCTCCTCCATACAAAAACTAGATGTTAGGGAGAAAGATTTCATTTATTTTTAATATTTGTTGACCATTTTTTGTCAAAGCAATCTTAAAATAGCATATAGTCAGGTTAAAATGCAATACGGCAGGAAATCATAATATCAAAATATATTTAAAACAGAAAAAGTGGGAACCACAATAAAATAATCAGCACAGCCAAATGGGATATCAAAATTAGGCCTAGGCTAAAAGGAGTGTTCTTTTGTAGTTTGCAAGAGGCCAACAAGGAAAGGGTCAGGTGGGCCTCCTGTGGGAGGGAGTTCCAGACTCTGGGTGCCAAAACCAACAAGGCCTGGTCCCACCCAGGTTCCCAGTGCTCCTCAGAACCTGCTACCCTCCATCTGTCTCCTGCATGCCTCTCCTTGATCTATCCCTCCCTTCCCTCATTATGCATGGCATGAGGCAGTATCCTGTGTAGCCTCATCTCTCTGGCACAGCATTCCCACTGCTCTCTGAACAACAAAGCAGATCTCATTGCTGGGGCAGGTTGCCATGGGCCCTGGGGTAACTCCTAGCCTTTGGCTCACCCACCTCCATGGTCACTGCTGCCCTGGGTCCTGGAGCCTCAGAGGTTGGCCAAGTGGACCATCAGCCAGTGCCCCCACCTGGCTTACCACTGATGCCACCCCTGTACCCAGGCCCTACAGCTAACTCCAGGCTACTGCCACACTGGAATCAGCAATGAGGGGAAAGTGACTCCTTTTGTAGTGCAGCACCCCTCCATGGTCACCATTCACCAAGACCCTCTTAGCCACTCTGCTCCATTTGAAATAGGATCCCAGCTCTCTGAATCCTGCTTGAGGCTGACGGTGACCTGATGGTGGTTGTGAGAAAGAAAGAGCCATACTTCTGAAAGAAGAGGGGTCATTATTGTGGAAGAAACCTCTAGAAATCTCCTCCTGATAGGATAATAGAATTTTAGGCCAGCAAACAACTGATAGGAAGTCAAGTGAATGACTAACAGCCCAATCCTATTCAGACCTTGAACCACCGGAATGCTCACTCTGGTGGCGTAAAGCCCTTTATGGCTGTCACAAAAGGTGGAGTGGCAATTAGGAGTAGCAAGGTTCACACGTCAGCAGACTGGGGACGCCTGCAAGTTAGCACAGGAGGTTGGACTCGGAGGGAGGTGGTAAGGGGGCAGAACGGGGCAGGGAGGAGGGTGGATCAGGGCTGGGAAGGGGCGATATCAGTGGCAGCAGCGCACGTCGATATCCTAAACCCTTTCCTGGCCTTGATCTTCCAATCCAGGTCCACATGGATTTGTGCCAGTTATAGAGTTGGCACAGGTCCCAGAAGGCCAGCACGGGCTTATCCAGGCGCAAGGGAACAGATGAGACCTTCAGAGGCTGAAACTCCTCCTTGGAATTCAGCGGGCGCCACATTGGCGCAGCTGCATCACCACGCAGGGAGTTGCATAGGAAAGGGCTGTAAAGATATGAGACTCCTTTTCTTGGCTCATACAGACTGCTCCCCCACCATTCACCACATATCTGTTCAATTTTCCCATTGGCTGTATGCAGACAACCAACACAGTTGAGGGAGAGTTCCCCTAGTGAGAGATTATTACTATGCTTTATGTCAAAGCCTCACATTTTCTAAGCACTAAATACAGATTAAAAAAATGACACAGGCCCTGACCACAGGCTTACAATCTAATAAGCATAGTACAAAACAAAAATGGGATGAAGAGGAGATAGATGTGAGGCAGGAGGAGAAGAGGTGTGTGAGGCACCTCTGCACAGAAGGGACTGTATGTGTGCTGAGGTAGAGAGAATGTCCTTGCTTACTGCAGTCCTGTGTGTGAGTTTGTCACTGTGTTATTGCAAGTCTGTCGGGCAGCCCAATCCTTGCCAGCACTGGTGCAGCATGCTGCATGGGTGCCAGGCCCATGCTGTATCCTATGCTGGAGAAGAGCAGGCTGGGGGTTTCCTCAGAGTAAGGGGACATTTGTCCCCTTACCTGAGTAAAGCTCCAGCCTCCACTTTACAGCGTGTTTGCGACACCCTAGGCCGGTGCCAAGGTCGCAGCGCCGGCAGCAGCCAAAGATAGGATTACGCCAAAAGTGAGGGTACAAGAGCTGATAGGCTCATTACAGCGAGATCAAGTTGTGTGCCAGCTTGATATGTGACCCTCAGTCACGGGTGTCTAGAGAAGGGGAGCACGTGTTGTCTTTTTCTACATGACTATGTTATTGTGTGGGCTTGAGCACATGAAAAGAGTGCATGGACCGCTTTGCTCAGGGTGTCTATGATCACTGTGTGAGGATGAGTTTGTGAGCCAGCAACCTGGTGTGCAAGCTCTGTGAGTCTGCCTAGGAACCTACCTATTAGGCACATTTGAATGGCAAGAAAGAAGTCCCCACCCCACCCCCAACACTTTAACTGTTTTCTGGCTTTGTGTTCAAGAACTAAAACAAACAGACCCATCCACCACCACCACCACCTCTCAATCTATGCCTTTCCAGCCTTCTCTTTTTTTCACCGGGGAGGGTTCAAGCAACAACAGTGGCAGATTTTTCTCCCCATGCGAGGGATAAGAAAAGCTAGTGTTTTTATGTTCTGGTCTTTCTCTAGCACACTTAGAAGTCAGGAAAATAAACAAGAAAAACCTGGGGGGGGGGGGTATTAAGGATTTTTAGTCAATTTCACGAACACTACAGAACAGAGAGCGAATTCCCCAAGCAGAATTTGAACTAGCAACCTAGAGACACAGCAAGATTCCCCACTAAATCCTGCCCTCACCCAGCAGTGGCTGCCCTATGTTTATAACCCCAGAATAAGCCCACATGGCAGGTTTATCCCCCTCTTTGCTGATACAGGCAGTATTTCATCCCTCTGGTGACAGCTTGATCCAAGTAAGAGCTCACTCTATTGTCAGAGATTTGTTTGTAGAGGCCAGATACTGGCCTCTTTTGATTTGTCTATCTGAGGAATTTATTACCTGGGCACTGTCACTATAGCCTCTGAAAACCTCCTCACATCATTGGCACATCTGTCCTCAATGCGCACGCACGCACTGTGAGGCAGGGAGCATGATACATGTCTCTCCCTGGGAACCATGGCACTGAGGTGCAGAGTCCAGATTAAGTGACTAGACCAAGGTGAGCCTAGGTATCCATGGCAATTGAATACTGCTCTTCCAAGCTCAAGAGGCAAAGGATGCAATCGTATGTGCAAGTACTTTAAAGAAAAATCCCACTGAGTTGTTTTCAAACATAACTACACACAGAATCAAGTAGCAAGACCACTTACAGACATTGATTCAAGCAGTAATGGTAGTACTCAATCAGGAAAGGCACCAGGAATGACCTCAAGTGTTTATCCCACTGCAGGGCTTAAAAGCGACCACTGCTTTGGTACGTCCATAACTTTGCCTCCAGCACTGATCCTGCAGGCTCACCTGTCAGCAAAGAAATCAACATCTGTAGTAATTCAGGACACTAATCACCCCCTCCCCCTGCCCCCCAAAAATACTGAATATGCTACAATGACTTTGCATGGTGTTGATGCATCTAGGAAAAGGAGAAATGGAAGTGGGTAGAAGTGACCACTTGGCTGGAAGAGAACATTTGCACCCCTTAGCATCCCGTAGCTTGTAGCATCTTGTAGCTGAGCCCTCTGAAGTTTCGTGTGCTGCTAGAATTTTTCTGCAATGAACCTCCCCTATTCTTGTTGCACATTGTGGCATGGATTGTGTAGGTTGTGGAAGCAAGGGGAGATGATCCTGACCTACTACAAAATAGATTAGTTGGCCTTTTAGGGTCCCTTCATGTTATATGATTCTGTGTCTGCTGCCTGCACACCCTAATGTGCCATGTTCCCTCTGCCCAGCCTATTAGTCCCTTGGCTGAACTTGAAGAATGGAAACTGTGAGCACAAGTAACTTGCTAACAGTGAGCTTGCATATTCTTGGTCACTTCAGTGGTTCCTTCTTTGAAGAAAAAGGGAAACTTACTTGTTTTCTAAATGACCATGACCTCATTTCCAAAGCAGCCAGTGTGGATCAAAGACAGGGGCTTAGGTGAGTGTTGGTAGCAGCAAACAGGTAGAGAGTGATTTAAAGTGGTACTGCCATGCTTGATATCAAAGGGAAGAAACCCCTTTTGTTTGCTTGTGTCTTATACCAAAGTGCAAGAAAATAAATCAGATTAATGGATTTTTTTTTTTAAAAATGGAAGTCAGATTAAAAATATAACACATTTTCAGAAAAACCTCTCTTTTTATAAATAACCTGGCTTGATATGAAATATGGCTTTAATACAAACCAACATGTTAAACATTTTAAAACTGAATGTGTGACTCTCTGTGAAACACCCTGGGTTACAGTGTACTTTTTTATGGAAGCATAAGAATAACGGTGAAAAAAACCTGACTTTTATTAGTTGAACTAGATGTTCCTTTATTTAAGCACATGCTTCGCAATCTCTTCCAACACTATCTGCTCTGCACTTCCTTTTCCTGAAGGAGGAGGAGAGGGAAGATGGACAAACTGGCAGCTGTAGGGGGGGGGGGTTGTTGCAAAGTGTGCCCTGGCAGGATGTGGGGAGAGAAGACACACCACAGTGGGCGAAGGAAGCAGAGAGAGAGAGAGAGAGAGAGAGAGAGAGAGAGAGAGAGAGAGAGAGAAGGGAAGTGCACCCTGGCAGAGGAGCAGCATTTGGCACCTCACCTCGGGCCACCTCTATATATGATAAATATGACACAATAGGTCATCATGTGTTATTCTGACAAATAATGAATATTTTCCACTAAACAGTGTGAACATTTAGGCACAAACTAATGTACAGGGCATGCCTGTCATTTACTCAGAAGTAAGCCCTGCTATGCTCCATGGATCTTCCTCTTAGGTAAATGTGCATAGGATTAGCATCATAAGCTATGGGCCCAATCCTATCCAACTTTCCAGTGCCGATGCAGCCATGCCATCGGGGTGCCGGGGGTGCACTGCATCCTGCAGTGGGGGAGGCCAGTTGCATTGCTAGCAGGGTCACGTGGGGTGCCAATGACGCATTTTGCATCATCGCCCTGCCCCCCTGTGCTCCCGGAAGGCTTCATTTGAAGCCAGGGCAAGTGGGAGGGTCGGAAAAATGCGCCGATTTCGGCACAGTCGGCTGCAAGAAAGCAGCCACGGAGCCCAAAAAAACCCCGCCATGGCTCTCCCTCGTGAGGAGACCGCGGTTTTCACCCAGGGGCATTGGCTTCCCCCGGCCCCGCTATAACAACGCCACTGGGGGAGGCAGTCACGGAGGCCTCCTCAAGGTGCAGAAATGTTTGTTCCCTTACCTCAGGGCTGAATTGTGACTACCGATACATCGGTGCTGGAATGTTGGATAGGATTGGGCCCCTAAGCAATGTTTTGTCCCATTGATTTCAAAGGGAGATCAGGGGGGCGTTAAACATGCTTACATCTGGCGGATTGTGGCCTTACTTGCCATCTCATGTAGAAATATTGTTCTGCCTAGTAACTAGCAATCAAGGATTATGGAAGGTTCTGGATCCTTATTCATTCAGTAAGTGATCTTCTTATATAAATTCTCTTACATGTGAACAAAAGAAAATTAAACAGAAATCCTTTAATTTTCCAATGCCCACTTTGTCTCTGAGCATATTATTCTGGACGGCAAAAGGTGTGTAGATTATTACCGTATATCCAAAAGTTTTGGATTAGGTCCTAGATTGTATAATGCCTCTATTTAATTGCAAACCAACCTGTTTCTTTGTTTTGGTAACCAATGAACATGCATCCTTGATTAGGAAATGGGTGGATTACACAGTGGTGGGGAAATTGATTTAGATCAGTGATTTAAACTGGTCTCTTTTTCCCTAGGCAATTTAAATCACCTTGAATAAAATCCATCCACCTTGTCCTTGATCACAGATGCAAATGTCTATATTCAGCAGCAAGCCAACTACATTCAGCAGCAGTAGAGGGGAGCAATGCATACATTATTTTCATTCCACCCCCACCCCACCCCACCCCACCCCTATTCTAGGGTCACCTGAGACATTTCCCACAAGCAATCCATATGCCCCCTGGAGACATCATTCTGCCCTTCACAGGTGACTAATCAGTTTCAGTGTCTGTCTATTCCATTTTGTTTTTAAACCATATCCAGCCGAAGGTTGTCATATTTTTGAATTAGGATGAAGCCTGCAGAAAGGTTAAAAGAAAGCACAAGCACAACATCCTCCACCTTGGGTTTTGAAAATACTATCAGATTTAGGTCCAGATCCATATTCTTTATTTATTTATACAGTGCCATACATTACTGCATACTTTCAAGAAATATATATAATGCCATACTTTACTGCAAACTTAAACAAGCAATCAAAGCTGTCATAGAGAGTGGAAGGGAAAGCGGAAGCGGTGTTAATTTCCTTCTTTCCTTTGTACTACAGTTTTCATGGAATAAAAATAAGCATTGGACTTTATATAAACCAGGTATTTTCAAATTACACACACACACACACACACACACACACACACACACACACGGAGCCAATAGAGAAGGCTGCAGGGATACAGGCAAGAGGCAGCTGTACAGGCAAACACCTAGGATAAATGAGGATACTTGAGGGGAGAAAGGGTCACATGTTTGTATGTATACATTTATATTTAGACAGATGTGTATCCAGGTGTGTAGAAAAGGCATCTGTATGAGCATCCTGATCTGTGAGAGCACCTGGATATGAGGCAGGTTGGCAAACTGAATTCAGCTGTGTTGTGTGTGGGGAAAAAATGGCTAAGCAGCATATGCTGTATATTACTGAAATGATTAATAATGCAAGTGTAATTAAATTGCACAGAATTAACACAACATGTCTTAATTACATTTCACGTAATGAAATAACAAAGAAGGAGGGGGGATCTCTGATCTTGCATAGAATTTACCAAGCTATCCAAACCCATCAGAATTATTTTTTAAAAAGACATAACGTTGTTTTTTCACCTTTCAAGGGGATTGTATGCATGTGTGAGCTTGTTGGGGGAAGTGACGCAAGGAAAACATACAGATCATTCTGAACAAATATTCAGCTGAAGTGCCTGCCGGCTTTTTGTGGTTGAAATTCCACCACATTTGTCAGTCAATTAGCAGGTAGAAGCTTGCAGTTCAGAAATACAAGTTTTAATATTGTCGTAGTTGTGACATTTTGGTTGTGGGTAAGAAGTGAGATATCTTCTTTCGTATAGGCAGGAAAGGTCAACTGCAGTTTGATTAGCTAGAGCCACCCTCCACAAAATGCCCTAGAGTTCACTCCAGCATCTCTAGCAGCACCCAGGCTTTCTTCCTACATGACCCAGACGACCACATTGTATTGCTGTGTCATCTCCCCATCATGACTTTCACGGGCCTCTCTGCCATCCTCTTCACCCTTTGACCTTGGATCTGTGGGTCAAACTGCACAGCCCAGGAAGCATCTGCGCTTGGGTGTTTTACAATAAATAAAAGCCGCCTTGCGTCCCTTCGGGGAGAAAGGCGGGATAGAAATATTGTAAATAAATAAATGGCAGTAGGAGCAGCCCCCTGATGGATCCAAGCCATGGTGAGAGAGAGGACTTTAACCCTACCCCCCCCCCTCAGTCCTGATCTGGATTCCACACACAGAATTCCACACACATCCTGTTTGTGAAGGTTAAAAAGCTTCCTTCAGTGCCCCCGTTTCTCATGTTATCTTGTTCTGATCTTCTTGCTCCATCATGCATTGTGCTTCCTTGCACATGTTTTTGCTTGAACTGTTGATGGTGTAAAGTTCACCACCACACTGAGTTAAAAGTCAGAGCAGAAGCCAGATCAACAGAGGCTCCTTTACCTCCTTGCGGCTGCCATTTTGAAGGCGGTGAAATTCTGAGAGGAAGCCCCTATGACAACCAGAAGCAACAACATGACTGTACCTTTAATAGGTGTATATAGAAGAGGACATTTCAGCAGGCAGAACATTTCTCACCCTGGCCCTATCCAATAATATGCTGCATCTGCTAAAATCCTCTTTTCTACACAATTGTTAAAGGCAGAGGAGCCCAGTCTTCCTTTGTGCAAGGTCATCCTAGAAACAGCAGCAAAAAAACATGTATGCTGGGCACTACATAAACATCAAGCAGCATTCGCTCCTCCAAGCACAGTGTTAGAGCTGAGGCAGGACTAAGGCTTAGAGAAATCAGGTGAATTAGCCAGGGTCAAAGGGAAGTCTGTGGCAGAGGTGGGATTGACATACTAGCACAGCACTCTAATAATTTTTTGTTAAAAGGCACTCTGTCCCACTGTACATTGATCATCCTTATAAATAGCTACATTTAATATGTCCCTTTTCTGGAGCAATGGGACTTTATAAAGTAAGGCTACAATGCCATACACACTTACCTGGGAGTAAGTCCCATTGAACTCAATGGGGCTTACATCTAAGTAGATATGCATAGAATTGTGCTATACATTTCCTTTGGAGGAGAGAGTACTGTAAACGGTTTAGTTGCTGTATTTGTTTTAGCAGGAATTACAGGAGCACAGAAACAGACAGTCCTGGTCTCAAAAAACATCAGCCCTGTACCCCAAAATCCAGATCCGTTTTCTGCTAGCCAAATGTGAAAGTGCCTTTGTTTGGCTCACATACATTCCTTCTGATTCAGATTGAACCAACCAGTTGCAACCCCCTTCCATCCTGCAGGCAAGTGTCATTCAAAGTACATTCCAATGTGGCTTTCAGCAAAGAGCAGCCAAATTATCCATCACTGTCTGTTGTCTCTCTAGCTCTCTCTCCGCAACAATCAGTCTGTCCAAAGCCCAAAAGGAAGCTTTGTGTAAAAGAAAAATATCACGCTGCAGCTGCTCTTATTGAAGAAGAGTCAGCTATGCCTCAAGTCTAATCATCTTCCAAATACGTAGTTTAGAATAGTTTGTCCACAGGCAATAGGGCTGTTCACACGTTATGCTGTCCCCAGGTACAGATTGATTATACCTGGGTACCCAGATGTACCAAGGACAGTTTAATGAGAAAACAAACAGCCTTGGTAAGGGGGGAACATCTTAGTCCTATGAAAGACAGTACTGCACCATTGGTTCAGCCCCCAAACTTGCAAACTTATATCACTCTTCAAAATATCAGTTCTCACATTAGCTCTTTTAGCTCAGGAAAGACTAGCTATAAGGTTGTTTATGTATACAGTTGGATGTTTTAAAAACCTGTGCTACCACTCAGGAACAGTTATCCAGACTACAAGGACATTCATATTGCTATGAAACTCAGTAAAGTCACAGTCCCGTGGCAATTAGTTCCTCCTGGGTCTAATCATATATAATGTGATTAGACCTCCTGGGTCTAATCACACCAGATGCCTCTCAGAGGCATCTGGTGAGAGGCATCTGGTGGGGCCACTGTGAGATACAGGAAGCTGGACTAGATGGGCCTTTGGCCTGATCCAGCAGGGCTCTTCTTATGTTCTTATAATATTGTACTGTACCCAGCAGAGACTGGTCTTTTCTTTGATCCTTTAGGAGCAGTCACCAGTTCCACTGGGCCTCTCTCCTTGTTCTGCAGTGAAATCCCAGCCCCAGAAGTGACTGATGATGATGCTTTAGAGTCTGAGAGGTCCGAGAATAGGTTTTGAGAAAGATGTCTCCCTGCTACTATAATTCCCACCTCCCCGCTCTCTCTGTGCTTTTGCAAGCAGGGCTCCAATTTTTCCCCACATCAGGCAGGAGGGGCAAATGTGTGAATAGATAGCCTGAAGCATAGGGTTAAAGAACACACACACACACACACACACACCGCTACCCATCCAACACAATCACATATCTCTTAACTCTTTCCTGTTCTGTGATGGAATTAGCTAGCAGTAATACAAAAATTATTACTCAGTGTGGAGCACAATGACATGGATAATGCGAACTTTACAAAACTATGGGAGCCGTCACGCTTGCATGGCATTCAAGGGCTATTTTATAGACGAAAAAGATGCATGGAAAGAATGGTATAATATAAGTATAAATAAACCTTTTCTCAATTTGTCATTCTTGCTGGGGTTTGTGGAACGTGAGCAAGCTTAACTTGTATTCAAAGCAAGGTTTCTCCTTGCTGCAAATTTTATAGACTTTGATCTAGTCTCCTCCTAATTGCCTTCTCACTTAGATAAACAGTCCTGGTCATTTTAATCTTCCTGCATGCTTTATTTATAAGTCAGAATGGCTCTTGGAGTCTGGTGGGCAGGCTCACACGAGCGGGGGCACTAGCCTGCTCGCAAAACCACACTCGCTGAATGAACACTTTGTTCGTTTCTCTAGGAGTAGGAGAAGGAAGTAGCTAATCAGTGAGCATCATTATAAACATTAGACTGCATGAACACTTATGGGGAAGGAGCTGCAGGAAAAGGTTAGCCTGGCACACACTATCCTCCCTCGGCACCTAGTGCTCCTGGCCATTTGCAAATATCACATCTGCAGAAAGAGATTCCAACACAGTATTTTCTGTTCAAGGCAAGATTAAAAGCTTTCCTCTTCTAACAGCCCCAAAGTACAGTAGATCCCTTAACAGATATGCAGCCTGATCCTATGGATGCTTACCCAGAAGTAAGCCTATTCAGAACAATGAGACTGACTCCCAGGTGGGCAGGGTTTTTCACACATGGGGCAGCAGTATAAAGCAGTTTTTGCTTAGATCCATTTGCCACGTGAACATAAAACCTACCCTGGCCAGAATGAAATTGTTAATCTTGCCGCCTGAGATCGTCTTGCCCTAACGTGCTGATGCAGCAAAAACAACGTGTGGCCTTGGATTCGTAGGCTGTTGTAGCAAAAGGACCTCAGGCGGAAGAAAGGTCCGAGGAGGACCAAGGGACTGTATTGACTGGAGGCCCTCAGTCACGTCCCTCGGATCAGACTTTGAAATAATGGCCATTTAGGATGTGCAGGCAGATGCCTGAAGTGGCCCCAGCGCTGTCTGTGAGCCACTGCTTCCCATCATCAATCTACAATTATTCTCTGCTTCTCCTTGTTTAATGGCTGTTTGGTATGCTTACAGCTGTGTTTGTTCCATAGGTCTAGGACTGCAAGGGCAGAATTGTGTACCTGGGACAGAATGCTGAATCCTGAATGTTTCATGTTTAAAGTGTCTAGCTTGAAAAGACATAACAGTTCAGAAAGCTGTTGAGAAGGCATTCCCGTGCTCAGAGCATCATGGTCAGCACGGCCGATTATGTACATTTGCTGTCTTTGCATTATTTATTTCGGTGCCGGACCCAGACTGCAGAGCGCAGACACCACTGGGTATGCAACGACCATGACATACCCACTCAGGAAGGGCAAGCAGCATCAGGCATGTATCCTTCATCTGGGTGCAGCTGATCAGGCTCCAGGATGGTGCAGCTCACTCATTAAAGTGTACACCTTGCTACCACAGACCAAGGCATGAAGGCTGTGGTTCTATACACATTTTCCTGTGAGTAAGCCCCACTGAACACAATAGGACTTTCTTCTGAGTAGACATGCATTGGATTGCACTGTTAGTCTGCCTTTAAGGAATTTTGATGCCGGGAGGGGCAATGTGCCCATTCATCACAGATCATAGAGGCCCAACCATAAATCTGAAATGAAATTTAACTGCATGTAAGTGAACGCACAATATAAATCAGATTTACTGGGTTGATTTTGCCACACAAAATAGATCAAGCAAGTTGAGTGATGTGTCTGAACATGATCTATATGATATAATTATGGAACGATTCAAAGTTAACCTTTTTTCCCCTACAAAAATAGTCACATACTTTCATAATGGTTAGATTCTACAGGCAGGAATAATCAGTGCAGTAGTCATGTTCTAACCATTGACTACTACACTGATTATTCCTGCCTGTAAAAGTTTAAAGTGTATGTTATTCTATGTTGGGGAGGGGGAGCTTTCACTGGTGAGCTGTAAAGTGGGACCACCACAAACAAACACCATTTACTATCTTTCAAAAACATGTTGGTTCTCCATGGGAGGAGGATAGAGGTACAAAAAGGGAGGAGGACAGAGGTGCAGGTCCCAAACTGTAATAAGAAGTGGAATGAATGACGGTTCGCTTTGCATTACTCTGGCTGCATGTATTACTTACTGGCATCAGGCATGTATTACTGATTGGCAAGTATTTGTATTACTTACTGGCATGAGGGCAGCAGTAGGTGATGCTGAGCCTAGAAGAGCGGCAGAAGCAGTTCTAGGGAGGGATCTTCCTTCCAAGCCAGAGCTGTGAATGTTCCATGATTCCACAGAAAAATCACACCATGTGGAATTGGACTCAGATTTCATTTTCCTGTCTGTGAGCCTTCTATTTTACTTTTTTAAACCAAGTTTCTAGTTCTTATTGCTTGAAGATACATAGGATTGAAAGTAAATGGATAAACACCAAAACCAGGAGGGAGTAGAGGAGTTAGTGGTGTCTGCACGCCCCTTTTAACCCTCCAGGGCCAGGACTGGGCACCTGGACATGACCACATCGAAGTCAGAGCCTTCTTCCCACCCCTGCTTATCTCATCTTGGAAAGCACTTCAAAATCCAACACCTGCCATTGAGGGACCCAGTTGATGGTGTTATAAATTCTTGAGGTTATAGTTATATTATAGTTATATTATAAATTATATTTATAATAATTAGGCATACAAGCCCATTATCAGCAAGCCTCCGTGTAGAGTAGAGTAGACCATTTGCACACCATGGCCTGAGGAGTTGCCTGTTGCTGAATTGGTGCTCCCAGCACCCCAAGGGGCGTAAGCATGCTATCTGTCCTGTCTGCTTTCTTGAGATTGTTAACACTGCTTGCATGTTATCAATAAAAAGTATTTGCTTTACCCATTTATGTGCTTATTTATTCCAAATTGGAAACAATCAATGCCCTCTGGCAATACAGAGGAGTGGCTGAATAAGATGGCTCAGCCCAGGGGCTACAATGCCCTGCAACTTCCTGGTCCCTCCCCATGACAAGAAAACTTGATTAAATAAGTCACAACACATCATTTATAACAAGCATAGAATTCAGCTTTTTCTAGTACAGGAAATTTTAATTTTATTTAAAAAAACACACACATGCAGAATATGCAATCTGTGCTCAGAGGCACTCTTACCTCCAGGAGCAAAAATGTGACTTAGGCTGCAACCCTATGCACACTAACCTGCAAGTAAGCCCTATTGACTATAATGGCTGGATTTTACTTCTGAGTAGACATGCATATAGGATTGGGATGTTAGGCTGTAATCACCTGCCTGGGAGTAAATCAATGGGGCTACTTTCTGGGTAGGATACACAAATAGGTACACAAATAGGATTGTACCATAAGAAGTCATATAAAACTACCCAAAACTGCAAGTGCTGCTTCTGTGCATTTAGAGAGTGTGCTATCGACATAAAAGAAGCAGCTGCTTAGCTAACTTGCGTTCCCATTCCCAGCTATGAACCAGGGAAGTCCAAGTGGAGAAGACTGCACCTGGGAGCAGCTAGCTTAGGGCGCTTTCAGACAAGGCATTGATGACTACACCATAATTGCAATTTTGCCACTGTTCATTCACTCCCTCCTTATATGGAGCATCTGCAGGACGTCATCAGCAAATTGTTGTCCTCCAATGCTTTCTCTGTGCTTCATCCTTCTCTGCTCAGATAGCAGAAAACCCAACTTTTGGGGAGAGCAGAGGACAGAACACAAGTGCAAGCTCTTCAGTGCTACTTTTCTTGTCTCTTTGTAGAGGTGTGGTTTTCACATGATTTGGAGTGATTAAGCCTTATCACCACCATGCCTTTACAGTTCTGTATCTGGGCGCACCTTCGCCATCACATCTCCACTTGCCATCAGGTGTGATTTTTAACAGCATCATTTAAAAACCAGCAGCATAATTTTTAAACAGTTATTTATCTTTTTAATGAGTGCTATAATCCTCTTCTGTTGTGTTTTTAAATGAAAGTATTCACACAATAGCACTGAAGTATAGTTGTGCACATGAAAAATTATTTTTTAAAAGAATGAGCAAATAAATACAGTCGTGGGGTTAGGGATATGAGGGTTGATGGGGGACAGAGGAGCCTATTTCAAAAAATGATGACCAAGGAACTGTTTTTCTTTGTTTCAACATGGCAAGAAACTCCATTAAACAAAGGGCAAATCTTCAATAATTGACAGTTGCACCTCTGCTATTCTAAGCACACTTTCTGTGCATGCCAAGAGCAAAAACTACTGGGGCTTGGTGAAGAGGAAAGGAGGGGCAGGGAGCAACATTGATAGGTCACAATCACTAGTATGGATGGAATGCAGCAACATGTTGTGCACACAGAAAAAGTGCTGTATCTGCAGAAGTGTGGGAAGGGTTGCAATTCTGGATGTCACCAAAAGTGGAAAAGCAACCCCTAGGTTAAGAGCTTCTTGTCTGGAAGCACCCTTACGCCGGAAACAGATAATAGGCATCTCAGCAAACTGAAGGCAGTTTCAATGAGAAATAATTCACTAGTTATTGGATTATTTTGCGCCTGGTAAACAGGTAGAGCAGGTTTTTAGATTGTTTTAAAAGCCTGCAAAACCTGTTTGACCAGAGGGGAAAGTGGATCAAAATAAATTAGTTCATCCCATGAAGAAATAAAGTCTCTCTCAAATTGCTTTCAGCTCTCTTAAATACTACATCTGCAGCCTATTATACTGGACACTGGCAATTAGACAGGGTGACTTTAATGCACTGCATAGATCTATTTCGTTCCTGGTGGCTCCAAGAAACCTGCAACTACATACACTTTCTTTTCCCATTCCTACAATTCATTCAGGCTGGCTTGCCTTTGCATAATTTTTTGCATAATTTTTTCAGTTTAATTTCTATTTTACCAGATTATGCCCAGCTTCACAGCCTGGGAGCTGTTCCTGGTGAGAGGTCCCCATCCATGAGACCTTCAGCATTGCCCGCTAACCACCTCTTCTCTCTCCCAGGTCCGGGCCAGCGCCATTGCCCAGGATGCCGACCAGAACTACGACTATGCTAGCAACAGTGTGATCCTCCATCTGGATGTGGGCGACGAAGTCTTCATCAAGCTGGATGGAGGGAAGGTGCACGGGGGCAACACCAACAAGTACAGCACCTTCTCTGGGTTCATCATTTACCCAGATTGAGCCCACCTACTGGCTCCTACTGTCCCCCCTTTTATGCCTACCCAAACCCTTCCCCGTTGGGTCAGCTTTTATTCTCCTTGGCTTTAACCATCTCCCTGGACCCCCAGGTGGGCCCTTTGGCAAGATCCAGTCAAAAGGGTTTGGAACAGAAACTTTGGGGGGAGGTGGACTGGTGATGCTGCCCCCCCCCTTGGGTTAATATGCTGCTAGGGGGGTGGGTGAATTAAGGGATTTAGGGTGCATGGGGAATCAGGGAGGGGGTGGATATACAGGGTTAACTAATATCATCATGGGTGGGGCCCTGGACAGTACAAGCAACGTCCCTTAGAGAGGCAAAAGCTGGGTTTGGAGTCCCCTTATCTTGAAAGAAAGGGCAATGAATGCAGGATGGAATCCAAACCCGCAGCAAATTGGATGTGGAGTTCTATTTCTGTGTCAGCCCCTCCCCAGATATTTATATAAGGAGCAACGATTTGGAGAGGGACAGATTTACTAGTGCTCCCCCCCCCCATCAATTTTCTCAGAAAAGATGCCTCATATATATATTACTACCTAGTCCATTATTTAACAACAGAAAAAGCCAATGGCAAAGCGGAGCCGTCTGCCCTCCAAGAGGAGGCCCATCATCCATCCCATGTAGGAGTTTGTGCTCTCCCAGCAAGATCATCATACCATATATGAGGGGGATATGCCCTTGACTCTGGTGCTGTGTAAGAGCCGGGGGAAGAGATTAGAATAAACATTGTGCGTGCGTGTGTTTGTGTGTGTGTGTGTATTGAGGGTTCCACAGTTTGAGCCTGATCCACTTAAGCAGTCAGAGAGAACCATCCTTTCTAACTAATCACTAGCCTCCTTTGTATCGAATGGGTGCTCAACTAACTAACCCTTGATGTACAAAACCGGAGTTTTAACTCCAATTCCCCCTTGCCTTTGTACATGTATCCACAGGTTGTTGGGGCTACTGTCCACATGATGATCTTTTGTTCCATGCATGAAGATATATAGATATCCACATAGACCTTGAGCTGGGACAGAGGAGGCCCACACCCTATGGGAATCGTCGCTGCATCTTTGTATGTAAATATCTCACTGCAGCCACCATGCACCGGAGACATACATGGGACCTGCTCCCCTCCGTGACATAGGCCCTTGTACTGCAAATGGTGATGATTCCAGGAGTCAGCAGAGGTTATTAAGAGGATGATGGGTGACGAGATTAAGTTGGTTCCCTTCCAAAGACTACCACCCATCATGCATAATAGCAACACTGGTTGAAGAATGATGTGTTCCCATTCATGCCCCATTGTCTCAAAATACACCTCCCCTCCCCCAAATACGAACTGCACTATTTTTTATTTTATTTAAAAATTTATACCCCGCCTTTTCCTATACCGAGGGAAATGCCCAAGGCGGCTTATAACAGTTAAAATACATAATTTAAAAACAGTACATAAAATAAATTTAAAAAACAATAAAATCCACTGGGGGGGGGGGTAACAATGTGAAGCAGAAAAACAACAAGGCAGAACATACTGAGGCACTGGAGGCAGACAACCACCCAAACGCAAGACGAAACAGAAACTACCCCAATATGTGCCATCATCAGATTTTGAGTACATATCACTCCTCACTGAAACTCACCCACACTCCAGGGCATTTTAATGCCTTGTTATTCTTATGTTAAAGAATATATTATGTTAAAGAGAAGCCCTACTGAGAAATTCCAGAGATTGAACCTGGGACCTTCTGCATGCAAAGCAGGTGGTACAGTCCCGCCCCACTCCATTACCACATCACCACCACAAGCACATTACAAATAATGCCGGAACCCACCCACCCCACAAAAAACCCACACTACCGGGTAGACCACAACCTTAATATGCTCCAGTACAACTTCAGATGCCACCTCAAAGATCACCACATCCGTGCACTCCAAATGCGAACTCCAGGAGAGCTTCCCATCTTTAAAATGACTATCCCACCGACCACATCCACCCTTCAAAAGCACACCCCCCACATGCATCCCTAGTCCCTTGGCTTGCCCACTCAATCACTCAAGGCCTTGTCTTTCATTGCATCAGGGTCCAGAACTCCCACATGGCAGAGGGACTGGGTGAGAGACAACACTGCACTTCCCTTGTAGGTTTGCCAAGTTACAGCTTTCCTCTCCTAACTACAAAAGAAATGTCTTCTCATGCCACACATTCACACCCATGTAAGCTTCTTTCCCATGTGTGTGGCCATTTGCACATGTAACTGTGTACATGCATGGAGGTCTACACCCATGCATTTTCTCCTGTGTTGGGTGTACACATATGTGCAGATCTCCACATACTTCAGGTTTGCCAGATCAAGCTACTGCTAAGCTGCAGTTTACATGTGGTATCTGGCAGCCCTAGCATAACTATACATGTGAGTGCCAATATGGACAGAAGTGTGTAAATTAAGGTCTGAAAAAAATCCAAGTCCTCACAGCCAGAATCAGATTTTTCACACCACCCCTGCTAAGGGTTGAATTTGTGTTTCAATTTCAAATTTTCATGCCAAAACAAATTTCTCTGTGGCTGCTCTGGGATTTTTATTTTGGTGCATCCAATTGTAATGGCACTCACAGATACACATATCTCTGTACTGGAGTGCATATGTTCACATTTGAATTTGAAGCTGTACATGTCTGGGAAGAACGCATGAGTTGAAGCTACAACAGAGAGGAAGATGTGAAATGAAGATCATACCCGAGCACACGTCAATTACACATCATAACACATGAGGAACAACATGGTCACACATTTATTTGAGCATGGCTGTACATTATTTGTGGCACCTAAATGTGTAGGTAAAGAATAATTTACAAACATGCCCACACACAAACCTGTGAGTGTGCATGCATTAGGGCACAAACATGCCATGTGCAATTTATCTGCGCCTCACTCTCTTCCCTGTGGCTATTTCACCCCATCTGCCTCTTTCATTCCTTGTCCTTTCAGGGACAGAGGAAGAATCCCTCCGTTGCTGGTGGCTGCAGTCTGAACCCCACGGCAGCCTTGCTATTTTGCACAGTCCCCACTGCATGCCTGCCCTTACGTTAGCAGTTTTCAAATCCACTGAGGATCTGGACAGTGCCTAGTACATACTATACAGGCAGAAACCTGCCAGAGAGGCCCCAGGGCATTGGCCGTAAACTCAGCATCAGGATGGTTTTACTGCCAGGAACATGAATACCGCTGGGACCGCTCGACTCTGTGTCTTTAAAATGATCAGAATCTGTGTTTTATCAGTTAATAAAGATACTCTGGTTTTTGACTCATATCTTATCTTTTGCTGACATCTCATTAGCTGAATGCAAATACTGTATTTACCAAGCATTAACCCCTGTATTTAACATATACTGTACATACACAATCCCAGAAGCACTTGCATGCATACAAATGCCTGTCTGGATAAGCACAACAGCCCTCCACAGAAAATCACACGCTTTCTGTTCACATTCATATTTTCCATGCCACAGAGTACTCTTAAAAGAAGCCTCTTTACTCAGGGGCAAATGCCTGTAGCTCTGTGGCAGAGCCAGGCACATAAATGTATACTAGGTGTAGAATTCAGCTTTGTGAGAAGCTCCGCTTTCTTTTGTATACATAAAAAAGCAAGCTTCTATCCCTTTTGATTTTAAGGAACAGCAATTTCAACACCATCATCATAACACTGAACATCTGTGTAGTGTTTCCTGAACCTAGAAAGCACTTCATGTGTGTTGGTGCTAAACACCAACACTTAAATATTGGAGGTCTACACCTGTAAGGTGACTATTGTAAGGTGACTATTATTGTTCCCATATTCCAGCCAGCCAGGGAACTGACACTGAGAGGGAGTGGCTTGCTCAAGGCCACCTTATAAGCTCATGGCAGAGGGAAGATTGTTTCAAACCAGGAAAAACCCTATTCACAACTCCATCTCTCTAAGTAAAAGAAGTGCTTTGGAGCGTCTCTCCAAGGGCAGGTGTCAAAGGTTAGCATCAGGGCTGGCCCAGCCATGAAAGGAACAAAGAGGCTTGCATCAGCAGCTGGTAGCACGGGAAACAGCAGATTTGGGGTGCCCCTCACCCCGACTTACAACCACCCTCCCTCCAGCCTTCCATGAACTGAGCTGCATCAATCTGCTTCCAGTTCACTTTTAGAAAGCAGGGAGTAGATCATACACTCCAGCTTCCCTACCCACTCATTTCATTCCTTCCCTCACATGGCCCCTTTAAACTTAAAAGGACCACCTGAGGAAGGAAGGAAGGAAGGAAGAGGGTGGGAAAGCAGCCACATACCTGGCTCCTTCCTTGTGGTCCCATTAAGGAAAACAGGAAGTGCAGTGCATGCTGGGAGTTCCCAGCATGACCTGCATTTCCTGTTTTGACTAAAAAGATCATGCAGGAAGGAACATGGTAAGTAAATGCAGTTTTTTGTTTGTTTTGGCGGCAGTGAATCAGGCACCAGATCCGGTTCAGCTGTCCCTGGTCAGCATTACTGGGCAGCTGCTGATGGCCCAGAGTTCTCCAAAGGGTCCCTTGCTGATCCCCGAGACCACCTCTATGGGTATAGACCCATTGCTAGAGGTGGGGGTTTTGGGTGACCAACACAGAACGCTAAATAATGCTAATTTTAACTCAAAATAACGCGAAAAACCCTTCATTCCACAAAATATCACTGCTTTTTCTTACTTTTGAGTAATCTGCCGGTACTTTTAAGAAAGGGATCTTGCTTGGAACAGTTGCAGAGCCTCTCCAACAGCTCCAAAGGCCGTCCTGTTGCTTCCGGTTGCTTTGCTTCTGCTCCTTATCTCCGATCAGTACTGCTCTGTGTGGTTTGCTGCATATACAGCATTCCACCACTAGGTGGCGCAGACAAGAACAAGCGCAGGCAAGCCTCTTATTTCCTGTTTCTTTTACAGCACAGTATTTGAACCATGAGCTGTCGATCAAAAGGTCGGCAGTTTGAATCCGCGACGGGGTGAGCTCTCGTTGCTTGGCCAACTCCTGCCAACCTAGCAGTTCCAAAGCATGTTAATGTGAGTAGATAAATAGGTACCGCTTGCGGGAAGGTAAACAGCGCTCCATGTTCCAGCCGCATGCTACGCGCTGCGGCAAGGAGAGTCATGCCGGCCACATGACCACGGAGGCGTCTTCGGACAACGCTGGCTCTTCGGCTTTGAAATAGGGATGACACCCTAGAGTCGGACAAGACTGGACTTAATTGTCAGGGGTCACCTTTACCTTACTGTATTTCTATATTATTGCTGTATTTGAGTTGTATTTGAGCAAGCTGCTCCTCATGCTGCTCATATTTGTAAAGGTTCAATTTGTAGAGATTCAAACCAATAGGCATGAAGGGGGGGGGGCAATGAAACATAACTGTTCAGGGAAAAGATAGGCCAGAAAAACAGAGAGGCTGAAAACTGAGGATGCCAAAAATATGCATGATCATCTTATATGAAGCCTATACTAGTGTACGCTATATCTGCTCTTTTGGATAAGCTTCCAAAGCAGGAAGTGGATCTGTAAATACTACTGTTTGAAAAAACAAACAGTGGCTTAATTGCTGCATTTGCTATCACCTATCTAGTGCACATATAGTCTATCTGAACACTTTAAAAACAAATAAAATTATTTTAAAAATAATAAAAATGAAAAATTAGAACAAAACCACATGACTATTTGTATTGAATAAAAACAAATAACACCGCTATTTGCATTTTTAATCAAGAAATTTTTGAGGAAAAAACACACCAAAAAAACCCGCCTTTACCCATAGCCTTTGTGTAATGGTGGTGGAGAGACCTTCTTGGGACTCACCCAGCAGAAAAGGGCTCATGGATGGCAGGTAGCTGAGGGCCTCCTGAAACCTGCTGACTTTGCTCTCTCTCTTTCTGTGTGTATATACATATATACAGGTGTCTCCCAGTTAACAACAGGGCTACATTCTGAAATCTCTGTTGTAAAGTGAATCCGACATTGAGTCTTCAGCACCATCTAGTGGTCAATTTCGGTATAGCACGTATAACCTATGTAATATATTGCAGTTGTAATAGGAAACAAATGGCAAGTACTCCAGACACATCCTTTTAAATCCCCAGCCCATCAGCTGTTTGGTGCTAGATTAGTGCTTTGATGTTTAGTGCCTAGCATTAGAAGACAAGAAGAGCCCTGCTGGATCAGGCCAAAGACCCATCTAGTCCAGCTTCCTGTATCTCACAGTGGCTCCACCAGATGCCTCCGAGAGTGCACAGCCAACAAGATAACCTGTTTCCTGCTGTCACTCCCCTGCACCTGGGACAGAGAAAACCTACTTCTAAAACCAAAAGGTTGCTTATGGCTTGTAACCTGTGATGGACTTTTCCTCCATGAATCTATCCAAACCCCTTTTAAAGGCATCTAGGCCAGGTGCCATCACCACATCCTGTGGCAGGGAGTTCCACAGATGAATTACACTCTGGGTGAAGAAATAGTTTCTTTTGTCCAATCTAACTCTCCCTCCACTCAATTTTGGCGCACGTCCCCTGGTTCTGGTGTTGTGCGAGAGGAAGAACGTCCCTCTATCCGCGCTCTCCGTCCCATGCATAATTTTATACATCTCAATCATGTCCCCCCTCAGGCACCTTTTTTCTAGACTGAAAAGCCCCAAACGCAGTAGCCTTTCCTCATAAGGGAGGTGCTTCAGCCCACAAATCATTCTGGTTGCTCTTTTCTGCACCTTTTCCAATTCAACTATATCAGGGGAGGGGAACCTCCGGCCCGCGGGCCGGATGCGGCCCGCGAGGCCATCGGGTCTAGCTGCTGGAGAGATTGCTGGGAGGCCGCCCAACCGGCCCCTGGAGGCTCTGCCGGGTCCGTGCGGAGCCTCCGGAGGCCAGGAGAGGGCCTCCGCATGTCCTCCCGGGCCGCCGGCTCGGCCCGTTCTGACCAGGCCCTCGTCGGCGATTTTGCACATGCATACAATGCCGATGAGGGCAAGCTGCCCTCATCGGCCTTGTACGCATGTGCGAAATTGCCGACAAGGGCCTGGTCAGAACGGGCCGAGTCAGCGAGCGTGGAGCCTTTGCACGTCCTCCCAGCTTGGCCCGTTCTGACCAGGCCCTCGTCAGCGATTTCGCACATGCGTACAATGCCAATGAGGGCAAGTTGCCCTCATCGGCCTTGTACGCATGTGCGAAATCGCCGACAAGGGCCTGGTTAGAACGGGCTGAGCTGGTGAGCGAGGAGGACGTGCGGGGGCCCTCTCCCGGCCTCCGGAGGCTTCGGACGGTGAGTGCGGAGCCTCCGGAGGCCGATGGGGTGGGGATGGGGGCCTTAATTAATTAATTAAAAATGGCGGCCGGCCTTACGGCTGGCCCGCAAACAAAATTTAAATATTTAAAATGGCCCTCGGCGGGGAAAAGGTTCCCCACCCCTGAACTATATCCTTTTTGAGGTGTGGTGACCAGAACTGGACAGCTGATGGACTGGAGATTTAGAAAACCATTAAAAAGGATTTTAAAAGGGCTGTGAGTGCTTCCTGCCTCCATTTTGTAATCAGCAGCAAGCTCAGGCAGCAAGTGGCAGCAACTTTTTGTAAGTTACTATACAGGGGGACTGCCATGATATCTGTGGATCATCGTTAAACGAACCATTGTTAACCAGGGGACACCTGTACTACATTCATCAATAATCATTCTAAACACACACACACACACACACACACACACACACACACACACACACACACACACACAGGGAGAGAGAGAGAGATTTGGTCTACTGATGCAGCAGAGTGAGGTGGTACAGTCAAGGCAGTCAAGAGGGTGGGACCACTGAGAACACACAGAGAGTTTTTCATCATTTTTTAATGTTTCCTCTTCCTCACATACAACACAAAAGCAAACACCTAGCCCAGCAGGAAGGAAGTGTTCTAACCCAGTCTCTTCTCTCTCTGCCCTGCTGGATCTCTACTTTCCGCCAGGCAGGTTTTTGACGCTGCTTTTGTTTTCTGCAAAAGGTCCTTCTCACAGACGCGATCCCCCGCCAGCAGCCTGAAGCCGCACAGCACATTCTATCACTTTACTCTGCTGCTGTATGTATCAGCCAGGCCTCATGACATGTTTTGAGGGTGACCAGTGAAACGGAAGGAAAATTCACAACTCAATTCCTGAGGGATGGAGAAAAAAAACAAACAGGGTGTGTGTGTGTGTCAGATTCCTGAGGGGCAGCCCTACTGGCCCATTGCTATTACTACAATCCGGTGGCACAGTAAAAACAAGCAAGCATATTAGCCCTGCCTCAAGTGTACTTTATACTGTGTGCAGTTGTGCCTGCAGCTGCCTCTGTTCAGCTGTTCAGAGGGAAGGGATGAAGGGGGTCTCTACACACATACAATTGTCAGTCCAGGACTGGAGCCAGTGGTTGGGGTGGAGACAGTGGGCGCAATCTCACTCCATGTTGCTTTCAGAATATGCATGCAGCAGAGTATGCATTTGCAAAATGGGGAGAACATGCATGTAGGTGAAAGGAGGATAAATGTTCACAGGCCAGACCCATTTTCTCAGAGGCCAGAAGTTAGCCCCTTAGGTAGATACATATGTCTATAGATATATAGACATACACACGTGCACACCCCTACCTGCCTACTGTAGTTTGGGAGACATAATGGGAAAGTCCACCCCCTGCCTCCCCCAAACTTCATCCTGGCTCATACTATCAGATCATCCCGTGCCAATGCCATATATTAAGAGACACGCCCCATCTTGGACTGGCAACTCCTCTACAGCAAAAGGAGTGACTCGCATGCACGCACGCGCACGCACACATACCTCTTCTCTCCATTTGATTGCTCTCAGTTACTTTCTCCTGCCCTGCAGGGGACATCAGTGTTGACCAAGGAAATTCGTTTAAATTGCTTTCACTAGGCAGGCAGTATAAATGCATATATTTTCACACACATCACTCAGATTAGAAGGCACAGTGTATGCACCTGTATCCCACGCTCACTATGCGTGTCGACGCTCACACATTTTCGTCCGCCACCTATGTTATGTATAACCTGCACACCAAACCGTCCATGTTTGACAAGCCCATGTGCAGGCTTCGTGAAACGTCTCCTTCCATAGGTAGCATCAGAGCGGTGCTAATTGGGCATGGTATTATGCCCGACTCTAAAATGGCTACTTAGTAAGGAACACCTTTGTGGATGCAGACACATGTAGTATGTCAGCAGCACTTGAACATACACATGTAACCTGTTAGTGCTGCAGAGAGAGAGAGAGAGAGAGAGAGAGATGCCCTGCTGCTTTTACTGCTGTGCTGTGTAACTTCATGTGTGCAGAGAGCCCCTGCATGGAAGGGCATCTGTGCCCAATGGAGGTTGCTCTTCCCTGGCCCCCTCTGTGTGGAGTCCTCCCTCCCCCCCCCCACTCTCCCTCTCCACTGCAACCAATGGCTCTTTGGTGCTGCACACTGGCCCCTGTCACTGCACTGACAGCTGATGAGAGGCACTTTTGCCGTAATGAGCTCCCCAGCCCTGCTGAGGTGGGGAGCTGGGGATTTAAACTTCCTGACTGATCAGACTGGGGAAGCAGCTAGGAGAAGGAGTCAAGGGCCAGGGAGTCATGTGGTGGCTGTTGGGAAGAATAATTCAGCAGAACTCATCAATGCAGAAGCGCGGGGGGGGGGCAGAGAGGCTGAACAGAGAACTCCCTCTAGTCCTGACCTATCCCTGTCTCTCTCCTCCTCCCCCCTCCCACCTGCAGACATCGCCAGCCTCATGGCCAGAATTTGCATTAGGCAAACTGCATACTGGGGGAGGGAAGAACTAGGATGGATGACAACGTGCAAAGAGAGGGTGCAGAAGCGAAACATGGGCTTTAAAGAACATCAAAGGGCAGCCAGGACAGATTGTGGAGGCCTGTGAAAAAAACACAGAGCTGTGTGCCTCTGTGCGGGTATGATGGACAGTCTGTGAGTATTCGTGTGTGCACTGTGGTGTTTACGTGTAAAACTGCTTGAGGACACTCAGTTATTAATCGTGCCACAACCAAAGGGCAGATGAGCCTTGGGGATTGTTGAATGATGAGAGTGAATTACATGCTTTTTAGGAGCCCCATGGTTAGGGTTTTATTAATTATATTATTATTATTATTATTATTATTATTATTATTTATTGCCAACTGAGCAGATAAACCTCAGCCTGCCCATTTTTTCCTGTTTGGGGCCAGTACCAAAAAAGCAGAGAGAGGCAAGACCAGGTGATTATCCCTTATATACTTCAGGTTAACAGACAGCTTTTGTGCCAGGCTGCTGGCACCCGGACCCTGCAAAAACACCGAGCTTGGTGCCCTGGCTCAGTCCACAGACCTGTTCTTGTCTCTGCCCCCTGACCCAGAGGGTTCCATCCCTAGACCCTCACCCTGGAACCCAGTACGTTTTGCTTACTGTTCTGTTAAGAGTTGTCAACCCTGCCCAGAGTGGTCTACCAGAACTCTGAATATAGCTACTGAACGTAACTAAAACTCGGTACAGACTTGACCCTGCCATCAGACCTGCATAGCGTGGACCCATCATGCTGAATTTAGCCCACTGGACTCAGGAAATGTCCTGGTTTTGCTACCTGCTTGGAACTGCAAAAAGGGAGAGAATGTCAAGCATCTTGTTGGTCACAATACATGGCTAATGAGCTGTGTTCAGCTTGGTGGGTCACTTGTTGCGCAGGCCTGAACTAACTGCATGTCAGCACAAGTGCTTTTCCAAGGGGGGGGGCTATGCACCTGCTTGACTCCAACATGCAATGGCCTTGTGGCATCTACACCACACCTTTAAGCCAAGTTGCACATCAGCAGGTTCACTCATGTTGGCCTTCTAAGATTTCAGCAAGGCTGATCCAATGTTGGAAGCGGTTCCTTTCATCACCCCACAAGGGACCCTGTCCTACGAATAGGAGAAAAGCCCCAATTCCCTAGAATTGGAAGCAGCAGATCCCAGAGAACGACGTATTCAGAACATAAGATGTCTTGCTACATCAGATCAAAATGTCCACCTAGTCCAGCATTCTGTTCTCCAGATGCCTCTGTAATCTCCCAGCAGGGCACCAACATAATGATCTTTCCCTGCTGTTTATACCAAACATCTGATACTCAGAGGTATATCACCTGCATGTTACATGGTGCACTTGGAAGGGAGTGCATAAATGTATTGCAAAGAAGAGGGTACCCAAAACCCAGAGGACCCAAAGATCCTCTGCTCTGTACACTACCGAATGGAACTTGGCCCCTCTCCCTGATCAGAAAAGTGATTCTTCTGTAGTGGAAGGTCAAGGATTCTTTTTGAAAGGGAGATTCCTAGTTAAGAGCCAAGATGCCAAGTTAATTAATTTTCCTTAATGACCAGTACTGGTTTCTTCATGAAGCTGGTTGGAACTGGAAGATATCCAGAGATCTCCCTGGAATGAAAAAGGCACCAAAGCTGGAGGAGAAGGTGAATCCCTTTCCACAAACTAAGGGGATGGACTGATGTAAGAAAAGGGTGTGAGTGAAGAAAAGAGTAGTTGGCTGTTTTGAGGGGAGACAGAGAGAGAAGAGAGAGAACACGGACACCAAGAGTTGGCTGAAGGAAGGCAAAGTGTCTGTAAGGAGCCAATGTCAGGTAACAGATTTGTTGCCTTGTTGCTCCAGTGTGGAAACTTCAGGGAATGTCCTTCAATCCCACATGGAAGGCTCACAAAACCCGTTTACAAGTGTTGCTAGTGGGACCAGTGACCTGAATCATACCACTGTCAGCTCTCCAGAAAGACTGATGGCCACATGAAACTACCATTGGCCCATCTAACTCAGGGCTCTCCACCCCAGCAAGAGCTCCCCAGTGTCCCAGGCAGAGTGCTACCCCAGTTCTGCTCCTTGAGATTCCCTTTTGTAACTGGAGATGCCAGGAATTGTACCCTAGCAAATGCCCTTCGGTATGCAAAGTGCACACGCTACCACTAAGCCATGGCCCCGAGTTCCAGTTGCCCATATCCAATCTAATCAGCTGCAGATAATGGTCAATATGGGTTTTACATCACATTCATGCGCTGTACACAATACGTGCTTACAGCAGACAACAGCTTATCCCACAAACTAATAAAAATGGTTACCTTTTTTTGTTGTTGCCGTTTTAATGCCGATTGCCAAGGTCAGGAAATATATTACCTTATCTCTTAAACTGGATAAAATGAGTTTACATCAACATGTCTGGTCTGAGGAGTCCATTATATTAGTAATAAAAGCAGTCACTTAAAAAAGTAAAATACAGCTCTCTATTTGGTCAATCTTCCTGTGCCTACAAAAAGGAGACTTTTAAATGAACACCATCGAGGACAAATACACAGTCGAATTCAGTGTGGTACTGAATAAAGGACTTTGCACAGAGGCTGCCAAGCAACTCCATAGTGTTTTAAATTGTAAGGAAAAGAGGCACAGGCCCCAATAATCCTATACAAACTGGCAGCACAGCAGCAACGGTGCATGTATCCAAAGCCCATCCAGTACAAAGGGGGAGGAAGAACTCCAGACCCCAGGCCATGCCAGGCCAGAGCAGCCCTCCTTAGAACGCTGCCAGAAGCCATGGAAACCCCAACACAGCCCATCATCCACAGAGTGGCAGCCTGATGCGAGTGCAACATCAGCCTGATGCGCAAGGAGCCAATCGCCACATCTGCCCATTGCTGATAGCCAGAGAAGCCCTGTCAGGGTGAACCAAGCAGAAGGGAGAGGCAAGCACAGGTCCAACGAGCAGCTGCCACTGGGACAACACCACCCTAGGAATGACTAACCCAGCAAGGGTCACCACCACAGCCAACCATGGGGAAATACCTCATGATGACACCACGCACACATGCCCATACACAACATTAGGAACCCCTGCAGCCGGGGTTCAAGTCCCCTCATCCCACTCATGCAAACACACCCACCCAAGGAATACCTTTTTGAGTAGAGCAAGGGTAGAAAGATAGCTCCCTTGGAAGTGGGCAGCCATGTGAAATTAAACACACAAGCCTCTCTTGTGGTAAGGGATTGATGGAGTCCCCCAGCTGGAAGGAATGCTTTTGCCAGGGGAGGGACTGGGATAAGTCACAAGAGGAGCCTCAGCAGCACTTACATAAATCAGGGTGCTGGTAGCCGACTGCACAGACAGACAGCCTAGGAGCCAGGCAAGATAAGCTTGAGCCCAGTCAAGTGGCTTGCCTTACCCAGCAAGCACTCAGCTTTTGCATGACTGGCTAGATTAAATGACAGGGACAAAAGAGGGGTGAAGGGAAGTTTAGAAGAACCAGTGCATGTCTATTTTGAAGCCCCATTTTGTCCAATGGTGCTTACTCCCAGTAAGTGTATTTAGGATTGCAGCCTTAGACTGTTAAATACATTTACCTGGGACTATGACACAATGGGACTTGCTTCAAAATAGACATGCATAAGATTCTGCTGTGTGCGTATGTTCAGTGGGATTTACTTCCAAATAAGCATAAACAAAATATACATTGGAAAAGAGGTATCTCACTATTTGCAGTTCTTCTGGAGGGACAAGGGAGGGAGAAAAATTCTGGTTACTAGCTTGCTTCTGTCCCATGAAACAAGGGGCAATTTGTTCATTTCTCTTAGCAGGTTTATTGCTGCCCAAGGTCCATTTGTTCACTGCAACTTCCAGAAATGCACCAAGGAAAACAATTCATCCAAACAGGTAGAGCTGGCAGGGAAACTCCAATCTTCAATGCAAATTCAGTTTATACCAGTGAGTGAGGAAACAGAATAGGAGAGCTCAATTGAAGAGTAGCTTGTTTCATTAATACTGAAGCTGTTTGTTTTTTGTGAAACATAAACGTAATCATATCACTGAGTTCCTAGTCTATATTCAACACTTCCTCCTCCTCCTCGCTCTCTCACACACACTGTTCTCTCTCCGCACAACTCCGGACTGTATCCGCAGGGTTCCGATTATTTTCCCTACAACATACCGGCACATTTCTTTTTCAACTCCCAAATTCCATGTCATTTTACACTCAGTCAACTATTCTTGCCAAATCTGTCAATATTTGCTTTACATTTCATTATTTAAAAAAAAAAATAAAAACAAATGGAACATTTTCAAGTTTTCCTATTTATTTCCCTGTTCATCCAAACCTCAAGCAAGGATCACACAGCCAATGTCTTTCATTTTTGTTTTAAATTAAAGCAAAAAACCAGTATATGCAGCAATTGAGAGAGAGAGAGAGAGAGAGAGAGAAATGCCTTCAAGGCATAGTTATACTAAGGCCAGCATACATTAATTCACTATCCTCTGGTTAAAATTTGACTATTCTGGCTACAGCAATAACTTCTTAAGTATGCTAACAAATACACCAGATGAATCAAGCAAATTTCTCTTAAATCTGATGTGCCTAAACAAATTCCAAGCTCTCTCAACCTCCTCACAAGTAAATAAAACACCCCAATTCTACTCATGTTTACTCAAAGCAACTCCCCCTGAGTTGGATCCTAAGTTATTTTTATGCTTCCATAAGGGGGATTTCACACATGAGAGTAATAGTGCAAGGTTGTTGAGCCCCGTAATCCAAATGGAATCTGACTAGGCTTTGCATGTGCACACCACATTATGCGGCAAATTCACAATGCATTCCACAACATGTTGCAGAACATGTTCCACAAGACATGCCACTGGTGGGTATAAAATTACATAGCCCAACAATAACAAAATGCTTTTCTGGTGCTTTGGAAGTTAGACCTATTCTTGGGTATATTTGGGGCGCTGATTCCAAAACTGGCATTGGTTTTGCCCTATCAGCTCTGGTTCTGGAGATACAGCATAGCCACCTTGTATGCGGATTCAAACAGCTTCCTCATGAGGAAACCATGGCATCAGCTTCCTCAAGAGGGAGCTGCTTGAAAGCATATAAGGTGGCTATGCTGTATCTCCAAAACTAGAGCTGATAGGGCAAAACTGATGCCCTTTTTGGAAGCAGCACCTCAAATATACTCAAGAACAGGTCTAACTTTTAAGGCACCAAAATGCGTATTGGGTTGTGTTATTAATTCATTGTTGTTTCATTGTAATCTTCCTTGTGTGCTTGTGCAACCACACACAGAGCAGCATGAAACGCTGCAAGACCTCCTGTGTTCTAGCTCAGCACTCTCCTCCCCTCCACATTTCCTCTCCCTCTCTGTCCCCCTCTTCAGTTTCCAATCCAGGGAATGGGAGGAGGAGCAGTGATGGCAAATAGGTTGACAGAGATGGGCGCCCCCCCCCAAATCTGCTGCCTGAGGCAACAGTTTCAGTTGGACTCATGGATGGGTCGACCCTTTCCTTAGGACACAACTCTCTGCTTAGATTAGGCTAAATTTGCAATCCTGTGTACATCCATGGAGGTGAATCCCATTGAAATCACATTCTTTCTGAGTAAATATGTTTAGGACTGCATGGCTCACGCATGTAGCTCTACAGAAATACTATATTTGTGGAGGATCTCATACTTTATCTGTTAATATGCCTCAACCAGCTGGAGATGTTAAATTTCATTGTAATCTGGAATTCATCTTCCAGAACAAAGTACACTTCAGGTGATTCTGAAGATAAGGTTGCACAAAAAGAGACAGGCCTTGCTGTTTGTAGGGGTAGGATTTGTTATGAAGCTGCAAGAAAACATGGTCAGTTGCAAGCACTTTCTGTGGCAGATAATGCAAACTACACATTGATGAATATGTAAATCACTCTGTCTCTTACGCACGCGTGCGTGCTATATATGATTTGGATAGCCTGTGATAAATGTACTTTGTGACAGCTTACGACCAAGGCAATAAACCTGAATGTGATCATGCAGATATAGGTCAGTATTGTCAACACAAATTGGCAGTGGCCCTCCAAGGTTTCAGACAGGAATTTTCCTCTTTCCTACCTGGAAATGCCAGGGATTGAACCTAGAACCTCTTGCATGTGAAGCAGGCACTCTACCACTGAGCTACAGCCCGTCCTCCTACATGCATGCAGGATGGTGTACCTAACGTGGTGTGTAGAACTTAATTTGAGTCAGGGCTCAGATCCTGAGCTTGTGCTGAATACTAGGGCTCAGTCCTGAAGCCTGTGGACAAGGAAAGTGCTTCTGAGGTCCCTTCAAAGTGCCTTGGGATATGGTCACCCTGCTTATCCCAAGGTCAAAGCAGGGCACTACCTTTCTCCCAGTGAACGAAAGGCAACCCCCACCCCCTTGTGCAGATGTTCCACGGTCCTGTCTCAGCCAGCCAGCCCTATCTCATTACAGAGAAGGGCTGAACATTGTCTCCTTGATTGAGAGCGGCTTTGGGTGCGGCTAGAAGACACCTTGACAAGCTGACGCGCAAGTACTTTGCACCTCAACCTTTTGCTTGTGCTGGAATGTCAGAGTGTGAGTGTGAGTACATACACAAGCCGAAGCCAGGAGATGTGGTCCCGAGGTTGAACTGCCTGAAGACTGCCCGAAGCTAAGCAGGAACAGCCCGTTTCTGTGTTGGAAGGGAGATCAGAAAGTCACTGATAAGCTGTCATGACCCTCGGTGGCAGAGAGGAGTCGCTGTTGCGTGGTGCGGTGAGAGAACAGACTGGAATGCTGAGAATGTCAGTGACAGAGCGATGACAACTGGAAAAATGTTTCCCTGTTCAGCATGATCTGTGGCGTCCTCTGGAGAGCTCGAGGCTTGTGTTCAGCAGCTAGTGAAGATGACTACACCATGGAGGAAAACAGCTGGAATTGAAGCGTTCTATATAGAACAAAAATTGTAAAGACCCTTATTGGGTCTAGACAGCCTGCCTATGTAAACCGCCTTGAACAACATCTGAAGAACAATCTGAGGATAAGAAAGGTAAGAAATAAATAAATAAATAAATAAAATCTCCCCCCCCTGCAAGTTCTTCTCTGGACATTACAGTAGAAGCACATGTACACACACTCAGGGAGAAGTATGAGGCCCTCGCCCATCCACTTGGGAATGTTTTTGGTAATATGCAGAGTTGCTCATAAGGCCAAACTACCTACTAAATTCAACATGTTTGGCCCGCCACCATTATATTTTCTTTTCAAATGTAAATAGAATCTCTGAAACAATCAAGATTCCCCCCCCCCACACACACACACACACCAGGAGTAGGGAGATAGTGTTTAACCTTCCCTTCCACACATCACAGTCCCAACAAAAAAGCTCCCCCAGTTGCTGTCAACCCCAGGTGAGAAGTTTCCACTGATGTCAAGGGAAGTTTACTACTTTAACAGGCTGTGCCAAAGACTGGAGGCAGCCCAAAATTCAATGGGAGTTTAAGGTGGTATGAAAAGAACCAGCCTTGTCCATGCGCTTACACATTGCTTTTGTCTCATTGCTACCTCTGGTGAAATGGACCAGTGCTTCAAAAAAACCTGCAAATCTCCATTAAGCCAGAGAAATGAGCAGGACAAAATAAACTGGTGTGCATTTACCCCACGGGTGAAGAATATAGAGCTCTCTCAACTCTCAGCAACTATCGCCTGTCTCTAGCCATTGACTCTAACCCTGACATAGAGTTAGGAGTCCTGAATCATTTCTTTATGCCACTTTAAGGCACATTCCCCATTTGATCGTAGAATTCCATTGTCCTCCTAATGCATTCATTTGTGCTCCAGCACACCAACTACTGAAAGCTACGGTAGGTAAGCAAAAAAAAACAAAAAACCCTTTTGCAAAACTTGACATGGAAGAAGTCCCTGCAAAAACATGGGAATGGTACTGTGGAGCGATATTGCTCCTTCCACTGCCTCACCCATGATGACCCCACACTCACAACCTGCTGTTCAGCCCAATGAAAGGTCAGTGTGCAGCTGTTGTATAGTTAATGGGGATAAAGTGTTGAATGAGCATTTTGGATTTCTGTCTCTCTTGCACCCCATGCAAATACACTCTGAAGTAGTTCATCACTCCATGCTAAGAATGACTAAATCTTTGATATTTTTGTAAAATAATAAAACACACATCACTCAAACCTTACACACTTGCACTGCTTGGAAAATGATTAAATTTTCATTGGAGGGGGAAGAGACAGAAGTTGAGCAGAGTTGGCCCTTTCCCTTGGAATGCTCTCTGCAAATATACCACAATTTCTGGTGTATTTGTTTGTTCCTCTCCCTGCTGAGAGCTTGTCAAGCAAGACTTTGAAACAGAATTTGGTATATAGACAGACACTGCAAAAAGCATTACAAAAAGGCATCACTAGGGGCTTCTTGGTCTAGGCTGCCATCTAGTGGTCATCATTGTGCTTGGCATGCTTAGGGAATCAACAAGACACACCCCTCTTTTGCAGAGAGGTAGTCATCCCAGAAAGGCAGAAACTTTTTAAGTCATGCAAAATCTTTTCTTCCAATACCATGGGGGAAAGGTTTGACTTCAGCAATACAGTAACCAGACCTAGACCAGCTTCAGCAAGGCAGCTGTATCATGTGCTCCAAAACCATGCCTGGGACCTCTGTCCCCTCCACCAAGGCCAAGGGCTCAGGGTGGGCAACAGTCATCTAAGCATCCTACCTCACCCCTCCCCCTGGACGGGTTTTGCCGATACTTACTTGGCCCCAAGTGGGGGTTGGGAAATAATATGCAAAGTTGCTAAGAGTCCAGAATCTGGTAAGAAGTCTTCCCTATTCCCTAAAAATGGTTGAATACCTTCTTACTGGGGGGGGGGGGGGGAGAAATACTGTGGGTTGTGGAGTGGCAGTGTCTCTAGCAGCAGCTATGGTAGGTCCTGTGTAGCCTATGGGGTGAGGGGGGGGGAGAGCAAGAGATTGCTAAACCTGCTTGCCATTTTTTCAATCCCTTGGTAGGATTGAGACAACCAGGAGCCTGCTGAAATGCACCTTTATTAATGTTCCCTATGGAGGAGGGGGCATAGCTGGTGAAAGATATTTCACATCATCATCATGAATATATGAACCTTTGACAGGCTACCCTATCAAGCCAAGCTTTTAATTTTAAGATCACCTTGAGTGTCCTCACATAAAATGTTGGTCTCCTTCACAACCACCTTGGGGAGACTGGTGCAAATTCAATTTTGTTTTAACAAATAATGTAGTGCGGTCCCTATAAAGACCACAGCATTAATACAGGATAGCAGAGAACTAGAACATTTCTGGAACAGAAGAGGAGTGGGTGGATACCAATGTTTCACAGATACGGGATTAGACGCCATGTAGTAAGCTTGAAAGGTTTAATGAATTACAAAAACCGCAGCGGGTTTCCTAACCGGGCAGCCGCTCGCAGCACAAACACATCAAACAAATCCAAGGATGGAAAACAGCCCAACGTTTCGTTCTGGAATCTCAGAACATCTTCTAGGGGTAGACAATCAGCAGATTGTAGGTGAAAGTTGTCTAAATTCACCTCTTAGTCCGTATAAGTACACAAAAGCGCGGGAATCCCCAGTTCCTCGAAACCGGAAATGACCTGACCTGACCGCACCAGCTGTCAAAAGTTGCAATCAGCTGTACTCCGATCTCCTCTCCTGTCTCGATCTCTTTTTTGATGTAAAATTGGCAGCCAGATATGGTTGGAAAGTGCCAAGTCCTGCTGGCGATTCAAAAGTTTGCCAGTTTCTAGATGTTTGCTGATCTCCAATGACTCTAGGCGACGCAAAATTCTGGGGTTGCTTTCATTCTGCAAACACTTAGCGCTGCTAAAACCGACAGAGTGTCCTTCTTTGAGAGCATGTTCAGCAACAGCTGCCTGTTCAGGATGATTAAGTCTATAAGATCTCTCATGTTCAGACACTCTAGTATTGATACTCCTGCCAGTCATCCCGATGTAATATTTATTGCATTCGCACTCAATCGAGTAAACTCCTGCGTTTGACAATGTTGCTCTTTTATCTTTTGGATTTCTTAATGCTTGTTGTAATTTACATGTGGGTTTGAAAATGGTCCTTACGTTGCCTTGTTGTAATATTCTGGCTATTTTGTCGGTGGTACCTTTGATGAATGGTAGGACTGTCCAGATTTTTTCTTCTGTGTTGGTCTTTTCATTTTCAGTTCTTGTATTGGTTGATCCTTCCCTTTTTGTTTTTATCTTGTGGTTTTGTTGTTTCCAGCATCTGTCAATTTGTGCATAGGAATATCCGTTGGATTGAAGTTGTTCATATATGGTCCTTTTTTCCACATCTAAGGAATCCTTGTCGCACACTTTTATAGCTCTATACACCAGGGAATTGATCAATGAGTTTTTTTGAGCTGGGTGATGGTTCGAGTTATGGTTTAAATATCTCCCAGTGTTAGTCAGTTTCCTGTAAACACTGTGGCCCAGGGATAGATCTTCTTTTCGTGACACCAGGATGTCCAAGAAAGGTAGAGTTTTGTTGTTTTCTTTTTCTACAGTAAACTTGATTTCTTTACACTGTCCATTTAGATGTGTCACAAATTTGACTAATTCTAAGTCCCCATATGGCCATATGCAGAAAACATCGTCGACGTATCTGACCCACATGTCCGGTTTCAGGGTGGCTGAGTCCAGGGCTTGTTTTTCAAATGACTCCATGAATAGGTCTGCAACAGAAAAAAACTACAGAAAAAAACTCAGGAGTGGGTGGGTTTGTCTTTTTAAAAACTAGAATGAGCCACACACATAGCCAAGAGCCATGTGAACTCTCTTTTGGCAGAATCCTCCTTGTTCAGTGGATTCCTACAGGTAGTTCTCCACATAGCAGAGATGGGGGGGGGGGGGGTGTTTCCCACATCACAGCAAGAGTTGTAGTGCTGTTGTTCCTGTTCCCTTTCCTTAAGTCTTGTCCCTCTGGGCTGGTTCAATTATTAACCGCAGGCCCAAGGCCCTACAAACCACCTCAACACAAAGCTGTGCCTGATTGAATTGCAACCTGTGACCTTTGCCACCCACAGCAATACTTCACCTTGCTGAGCAATGGAGGGAGGGCAGGAAGGCAAGCTTTAAGTAAGAGTTGGAAGCCTATATGTGGGAAGGTTGTAGTTAAACCTTTGCATTGCCCAGAGGGAGGAGAGAGAGAACCATTCATTCTCATTTAGCTTAGATGAAGCAAGGTGGGTGTAGCTGAATGGAACAGGGACTGCTGCACCATCCATCACTACCCATTGGGCCTGACAACTGAAGAGATTCAGGCATCAGTCTTTAAGCAGCAGCCTCATGCAGTGTGGCCCAGACCGTACATGTAGTGACAGGAAACCATCCTTGTGAAGGGCAAGACCTTGCCTCCGACAAAAACTTTTTAAAATATACTTAAGACTTACCTTACAACTATTAGTGATATTTCACTGGTCCTAAATTAGTATTTTCATAAAGGAATCTACATGCAACTCTGTCTTCTGTTGTCACTGGCGATTTACACAGTTTTCATTCTGGATGAATGAGTTTTCATGAGCTGGGATGAGGTGGTTCCGAGCTCACATTCATGAAGCAAGAAATCTGCACCTGCATGCAGCAGTGTACATAAAGTTGCATGCCAATTTTTATAAATTACTTTCAAGGTAGGCATTTGTAACTTGTGAATGCCTCCTTAGGTTCCCCCCCCCCAATTCTCAACTCTTTAGAGACGACAGATTTTAAAAAAGGACAAAATAGCAACAGCAACAATTCTATTTCAAGGAAAAGGCATATATAAATACCATTTGAAGTTTGTTGTTGTTGTTCAGTCATTAAGTCATGTCCGATCTTTCCTGATCCCATGAACCATATCCCGCCAGGCCTTCCTGTCCTCCACTATCTTCCTGAGTTTGCTCATTTTCATGTTCGTTGCATTGGTGATGCTGTCTAACCATCTCATCCTTGGCCTTCCCCTTCTCCTTTTGCCTTCAATCTTTCCCAGCATCAGAGTCTTCTCCAGAGACTCCTCTCTTCACATTAGGTGGCCAAAATATTTGAGCTTCAGCCTCAGTACCTGTCCTTCCAGGGAACAGTCAGGGTTGATTTCATTTAGGATTGACTGATTTGATCTCCTAGCAGTCCAAGGGACTCTCAGGAGTCTTCTCCAGCACCACAGTTTGAAAGCATCTATTCTTCGGCGCTCAGCCTTCCTTATGGTCCAACTCTCACAGCCATACATTGCTACTGGGAACACCGTACTCCCGTCCCAATTTTGAACCAATCGATTGTTCCATGGCCGGTTCGAACTGTTGCTTCTTGACCCGCATACAGGTTTCTCAGGAGACAGGTAAGGTGGTCTGGTACTCCCATCTCTTTAAGAATTTGCCACAGTTTGTTGTGATCCACACAATCAAAGGCTTTTGCGTAGTCAATGAAGCAGAAGTAGGGTTTTTTTTTTTTTAGAACTCTCGTGCTTTCTCCATGATCCAGCGCATGTTGGCAATTTGATCTCTAGTTCCTCTGCCTCTTCGAAACCCAGCTTGTACTTCCGGTAGTTACTGTGGCATTAAGTATTTTCGTAGAACATGTGTGGTTTCAGTCGTGCTCGTTCCCCTTTGGAACCTATTAATCAGTGCTTAACAGCCGCGGCTTTCTCAGCATCGCGCTTTGATCAGCTGCTGCTAATTGCCCCCGTTTAGACACAGGAAGTGTTTATATTCCGTTAACTCTCCCTGGTCTTTTAAGTTGTCTCTAATTGTGTTATGGGGGATTTCTGAAGATGCCACGGGTGTACGTGTGCGAAATGTCAAAATATGTTTTAACATCTGTGAAGTTTATTTATTAAAATAAATTGTGTTTGAGTATGATGGAGTTTCCCAGCAACATGCAAATTTTTAATTACTGTGGCATCCTTGACTCCTGCCAATGCAGTCTTGCTGAATGGCAACGATTAATTCAGACTCTTAAGATTTAGAACTTAAATCTGGCATTTTGCTAACCGCTCTTAACCTCTGTCCTTTGTGCTAATCTTAAGTGTACATGAAATAATTGCATGTTCCTCAGGACCGGCCCACAGAAGGTGCCAATGCCTTACATCAAAGGTCAGACAGATTTGGGATGCTTTTAACCCCGAGTCTGCTGCCGCCACCCTCTTCCATCCTGCTGCAGATGGTGTTGCTCCAACTTCCAATCACTTAGCCAACGAGAAGCAGATCAGGTGGCAGTAATCCAGGCCCCTGCCCTCCAGGACTTCATGAAGAACCGAGGTAAAGGGGTTGGGAAGTGGTTCACTGCTGCCACGCACATGCCCCCCCCCAACCCATGTGGAAAGCAGTGATCTGCTTCCCTATCCCCTTACCTTGCTCTTCCCTTGTGCAGTCCCTTTCAACACAGTGGTTCCCAACCATCCGTCCCATTCTCCAGTGGTTCCCAAACTGAGTGCTGCGGCATGTTTGCCGCTCTGAGCCTTTGCTTGGAGTCGGTGGTTCGGCCTGCTCCATGTTGTCATCGCCCAGCAGCAAAAACACGAAGCAACCCTAAAGACTTGGAGCAGAGGCTTGTCTCAGTGTCCAAAGCTGTGTGTGTGAATGTGTCATTATCTGAAGAGGCTGCCCATCTGGAGCTTCTGTCCAGAGTCTTCAGGGTTGCCTCATGTTTGTGTTCTTGCAACCCAGAAGTAATTGACGGTGATGTAATGACATCATTGCCAATTACTTTTGGGTGCCGAGCTCCACATCTGTGGCATGAAGGGCACCATGACTGCGGTAAATTTGGGGACCACTGCCTCAGTTGTCTCCCTGGAGTCTGGTTTAGTTTGTGAGCCCCATGGGGCAGGGACCCACCTTCTCTCCTGCTGTAAGGCACTGTGCCTGTGGGTGGGGCTTCTTATAAATAAAAAAATCTTGATTTAGCCAATTGTAGAACATTTGCTTGAGTAGACATGAAGACAATAGTCTATTGATTGCATCTATATCCTTGTGCTCCTCTAGGGAGCCAAGGCTGGAATACATGAATTCATCCTCCTCCCTCCATTTCATCCTAACACCCCTGCAAAGTAGACTAGGTGGAGACACACACACACAGGCTCACCCATCTTTCACAGCTGAGTAGGGTTTGAACTGGAGCATCCTAGTCCAACACTATCACTATACCACACTGGCTGTAAAGAAGCCCTTCTTGCTGAGGCACTATTTCAGTTGTAGGATTAAACAAGGGAGAGGCACTACTGTTCCATAGTTTATGCTTTGAGTTTTGATCTCTTACCCAGTCTTTGAGACAGAATAGAAGAAAATTCTATTCCATGTGGTATACATTAGCAATAGCCACATACTTTTTTCGATCACCAAACTCTTGAGGCCTTCCCAGACAGACCTATTCATAGCAAATGTGCAAGGGGGAGCAGGATTGCACCTACTAGCCACACACCCCAATACACCTGCTGGCCAACCTCCCCAGACCCCCAAATTAACTGGAGCCTGTGGTTGGATTCAGACCCTTCTTTACTGCCTTGACCTAGAAGCCCATCTATAACAAGAAACTTCTGCAATATAAAGCAGATGACCTCACCATTCCCCACAACCATTCCCAGTTAACTAGAAGCACCTATGACAAAGGCAAATAAATGGAGGTTACTCATTAAGATTTGCTAAGGAGCCTTCTGGCTTTTGGCCATGAGTTGTGCTCTTGTTTTCAAATAGCCATTTCAAGAATGTTAGGTTATTTTTTTTCCTTTTTAAAAAACATTTGTTTATACACTTTATTACAACATCAGTGTACAGTCTTTTGCAACAATGCCTTGCTACACAATGATTTAAGGGGCCTCCTCTCCCCAATGCCAGCCTCCAGCTTTCAGAACCACCAACAGTTCTTTCTAGCAGGCACTAGATGCTTTCAAGACAAGAGGAGGGATTTTAGCTCCTGGCCCTCCCAACCAAGTAATTGAGAGTCAGGGTCCCAGTGAGATCTGCCGAAAGTCCGAGAGCAGGGCCAAGGGGAGTAGCTGCAGACGGACCTTCTAAAACTGCAACGTTGGTGAGGATGAGGAAGAAGAATTTAACAGTCCCTGTGCAGGTGTGTCCCTATAGCAATGTCATGGCCCAGATCCTCATGACGGTGAAGACCTCTCTGTTTCTGAAAACGTGGTCACAGAGATGGGGATAAAGTGCTGGTGGACAAAGAGGAGAAATAAGAGGTCAAGGAGATGTGCAGGGGTAGCTTAGTCAGCGACTATCCCTCCCCACACATCTTAAGTGATGGCCCAGAACAGACCAAAGCAGGAAATCCAACTGTTAAGTGACACCTCTGAAGTAAAACCCAGCTCCAGCCCAAAACCTTTCATTCTTCTGTCAAGCTTGAAAACATAGCCCTAGGATCCCAACTCCCCACTGCCCCAGGACAAACAGTGACTACAGAGCGAATGAGTTTGCTGTGGTGTAAGCAGACCATGACAGACATCCATTTATCGAACTGTGGTGCAAGCCCATCTAAAAGTGATGACAACATGTGGCATTTTTGCTGCCACAGAGGACATCAGTGAAGAAGCCTCTCCCGTGCCAACAGTATGGGGGTTAGCATATGCATGAGCACTTGCCCACACATATGAAGTGTGCCTTTTTGCAGAGCCTGATTCTGTTAAGTAACATGCAACCGAGACCTTCCTTTACATCAGAAACAGCCTCTTCAAATGCAGATGTACCACCACAGGTGTGCATGTGCCACAGTTACAGCCTAATCCTAACCAACTTTCCAGTGCCAGTGCGGACACAATGCAGCCCTAAGGTAAGGGAACAAATGTTCCCTCAGGTTGAAGAGGCCTCCCTGACTGCCCCTGCACTGCATAATGCAGTGTGCACCCTGTTGGCATGGCTACACCGGCGCTGGAAAGTTGGTTAGGATTGCGCCGACACTTGTGTTAGAAGTCCATAGTAACAGGGCAGCAGACAAGGTTCTCTCCCTCTCTCACGATATGCTCACACCCACCCCGTGAGGCAGGCTCAAGGGCACCAAGACAACTTCATGGCAGGGCAGAAATCTGAAGTCTGACCTGGTCCGACATTCTAACCACTATGCCACACTGGTCTGTGAGGAATAAACTTCCTGCAACCCACCAATGAACTAATGGACACAGGACCCATATTGTGAAACATACTTGATGGCTGCATGCCATAGACTCTTAACACTGTCCACTACCAAGGTTTACAGGGAGGCCAGTCTGACACTGATTTCACACTGATTCCACACATTGGCAAAAATATGCAGGACAGAGGTCATTCATTCGTGCTGTCAGCTCAGCAGCTGGAAACAGCCTGTAATCCTCTAAAAAGAGAAAGGGAGGAAGCCACCGTTTGAGCTTTGGTGCACTTTTGAAACCCAGCCTAAGTTCTTGTCTTAATATGTTGACAGGCTGAGATAAGGGCCTCAATCTGCTCATGGATCCTACTCTAAACACATGATTCTTAAGCTGTTCATGATCCCCAGGTTAGGGACCGTTCGAGTTCTAAAACTGTAGCCTCTGAACTTTGACCGAAAAGATTACCATTTTCCAAGTGCAAAGTTCCCATAACGTGCCATGCAGAAGCTGTGGTCTTCCAAAACGTTCTTCCAAATGGCAAGGAGAGTTTCACTACACATTCACACTGATCAGAAATCCAGGAGTGATAAAAGCTCATCTGGCTGCTTGGCTGAAGAATACAGACAGGCAACCAGCACATAAAGCAACTATGCGACACCATGGTAAGTTACCACTTGGAAAATGGTCATGTTTATTCGCCCTCAGTCTCCCCCAAAAGGAGACAGAAGTGAAGTGTAGCCTATTGTTCCACCAGGATTGAGCACATCAATACTTAAGATTTATATACCACTTTTCCCAGAGCTCAAAGTGGTGTACAACTTATACAATTAAAAATACAGAAGCAGGTAAAAATATAAAAGCAGCAATAAAAACTGTCTTGTGAAGAACAGGTAAAAAGCAAGACTGACTCCATCTTGAGAGCTTTTTCTCCATCTTGCCCTGCCGGGAGAGCCTACCTCATTAGCACGGTGAGAAAGCACTTGCTTATCATGGTTTCCGACTACCAGCCAGGTCAGTAGTATGACAAGGAAGCTGGCTCTCCAACAATTTTGTACTGATACGGGTAAAGATGCCATGAATTAAAAATCTGTTCTTTATTGTTCTTACAACCGCAGCGGGTCTCCTGAAAGGCAGACGCTGCGGAGCATAAACATAAAAAACCAAGAAAATTCCCAACGTTTTGGTCCTAAACTAGGACCCTCTTCCTGGGGAAAAAATCCACAAAAGATTTGATGGTTTCAATCTTTCAGGAGACCCGCTGCGGTTGTAAGAACAATAAAGAACAGATTTTTAATTCATGGCATCTTTACCCGTATCAGTACAAAATTGTTGGATAATCGCAGGCCATGAAAGCTTTAGAAAGAGATTGAAGCTGGCTCTCGTTTCCCAAGGAGACACTAATTGGGAATTCAAGACAGCTGTGGTTTTCTGGTTGGGAGGGGTCAGAGAGCAACTTGCAACAACCTCAGGTGGTTACATCACCCTCCAGAATGTTTGGCTGGATCAGGCTTCTGATTGGTTGAGAGTTGAGATAGTATAAAGACAAACCTGGATTTGGGGAGGGGTGGCTGCTCTTCGTCATTCCAAGATGGACACATGTTCCATCCAGACATGGGAGAACAGGTAGCAAGATCTGTCCTTTGCTTATGCTCAGAGGTCTGCAATACCTTGGTGAGTATTAGGCCAGGTTACTGTTAGGAAGCTTAGCTTTCTTGTTTTAGCACTGTTTGCAATGTGTACGTCTTCCCTCAAAGATCTTTAAAATGCCTTTCTGTGATAGGTAACCATAACTTTTAAAATAAAACAGTGGTTGCGATCTCCCACCCCCCCCCCCCCCCCCCCGTAAAGTGTGTCCTGGACCTTGCATCTTACCACAGCATCATCCGCATCAAGCATTTTCGCCACAGGCTCCTTACACCGCGGCACTGAGGGCTGGGAAACAGAGGTGACCCGGGCAGTGTAGAAGGCACACTCATCGTTCAGGCAGGCCTCGTGGAAGCGATCAGGTGCCTGGAGAAGGTCATCCAGTCGCTGCCGGACCTGGCCGATAGGGGCCAGGGCAGCAGAATCTCCTGGAGGCACAACAAGAGGAAGCAGGAGGACAATAGGAAGCCAAGCTGAAGGCTTGAGCCCAGCACCCTTTGAGTGGGACACGCTCTGGAAGTCCATTCTCAAGTCAACTTGCTTGATGCAGTCATTAATACAGGACTAGGCACCAGGCTAACTTCATCCCTTTCACAAGAGCTTTTAATAGTAATTTACTTTTACCGTCGTTGCACTGCTACTTACATTACTGCTGACTGTTGCAGTGCTTAGAGTTCCTATTGTTTGGTGTGTGTTTTTAAAATGTCCCTTGTAAGCTGACTCAAGGACTTTAACTGGAAAGACAGAATATGAATGAAGGAGGTGCCTCCACCACATCAGCCAGCACTATCATACAGTACTCTCCCTAAATGCTCCACATTCCTGTAAGGCAGGCCAGTGGAATCCCCAAATACTACAAGGGAAAAGGGAGATGCTGGAAGTTAGTGGCTTGCCTAAAGGGGCTTTGGCAAGGTCATGCCTGAGCCACTATTTGAGCCAAGGAGTTCGATGCCCCAGACTTCTCCATATGCACCAGGCTCAGCATGCCCAAGTTGTCAGTACTCTGTTGTCCCCAAGTATGCATATTGGGACTGTAGCTAGGCCAGGGCAACAGGCACTGCAGAGGCTGAAAAGAGACCAAGACACAGAGTTCTAGAGCTGCAGCTGGCATTTTTACTCAAATACACTGAAGGGAGGGAGGAAGGCCATTTTTAAGACTGCCCAGGGCAAAGTAGAGTCTGGCTAAGAGTCTGGTGCATACATCTAATTATCCCAATTACATGATTTTAAATATACTGGCAAGAATATTTTCCATAAGGACTGGGGCAAAGGGAACAAGCAACAGTGTGGAAAAAGAAAAAACCCACTAAAAACCAGAAGACTTAAGAAGTGCTTTACAGTTCTTATCACACAGTAGCCAACAGATATTAGAATGAGTTAGTCACGTGCCCAAGGCTACTGCACAATGAAATTCGTGACAGCAGAGGATTTGAATCTAGAGCTTCCCCCATCCAGACCGAACACTACACAGAGAAGAAAAAAATGGTAACAAGGTGGCAAGCCTACCAATGCAATCAGAATCATGCTGCTTTATACCGTGTGTGTGTGTTTGGGCTAGTATCTGGCAAAGGGTGTGTGTGTGTGTGTGTGTGTGTGTGTGTGTGTGTGTGTGTGTGTGTGTGTGTGTGTGTGTGTGTGTGTGTGTGTGTGTGTGTGTGTGTGTGTGTGTGTGTGTGTGTGTGTGTGTGTGTGTGTGTGTGTGTGTGTGTGTGTGTGTGTGTGTGTGTGTGTGTGTGTGTGTGTGTGTGTACCACAATGCTCCTATCGATTTCCTGAAGACTTATCTGGGTAGTGACCAGTTCATTCAACTCTTCTCTGCAACAGCAAAGACAGATGCAAGAAATCAAAGTAATCTCATCTTACCTGAACTATTTGCCCTGGGTGAAGGGGATTGGACTGAATGTCCTAATCCATCTGCCCAGACTGTTTGCTGGCTGGAGGCGGCAAGTGCTGCGCTAAGCTCAGGAGCCACAGCAGAAGGAGGCACTGGTGCCTGCTTACAGAGGTTTGGGCTAGTATCTGGCAAAGGTGTGGTGCACTGTTCAGGCTTGGGAGCAGATAAGCAGTGAGCAGAGAACAATTTGTGCAGTTCTTCCAGCGGGGTAATGACTTCACGATCAACACCTCCAATAATCTCTTGCTGCAGAAGTTGGGCAAGGCGCTCAATACGCTAGGGAGCACAAAAAGACAAGGCTTGTATACAGGGCAGCCAACTGTAATCCATACCCATATTAGGGTAGCTTGCCTACTGTGGGACAAGTCCCCAAAAACCAGAAGTAGCTCCCAAATGCAATTGGAAGCTCTTCTGAGGCTGGGGTGTGCGTGTAGAAGGCCAGTGCAACCCCCGGTAAGTGAAAATACCCCTTTACCACTGTGCTAGATGATGCGCCAAGTAGTATTCTATTATCTCACACTTTTGTCCAAGTCAGGAAACTTGATGGGGGGGGGGTCATAGTGGCAGAAAAAAAACTGGGCGTGAAATCTTAGAGAGCTGCTACCAGACAGTGTAGGCAATCCTGAGTTAGCTGGACCAGTGGTCCAACTCTGTATAAGGCAGCTTCCTATGTTCATGGCAGGCAATCTCCCATCCAAGCACTGACCAGACCCAGGTCTGCTTAGTTTTGGCTGAGTGGTCATATCATGTGCCCTCAGAACATGCCCTGGGACCAGAACCCTTCAAGTATTCAAAGCTCATGCAACAAAGCCACAGATGCTTGGGATACTCACAAAGCAGGACCCAGTTACACGCATAATTGTGTACTTCCTTCACACCAGTCACTCTGCTCCAACAACTGCCTGCTTCCCCTATTACAATTCTCCCAGCTTTGCTGTCTGTACTAAAGCAACCACTCCCATTCCTAGTTAAATCCAGAATCAAGCCTTCACTAAACCTTCCCAACTACTTTTACCCAACAGTGGCACGTTACGTAATCAACTGGCACCCACCATGTGGATTTAGTCTTAAAACTTGCTGGAGGAGGTTCATATCCCCACATTTTTGGAGCTCAGTAGTTGCTCCCCTTCAAAGTTTGCAAAGAGGATTGGCTATTTCTTCCAACACATCAGAACCTGCATGCTCAGAATTCCATTTCTTCCAGAACCATTCCCTGCGTCACCCACTCAAGCCTCCCATTTCCTACCTGGAGCTTTCCCATTTCTTGGGTGATCACAGGAGCAACTGGAGGTTTCCTGGCCGACCTCCCCAAATCGTCCTGGAAGAGGCGCACTGCAATCTTCTCCTATTGGGGAGGAAAGTGCCACATTAGCTCCTTGGTTACACCCCTACCCTGCCAAACCTCCACAAGCAGGACTGGATCAAGAGAAAGATACGAGATCATCTCCACTCTCTGCCCAGCCAATGTGATCCTGCAGATTACCACTACATTTTGAGCTCCAATTAAATGGCTTAATTTCTGTTTAGTCACACAAACAAATAAATCAGATTTAATAAACCAAAAATACAGCAGTAGATGCCATTCAAAAATATATTGGACAAACAACCCAATCCTAACTAAATCCTGCTGGGGGTGGGGGTGGGGGTTTGTCCTGGATGGCTCCTCTGGGTAAGGGAACATTCGTTCTCTTGCCCAGTGGTAAGCTTTTGCTGCCTGAATGGGTCTACTCAGATCTGTGCAGTGTTGGTGCAAGTCCGAGTTGACATGGGACATGTAGTGGTTTGGGAGTCGGACTTAGACCTGGAAGATCCAGGTTCAAATCCCCGCTCAGCCACGAAGCTTCCTGGGTGACCTTGGGCCAGTCACTATCTCTCAGCCCCACCTACCTCACAGGGTTGTTGTGAGGACAAAAAGGAGGGGAGGAAATATGTACACCACTCTGAGCTCCTTGGAGGAAGGGTGGTATAAAATGTGAAAAAATAAAATAAAATAGGATACTGGTGGCACTGATGCTGCCAATACCATCCCCTTCCTGGCCTCGGTCCACCCCGTTTCTCCCCACCCCACCCCCATGCTGGCTTACCAGCACTGGGGCTTCCTGGCAGCCAAATGTCTGGCTGGCAAAATGGTGGCATGCATAGACCACTGCCAGATCCAACTGAACATTCCTGTCTTAGAGTTTGCTTTTCACCTCACATTTTGCAGCAAGAGAACCCCTGCTGGTGCAGCTACAAGTTGGGGGGGGGGGAGTCACAAGACAACTACAATTTATGAACCACTAAGAATTATAGAAGACATTCTTAGAAGTTCAAAACGTAACGTGCAACATAAATCAAAATGCATCTGAGCAACAGGAATGAAAGTTATCACAGAGACTCTCTTCCAAAGACAGACGCTTCTTTCCCTCAAGTTGAAGACTTACCCAGGGCGCAGCAATGTCATCCTGCTTGGAGTCGACAATACCAGTTGTCCGTGGTGAAAACTCACCTACCCACTTCACCTAGAAAGAACCAGGTGGACATCAGTTTCTAGCACTCATCCTGAAGAACTACTGGCAACATGTTTCAAACCCTGCACCCTCTTTAAGACTAAGGAACAACTTAGTCACAGCTGGAAATTACTTCCTAGTCCTATAACCAAGGGTTCTTCAAGTGGCAATAATGAGAAAATGCTATATTTTAAAAACCACACATATTATAGACATGCAAGTCAACTAAGCCAATGAACCTACTACCCCAAAAATAAGAAAAATGAAGTTCACACAGCATATGCAGCATCTTGTGAAACTCATTGCCATCTGATACTGCAAGATTATATAGGACTTCTTAATTATGAAGAGTTTACTTCCTCATAGGCCATGATCGCAATCAGAATTGCGTGCCTCCCACCCCACAGCCTTTTTAGTAAACCCTCGCTTGGATCTTTTATCATGCTGTCTGTCATTTGGATATTTCAGAACTTTAGACTCCACCCACCTGCGGCGTTTCTGTTCGGCACTGGGCACCTACCCGCTTGTCCTTCCCACAAGAAGAAAGAGGCACACGGTTGCACTTCCACAGACTGGGCCGCTGAGCCAAAACAAGAGAAAGTATTCAGTTTATGACCTGGGAAACTCATAGTAAGCTGCAAGGCACAGAACTCAGTTTCATACTTTAAGTGCACCTTGGTGAACTTCAGTCTAACACATTTCGATTCCCATCTTTCATTCAAACATTGCAAGGGCAGCTTCTAACAGTTAAATGAGGAAAAGTTTTAAAAGCCCCACAAACTGTCACCAATAGGAGCACATTAAAAGATTAACAGCAAGTGAACAAAACAAAATATGAGAATTGTTTTTCATTAGGCCTAGCACTTAAGACAGGGGGCACCAGGTAAACATCTCTGGGGCACTAGCCCAGTACAGGCTTTATCCCCAGTTACCATCTGGCTTCTGGAGGGAAGGGCACACAGAGCAGGGCCTCTGAAGAGGATCTCATCAACCAGATAAGTACATGTAGGAGCAGGCACAGGTCCCAGCCTGTATAGAGCTTTATGGGTCAAAACCAGCTTTGAGTGGTGCCTAGAAACATACAGGAAGCCAGTGAAGATGTTTCAGTACCAGCAAGATCTCTTCCCCAAAGCAGGGATACATATGTATTACTGTTGGGGCATTAAGCCCAGGGAGAAAGGGGACAAGACTAGGAATTCTAGCTCCTGGTCTGAGCCTACCAGAACTCTTATTTCCCCACTCCCTGCATCCCAGAGAAGCCAGAAACGTTGACAATGTTAGCATCTAGCAGGCTGCATTGTAGCTGACACCCTCCTGCCCCCTCAAGCACAAACCAGGGATTGTGAGCATGCAACAGGAACTCTCCTGGCTAGTCCATAGGGTGAAAAGTCAAGAACTGAACTTCTGTTGCTAGGCGTGTTGACTGGCTGGGCTCCAGAAGCGTCCGACTTCTCCAGACCTGTGAAGCGGGACAGAGAAGCTGTCAGTCAACTGCTTGAATACCAGAGGACTGGAAGCTCTATTCAGAGGAAAGCCAGGGGATAAGCCCACCAGCCTAAATTCCTCCACTCTGCTGTTAACTGCACCTTTAAGGCCCTGTGTAGAACGACAGGATACTCGGCCAAATGTCCCTGTTGGGGGAGCACTCATACCACGAGACTGTAGCAGAGCAGAATTTCCATCCTAGAGAAAAGAAACATGTAAACCGAACAGTAGAAAGCTCTGCCCAAGAAAGTTTCCCCTGCTAGCTCTTCCCAAAGTGGTTCTCCAGGGCCAGTCATAGCATGAGGCAGCTACTAGTGGATCCTGTGCCTGGCAGCCCCTTCTTAGCAAGTGCTTTCCTAGGCACCTGGAGACAAGGGCAGGGAGAGGGAGGCTTTACAGAAACCAATACTGCATTCTGCTCACCCTGGTGCTGGCAAGTGGTTTCTGAGCACCTTTCACTGGCACCCGCTGGGCCAAACTCAGCTTGCCGTTGGCCTGAAGGGCTGAAGGGCTCAGTCCCACGTTTGACAGGATGCTGGCCTTGGCAGCTGGGTCTGGTACAAACACTTCCTCTGTAAGAAGACAGACAAGGTTGTCAAGAGGTAGTGACAGCACCAGAAGAAAAACCAGGGGGGGGGGGTTTACAGAGAAAGGGCAATGTGCATTTTGGGGGAGAGAGGCAAGCTTGGTTCTGCATATTAGGATTTCTGAAAGATGAAATAAAAGCAGATTCCACATTAATGTCCCTATCTTAAACGTAAGAACGATCCCCTGAGGAACTGCTTGTATGCAACAATCTCATCATATACGGTATATGGCAAGAAAAGTATCTTGTGGATGTGAAGAGTACCTTTCCTTTAATTAACCCTCCAGCAATAGGAGCAGGTAGGTAGGGAGACAAGCGACTTGCTGCGACTGGGGGAGGCACCACCCCTGTTCATACTCTGTTCTAAGGAAACCAAGAGCTGTACTTAAGGCATAGCACAATATTTATGCAATGTTACTGAATGAAGCATATCACAGGAACAACATTCCAAATTGATCCAAGTTTTTGCAAAGTAGCTGTTTGCTAGCAAAAGTGTCCAAGGACAAAAAGGGCAAATCCTATTATTACTCAAACGCACACAAATTATCTTCAGTATTGAAGTCTTCCGATAATGGTTGCCAACAGACTTTTCTTTCCTGTGGCTGTAAATATGAGAGTAGGACAGACTTTGTACATCCCACCCCCCACAGATTTTCAGCAAATATTCCCAGCCATGCAGCTGGATAGCAGAGAAAGATTGTCGCTCACCTTGCCATGATGTTCCTGCGGTTTCCTTCTTCCCAGCAGAATTGCTGTTTAAGGTCAGATAGCACAACACAGTTACAAGTCACAGAACAGCCATGCACTTGGGGAGGAGGCAGGGGGTTGTCCCTCTCCCTAGGATGCAACAACTAACCTCCACTGTGAATTACTGGAGATCAGGTTTTTGGCTCAACATAGAGGAAAGAAAGCACAAGGAGACCCTAGTGCTACTGAAGGAGGACAGTTACTCTGTGCTTCTGGGAACTGCCACATCCATCTGGGAAGTCATCTTAAGTGTCCAAAGGAGCCTTTCTTACATAAACCTCTGAAGAACTTCTGCAGCATAGACCACCACAAAGAAGCCCACTGTGCAGGCTCAATGTGGATTTCCCCACACCCCCAAAGAAAAGATTTGAAAACACAGGCAAGCAGGGTAACAGATCAACTGAGTCACCATTTCAGCCTCGCTGTGCAGGCCCTCAACAGTACAAGCCTACCCTCAAGTTCACATTTAGTTTCCTTCTCACCTTGGCATTGTAATACCAGCCTCAGCAACACTGCTTGGACATTCAGCCTTGGACCTGGCTCCTGAATCTTGGCACTTGCCCGCTCCCAGGTTCTCCATCGACGGCATAGGCTTTGTTGCCACCTGATGTGGAGGTCAGACAGTGAGGGACAGAAGGCACTGCAGCTCCCAAGCTTTATACTGGTGGAAAGAGGCACAAGGCCAGGTGGGATAGCAATCATGCTGCAAGGAGTTCCCGAAGTGGCATTCTGCCGGTGAAGGGTTCTTACACAGGCATGAGGCAGATCCTCCTTGGTATACAGACACAGCATTACTGCAGACTAAAGTGGGCCTGAGGACGTTCCCTTAAAAAGGTTAGAAGTACAGGACTGGAGAAGCTTTGGGTGGGCACAAACCTCTGTTTCTGTCACATGAACACATGAGGTTGTCTACTACCAAATCAGAATTGCTCCATCAGAATCAATGCTGTCTACACCAAGAGCTGGTGCAGAGGTTAGCGTGTCAGGCTAGGACTGAAGAGAGTCAATACCCACTCAGCCATGAAGCTTCCCGAGTGACCTTGGGCCACTCACTATCTCACTCTCTCAGTCCAACCTCCCTCACAGGCAGAGAGGGGAGAAGAGAATATGTACCACCCTGAACTCCTTGGCAGTAGGATGGGATACAAATGCAATAAATATACCAACTGGAAACAGCTACCTAGGGTTCGGACTGGGGTCTTTTTCAGCCCTACCGAGAGATGCCAAGAACTGAACCTGGGACCTTCTGCTTGCAAAGCAGATGTTCTACCACTGAGCTACAGCCCCTGCCCTAGGAGGGCAGCTGTCAAGTCAGCATCAGACCCTTCGGAATTCAGCCTGGTGGCTTGCAGCCAGGATACATTTGTTTGCAACAACCACTTGCCTGCTGTACACACCAGCTTGCTCCTCTGGGGTGAAAAATGTAGAAGAGTCATTCCTCCAACATGCATGCAGAGGCATTACATGGACACACAACCCAAGTAGGGCAAGGGCTCCTTCAAAATAGGACTGTACATGGTGCCATTAGCTTGGAAGATGCTAGTATCTGCCATATTCAGGCACTTTAAGAGCAAAATTCAGACACTCATTCAAGCTTGCCATCTGTTATGCTACAAGCTAATCTGCCAATTAAGACAGCAGCTTCATCCCCTCTCATGGTAACAGCAGGAAATACACAGCCATAGATGCCAGGGTCAGATTTCCAAGAGTCCAACCAACCAGGCACCAAGGAGACTTCCAGAGCCATTCACATAAATGCTTGCAACTGCAAGGATAGAGGTCCTCCTCAGCAAGCACCTGCAGAGGCATCCTTCAAGGCTTTTGGAACTTTCCTCAAACCCAGCGTTTCTTGCCAATGCTGCCACCTGCTGCTCAGAAGACGACAACAGCATCAGTTACTCACCCCAGGAGGCCCAAGGTTCTCAAGCGTAGCCGACAGTGCCTTCAGCTGTTTCCCGTTCATCGCCAGGCTACTGGATCGTGAGGGGCCCATGTCTGTTTTTGCAGGGGGGGGAAGCATTAGTAAATTCAGAGGAGCTAAAGGCATAGGGAAGTTTCAATACACTAGAGCAGGGGTTCTCAGCCAGTGGTACTAGTACCACCAGTGGTTTTTCGGCTGACTACTGGTGGTACTCCAACTGCTCAACCACTGGAACCCTGCTCCTACGCAGCACTTTCGGAGATGTGTTTTCACTCCCGAGGGGCTCCTGCCTTTGGCCGAGCCTCTCAGGAATGCTGAGAAGGGCCTACCCACCCAGAGTCTCCTACCTGTGTTTTCTGGCCTCCGAAAACCTGAAAACCCAGAAGTAACTGGCAATGATGTCATCGCCAGTAACTTCCAGTGGTACACAGCAGGAGAGTGGCGCTGGAGGTGGTACGCAGCCAGGAAGGGGTTGAGAACCCCTGGTCTAGAGTCCTACCAAATTGCAGCATAGGAGCTGCAAGCACAAGCCTCGGACATTATCCACCCTGAACCAGATACTAAGGTAGAAACCCGATTTAGTACCTTTTGGTGTTACATGGGACATGCGGACAAGGTTCATTGCAGGGGCCTCTTTGTACTGGGAGCCTCGGCCAGCCTACAGAGATAGAGACAGAGAAAGGAGACATGTTACAATTTTATTTCTTAAAGCTTCAATAGTACGCTTCTTCCAAAAGGCACAGGGTGGTGTACAACAGAAGAATACATTCAACATAAATCAGTCTAGAAAGCAACAGAACAAAAGTCAGTATAATCAAAACCGTAACAGACTAGCCAGCAGCAGCAACAAAGCAGCCAGCAAGAGAACTAGGTCGAGAGCTACCGTAATTAACGGGAAATGCTCGCCTGAACAGCCAGGTTTTGAAAAGCCTGCAGAGCAGGTGCCTGCCTGGCCTCCAAATGGAAGACACTCCAGAGGGCAAGTGCCACTACTGAAAAGGCTCTGTTCCTTGTGGATTATCTGAGCATATGGGGAAGAGGAGATACATACAGGAGAAGGTCAAAACCATGACCTTGAACAGAGTCTGGAAGCATACCCGATATGCCATAAAAACCATGCATGCACATGGGGAGGGGGGTGGAGAAGAGATCCAGGCTCCAGGATGCCCCAAGTAACTGGATGCCCAAGTCGGCTTTTCCCTCCATTTGAGCTACTAGGATCCCATGGCCCTTCCATAGCTTCGAGAGAACAACAAGACGATCGGAACACATACCCAAATCAAAGCACCCACCATTCAGTCTAGAAGTGCACGCAAAAACCTAAGTCACCATATGACCAGGACAAAGTTATGCTTATGGAGTGAGCCTTAGGAACAACACTGAACGTTTTCCTGATATGCAGAAGGCTTTTGTTCATGTGTGTCAAATGTAAAGGCATGCACGCATAGAATTCATGCAAAAGCACAACTGCCCAACAATGAAGCTGGGCTGCAATTGCCACTTTTCTTTGAAAAGGCAGAATTAAACCCAGGAACACTAAAGCTACATCTGTTCTGGCTAAGGCAAGAGTCTTAGATGTCCTCTTGAGTTACAAGAGCAACACAGGGCCTCCCTCATATCTGAGCTACCGCCCATAGGCACAATAGGTGTCTGGCTGAAAACCTGCTCTAGTCCAGGTAAACCCAGACAAGCATATGGCACGCAGAATACACGCACACATTCACAGCGGAGACTTACCCCAATGCTGACCGAGCATGCTCTGCTTCCTTTTAGAGGGACTCGTCGGGCCAAGCTGGGCTTGTGTGTTGCACCCACCATTTGGTTAGTCAGCCCCGTGTTGGACAATATACTGGCAAGGGCATCTGCATCAGGCAGAAATTCAACTGTGCTAGCGTCTACAAGAGAAATCAGGGTCACACACATTAGCAAGACAGGGGACTAGGGAAGCTACAGTATAGCTATACAAACACAAATCACACTCCAAGCCACTGGACATCGCAAATGCCAGAAGTATTTTCTCAGACTTGTCCAGAAGTACCTCTGAAAATGGAAGCCTAGAATGACCCAAATTCCTTTCTCTAAACCAGAGGTTCCCAAAGTGTGCACTCCCAAGTGTCTGCAAGCAGCCAGGGACATGGCATTAGTCTTGTAATTACCATATATTCTTGCTTGCAAGAGAGATTTAGGCAAAAACAAAGACCAGGAAAAGCTGCCTCTTCACATCAGGTCACTCACAGTTCACTTCAAGAGACTTCAGGTTTATAGTAGCTCTTCCACGTTTTGTTTTTAACCGAGGTGAGCAGAGCTGGTTCTTATCTTTAAGAACAGAACTTCAGGCAATTAACAGCTCCATGCAGTGGCATCGTATAATGGGGGGCCCAATGGCCTTGGGCCCCAGGCGCTTGCTTCCGGGGGGCGCCATCACGCCGAGAAAGTTTTTAAAAGTGCCGTTCTGAAGCCTTCTCCTGCTGCGCCTCGCCCCAGCCCAGCTGGCTGCCGGCTGCCACTCTGACAGTGTGTGTGTGGGGTGGGGGTGGGAGGGAGGAGCAGGGATGGGAGGGGGAGGCACCACCTGATCAAAACATCATCAAAAGCTCCAGCAGGGCTCTGCGCGGCGCTTTTCTGTTTCTTCCGCTTTTTTATGAATGGAATTCAAAAAAGCGGAAGTTGGGGACTTTCTCCAGGCGGTCGCTGGCACCCCGGTTCTTCCTCCCTTCCCGATGGTGAAGCAGCAGACCCGGGAGCAGGGCATCACCTTGCGGGGCAGCGCCGAGATTGTGGCGGAGTTTTTTTGTGAGTAGAGAGGGAAGGGAAACCCGTTCTCGGAGTGGCCCGAGAAAGAGGGAGGAAATGGCGTCCGTGCTGTAGGGGGCTGTTGCTCTGAATGGGCCGAAGCAAGGCGGGACCCAGCGGTCAACTTTCCATGTTTTGGAAGCTCTGCTTTTAGCTGCTGGTTACGATAACTAAGAAGGGGACCTCCATGTTTAAAGTGTATGGCATTAACAGTATCTTGTATCAACGTGGGATCTATCCTGTTGAAACTTTTACGCATGTTCAGAAGTATGGACTTACTATGCTTGTAACTGCAGACTCTGAACTGAAAAACTATTTGAACAATGTGGTGGGACAACTAAAAGAATGGCTCTATGAATGCCTAGTTCAGCAGTTAGTAGTGGTGATTTCCAGTAAGGAAACAAGTGAAGTTCTTGAAAGATGGCTGTTTGACATTGAAAGTGACAAAAGTGCAAAGAATGAAACTGCTCCAAGAGAAAAATTGCAGAAAGCTATTCAGGATGAAATTAAATCTGTTATCAGACAAATAACAGCAACAGTGACATTTCTTCCTTTGTTAGAAACTACATGTGCTTTTGACTTACTAATTTTCACCAGTGGGAAGAGTCAGGCCCACAATTCATTTCAAATTCTGAAGAAGTCCGTCTTCGTTCCTTCACAACTACTATCCACAAAGTCAACAGTGTTGTGGCCTACAAAAAGGACTCTCTTCCTTGACTGGGCAAATACCACTATTGTCTTCTTAGTTTCCTTATTCAACAGTCATTATGTTCTCCCATAATCGGTTGCCCAGTCTGAGTGAAAACAACAGCAAAAGTGCACTTCATTGAATGGATGCCTTTAAAAGGGGATTGGACAGATTTATGGAGGAAAATTCCATCACAGTTTACAAGCCATGATGGGGATAAGCAACCTCCTGGTTGTAGGAGTAGGTTTTCTTTGTGCCAGGTGCAAGGGAGTGGCGACAGGATACAAGTACCTTGCGTTTGGATGTTTGCAAGCCAGGGAGAATGGAAAAGGTTAATTTTTTCCCCCAAGGGGAAGATTTTTGGTTGTGGAATGTAAATGTAAAGAAACAGCCCATTAGTGGTCTGATTCTGGGGGGGGGGGGGGGGAACACAGATACACGATCTCTCTGTATTAGTATAGCACAGGTAAATATGGGGTGTCTGTTGGGGGAATTACATGCCTGCTGCTAGGCCTAAGGAAGGAAAGGTCCTGTCCTCCTCTGAATGGGACTCTGAAGGGACTATGGAGGGAGAGCAGAAGGGAGGAGGGGCCCGGGGCGGAAGGTTGAATTTGCGCCCCCCCCCCAAAAAAAATTGGCAGTATGGAGTATAGAGGGGGCAGAAGGGAGGAGGGGGGGCAGAAAGTGGAGGGTGGGCCCCTATTACATTTTGGGCTAGAGAGGCCACTGGCTCCATGGTTATGCTAAGCACTTTGCTGGGAGCCTCAAGCTGCAGGAAATTTCAAACTAGTATTTGCAAACCTGCAGTGTCTCAGGATTTGGGGAGAAATGGGATGCTGTTTCCAGCACTTTGCAAGATCTGCAATTGAAAATGGTGAATGCTGAGCAGGTCCTGCTTTAAAGTCTTTGATTTCTCACTCTGCGATTAAGAGAGGTGGAAGAGGCATAAGTATCGTAAGTTGTTTGCTGTTGACTGAGATATTTTTGTAGCTGAGATACGCAAAAGTGTGGGAAGCGCTAATTGATGCTTCAAAATGGAAGCGGCTCGTTAACCTAGTTCGCAAGTCTCCTGCATTGGCCTCTTAAAGGGATATTATTATAGTGCGCCGGACCACCATGTATGCAGGGCACAGAGCAGGCTAATTAATTAGAAACAGAGGCAGGTTGCTGTATACTGGCCACATGTAACCTTTCCCCCATCGTCCGTTCCTTTGCCTGTCCAAACGACCTTTGAAGTAGCGGAAATCACAGTTTGTTCACAAATGACAGCTCCTGCTGTTGGTTAAGGAGGTTCATTGATCTTCTTTGTGATATTGCAATGGCCTCTAAATTTAGCCTCTGTCTGTTGTTGGCTTCATTAAAGACAGAGCGAGTAGCCTGGAATGCAATCTCATGTCCAGATTCTGCTGCATGCGCGGCAATGGCAGATTTTTCTTCCTGTGAAGCCTTAGTAGCCCTCATGTGCTCTTGTATTCTCACGCTTATAGGTCTTTTCATGTTTCCCACATACACACGTCCACAGTCCCCACATGATACCTGTGCAGGTCTTCTATCCACATGATTAGAAAGTGCAGGTCTTCTATCTTTTGGATTTCCCAACATTTGTTGTATCTTCTGTGTTGGTGTGAATATTGTTTTTACATCATGCCGCCTGAACACATGTGCTATTTTATCCGTAACCCCTTTAACAAAGGGAAGAGACAGCCACTTGAGTTCTTTTTTCTTTTCAGGTAATGCACCTTCATTTTCTTTCTTGTTGGTATACATTTTCTTTCTTGTTGGTATGTTGGCCGTAGGCCACGCCACGATTTGGGGGGGTGCCCGACGGGGCTCCGGGCGCCCCCTCAATGGTTTACAACAATTCCCTTAAAGTAGGCAAGGCTGAGAGATAGCAACTTGCTCAAGCCTACCCATGTAAGTCAAGTCTACCCAAGTAATCTAGCCTGCTCACATAAGCTCTGCCACTTACATGAGGAATTTAAACCTCCATTTCCTTCACTCCAACCATGGCACCATACTGAAATTAATCTGCACCTTCCCTGCATGTCAGCAGATCCCAACAGCAGCTCAGCCCATATCCATCAGTTCTGAGAAATCATTCCGTCAATTTAAGGCTACTCACAAAATATGGCTCACGTGCATTCATCTCTGCCTCAAAAAGAGAGCAAGATTCTTTGCCATTGTGATCAATACCTTTGCCTTTTGACACACCAGCTTCCGACACATTCCTATGACCAGATATGCTCAACTGCATCTCTCCCAGGGGGTCTCTGGAACGGCTCTTGGGTCCTAGCCCAGCTGCTGGGTCCAAAGCTCCAACACCAGGGTCTGAGGCAGCACAAGACATCTTGGGTGTCTTGACCCCTTTGCTCTTCATGCTGGATGGGCATACCTGTGGGCAAAAGGATTCAAGTCAGGCCAAAGGGTTGTCCTCACTCAGTGGGGTAACAAAACTTTGGGAATGGAGGATCAGTCTGCCTAAACAGGCCCCCAGTTCCCCTGCTGAACGACATTCTGTTCTCATCACAGGAAATGGGAGCTTCCAAGTGTCAATGCTCAGAACTACGTTTGCTGAACAACTACTAGTCAACTAGGTCATGAGAGAGTTCACACACACACACACACACTCTTGAACAGTCAGTCCTATAACTTTCACTACAGCTGGTCATTTGGGCCATCAGACACTCAGTTGGCCCATCTAATTACCACCACATATGTAAACAAAGAATTAGTTGCATTGAGCTTTAATGGACAAAAAAAAAACCTTTGTAGAGACCAAGTTTAAGACACCACCGCCAACACTTTTGCCCAGTTTAGTCCCATTGCTTGCATGCATTCCACTAAAACCTGGCTTCCAAAACTCTTAGAGAGTAACCTGCCCCACTTTAGGAATTTATGTTTAGGAGAGAAATATTTGGTCCACATGATGGGTTAAGTTCTAGGCCCACAGACCAGTAGTCAGAAGTGCTCAGCTGGCAGCCCTTTGCACCAGAGGTACACGCTCTGGAGCACTTCAAATTTGGGCAGTGAGATGGAAAAAGATTAGGGTTTATTTGATGGGATCAGTGAGGAAAGGGTCTAGCAGTCATGGAAATGACAAATCAATGCAGGCACTCAAGGCCTGCCTGCTCAGCACTGAAAACCTTACACAAGGCTCAGTTTCCCAACCTTTAGCGGGCTCCACCCAGACATATTTCAAGCTTTTCTTGGTATCTATGAGAGCTAGAAACTATTTCAACAAATTGCAGCCAGATGCTGCAAAAGGTATAACAGTTATAACCTTGTCAAAACACAAGTTGTTGTATGCCAAAAAGCACTTGACACACACTCACCTGCTGAAGATGATCCTGCTGCTGCAATTGTTTCACCGCTGGCAGGACTCTGCTTTTGGGCAGTACTGGGATCTTACTGCTACTCAAGGCACTGGCAGCAAGCAAGAAGCTCTCCTTCCGTCCCAGCTCAGCACAGGTCCCCTGAAAACGTGGGGTTCTTTGCAGGTTTTCCTTCCCTGTTTGGGCCATGTAGAACAGCTGTCCTGATTTCACAGCCAAACCGTTTTCACCAGTATTAGTACCTATGTGAAAAAAATAGTTTTATGGCAAAAAGGGCCATGTGCACAAAATAGTAGTTTGGATAGTACAAAGTACTCTTGGATAATAGTTTGGATAGCTCCTCACAATCAGTTCTTTTTGTGGGGGGCAATGCTAACTGTATGCCTGCCCCACATTCAGTACTTATGGAGTCTTGCCCCCAAATTACATCAAAAATATTAACGCAGTCTTGTATCCCAACACCTTAGGAACCATTCTGGTCAACAGTTTGGAATGCACCAAAAACGTGCTGTAGTTGTTACACCAGCAAATTTCGACCTTGATGTTTCTCAGGAAAGTCCCTCTACTACTGGCAGCGCATTGCTCCTCCAACCTTTAACACAGGGTGGGAGTATTTGCACAATATTCCCTTTGACCCTAAGGTTGCAAGGCTGTTCCCAAAATGCTGCAATTTACCATACGTACAGAGATGTTTTAACTTTTTTGTGGTTTGCATTTTAAGAGGCTTGCAGTTCTATTTTTACACAATACAATGAAACAAAATAGCATTGCCATTGTATAGAAGAGGGAATTTGGGCAGGTGCAGTTTTTTGCACCTACCCAAGTTCCCTCTTCTATACAATGGTTAAAGGTAGGCTTACCAGATCCATACCGGGACAGAGTGCTAGACCTTTAAGAAAAGGAATGTAGACAGGTGTACCTTGTTAAACCCTTAGAGCACAATCCTAGGCATGTCTACTCAGAAATAAATTCCACTATTTCAATGGGATTTACTCCAAGGTAAATGAGAATATGATTGCAGCCTAAGCCTGGTCCAAGGCTGGGTTACTCTTCACCTTCAGTGCGATTCTCCCAAGACAGAAGATGGTGGTAGGGAGGTGAAGTCCACCACTACTAATACCGCAGACCATTCCAATGTATCACAACCCACTAAAAAGTCTCACCTAAGTTCACCTCTCCTCCACCTTCCTACCATGGCAGGGTAGTAGAAATCCATTTGCAAAAGTCAACACTCACATCTCATGCTGTTTCTTAGCACGCAATCCCCTTCCGTGTTTCCAGGCTAAGACCTCAACTCTGCCTCAGTTACCAGTAGTTGTTTAAGTAGTACAGCCAGCAAACATGGTGCTTTGCAGAAATAGGCCCTGCCATGAGGTTTGGCCTCCTTACTGCCTTTTGGGCCTTACTGCTTCTTAAGGGTTTCCAAGTTCAGACTTCAAGAGGGACTGAGAGCAACAGACACAAACATTTTACTAGGTACGGCTTATCATAAAACTACAGCTAGAGCTGAGATGGTATGTCTAGCAGAGTTTTCCATTTTTATTATCTAGATTACACTATCAGTACATGGTACCTTACAAAAGGTACAGGCGCCTCCTCAGCTTTGAAAGTGGCAACTCTATGCCTCTCTGGCCCATACTCCTCTAGCTGCCAGGTGTTGTTGCCTATAGGACTACCATCATGTCCTGCCTCTATTCCTTCAACAGCAACACAACATAAAAAAATTAAATTTGAGAAAAATATCCATGGACTTGATGTCTTTGTCAGACAGTTAAATATCCAGCCACCAGCCCTCTTGTTCCTAGGCCTTGTGAATGGTTGTCACCTTTTCTTCCCCTGACAGGAATACTGTATTGTACTTTCAGAAGTTGCATAGCAGGCAGGAATGCAAACAGTGCATCTTTCTCCACCATATATGAATCGAATGACAGGTAACCCTGCACACCCACTAATCATAAAGCATTTGAAGCACAAGGGTGGCACTAGTGCCAGGTCACCGACCACTGCCACTGTTCAGGGATCAGCCTAGCCAGGAGGACCCTCATCTAGCCAACCTCTGAAGCCACCCCTGCTCCTGCATGATGCTGGCCTCCGACCACACCTTTTTCTCCCCTCAGTCTTTCCAGCCTCCAACACCATGCATCATCCTCAACCCACTTATTCCCTCGAGTTCCAGAGTACAGTATTCTCTCCCAATGCCTAGCCCTAGGCAGTCCTTTTTATTCACGCCGAGTACAACCTAGCATCCTTTGCTGCCCATTGCGAAACAAAACGTGTCGCGTAGGTTTAAATCCCAGGACGCAGCTCTAAACGACGAGACACCTCAAGGTTGTCGGGGGGGGGGATGTCTGGGGACAATGGGACAGACCTTATTCTTGCTCTGGGAAGCCTCTGGGTTTTGCTACCCCACCCTAGCCTTGCAGCCTCCCACCATTAGGAGCACACGCCATTGTGCTCGGCCAAGACACCTCTCCAGCTTGACCACCTCCCCACTACAAGCCCCAACCCTTCGGAGGGGGGCAGGTCCATCCACACACAGGACCACCTTTCCCCTTCTCTCCCACCTGCTTCACTCTATCTCCGCTTCCACCGAGACAGTTTGATTGGAAACCGCATCAGACTTCCCGAACAGTTCATAAAGCAGCAGAAGGCGCTGATTGGCCTCTCTGGGCGATCACGTGCCCAGCGAGGAAGCGTGAAGGGGCGGGACTAGAACGTGGCGACGAGTCTCGCTAATGGTTGGGCTTTGAAGGCGAGGGAAGCGGGGCTCGCTAGATGGAGCTCGCTGTGTGACGTGGGAGTTAGCGCAGTATAAAGTAGTGCGTAGAGAGGCGATTCCAGAGGGACTGGGAAAGCATTGCTGATTCTCTTTGGCAACTTAAAGAAAGACACTTTTCACATGCTCAGAGTGTTTTTCATTATTACCTATCTATATCATATCGAAATATTGTAAAACCTTCGGTTTCAGATCAGTAAACATGAAGGTAATCACAATTTTCTCTTGTGCTCCCAAAAAAGGGGTGGTGGAAATAAAAGTGGTCACGTCACTCACCTTACTTTTCAAACTCTGTAAGCAAATGAAGAACTTGGGCAGCCTCCTATATTACGCTGGCTTTAGAAATTAGGCTCCATACTTTGCCTTGGTCTTTCAGCTAGAGATAATGGGCTGGGATGTGTCAAAGAAATACTGTATTCAACAAGTGATGCTTCCCCAAATGGTCTGCTACTAGAGATGTGCTTAATGGTTGGATGTCTGACTGACGCGAAGGTGGAGTGCTTCCGAAATGTCACCTAATGTCCAAGTGGAAGTTCTATTGGAGCAGCACCCCCATTTTGGAGTCCTCAGGATGTATACGATTTTAAACTGCTGTGTGTCCCTCATTTCTCAGTGGATCTGTATGTACCAAAGTTAGCAGGGTAGTGGAGATTGTGCTCTAGTTACTACTCTGTGCTAAATTTCAGTAGGATTGGATGGGGTCTGCCTCCTTAATAATACAGGCACTCCCATAATAGCTATCTAATCTGCCTGTCTAAGCAGTTTCCGCATGAGCTCACTTTCATTCATGTTACAACAGGAGCATTAATGTGAAACAACCGTTATTTTTCTTTCAGAAATCTAAGATATGAGGCAAAGTTTGCCCTCTAATGCACTTCTGTTCCTCCTGTCACTGGAAGTGTGTAAGATGTAGATAGACAAGTGCCCCTGTGCATGTGCAAATCGCCTTCTCTCACTTCTACCTTCTTATCTTAGGGGACTGAGCTTCTTTGAGGAAGTGACTGAGTCCTAGCTCCATTTTTTTTCCTATGTATCCATTTTCAATAGAAATATGGGGGCACCATGAGATACATCTTATCCAGGTTCATAACATCTGTAAGTTTTTCTTTTTTTAATGTTGTCTCTTTTTTGCAGGTTTTGGGGTTGGTTTGTTTTGTTTGCTGTTTGTTGCGATTTTATTATTCTCCTTGCGCAAACCACCCTGGAAAAATCTACTGAAGGACTGTATGTAAATTCAGTCAATAAATAAAATAGCATGGGGTGCTGGGATTTCAACTGGAATAAAATGGAATACAGTTGGAATAAAAATGTTGCTACATGAAGAGGTCTTGGCCAAGAGGCAGAGCCCTGTTTGTTTTGAGTGGTCCAGGAGAGCCCAGTGAGTTTGAGTGGAGCCAAAGGCAAAACACAGCAGTTGTTACCTGTGCAAAAGTAAAGGTACGTAGTGGTTTTTAAAAAAGTGACTAAGGAAGAAAAATGGCCTGGCCATAGTTGCTTTTCTGGCAACTGATTCCAAAGTGCAAAAAGAAAGGAAAAATCAGACCCTTTTTTTCTGGTTAGTTGACAACCCTGCTGGGGTGTGGAGCATGTGAGCAGGGCAGCCCAATCCTGTGTAAGGATACCCGGCTGGCCTAAAGGGCTGGCCGCGGTATCCTGTGGCCATCCCAGGCTGCCCCAGGGCAGCCCAGGAGCACCTCAGGGGAAGGGGACACTCGTCCCCTTCCCCGGGTATAAGGTCACCTTATACCAAAGTCACCTTGGTGCCAAAAGTCACCTTGGACTCCACTTGAGACGGGACGGGACCAGCCGGCGGGCGAACGGCGTCATGCACAAATAGCACCACACCAGACGCACGCGGACTCGGCTGGTTGTAATGCCCCGAGCCACATGCGGTGTGGATCCACCTTCAACCTTTATACATGTTCTTTAAGTTAAGTATAATTCTTGGTCTGAAATAGTAGATTCATGTTCTCTCAGGATTCCATGAGATAATATCGGGGATGGATGTCCCCCTGTTGCATTTTTTCTTTGTTTTGCTTCTTTTGTATTTGTTTAAATATATCATACACAATTTTTAAAGAAAAAAATAGAACTGATAAAGCTTATAGCTTATGCCAAGTACTCAATGCTTGATCATAAATGCTTAGTTTCACTGCTGCTTTTAATGATGGTCAGGCCCTAAGGCATTAAAGCTTTTAGGAATCCTTAAAAGCATTCCACACACACAGCACTTATCCAGACAGTTGTTGAGCACTAACTGCAAAATAGCTTCTTGGTGAATGAATCCCACTGCATTCAGTGTGAGTTGTATGTAAATGCTGCTGAGAATCAGGGGAGCAAAGAAATAAACAAAAACCCCACTGAACTCAGCACACTCTTCAGTTCAGTATGTTGTTTATTGGATCGTTGGTGCCGGGGCAATAGTTCCTCCTGCACCACTGTAAATCCAGGTAGGTTTTACAAGGATGTGGTCTGAACAGCAAGGTATTCATGCTACAGCAGGAGATGATCCATTCACAGCACCTCCTGCTCATCCCTTCGCCGTTTCTTCACTTGCCCTGGTCTTCCACCTACACTAGCAAATGGCACTTTGATAATTCACCGAAGCAGGCATGGAGGGGAGAATAGACTGAGAGGTCAGGGTTAGGCAAGAGATGCAATGACCCAACTCCTCTGGCTCTTTTTACAGTCAAGTTTTTCAGGTCACTGCCTGGCAACCAGATATGTAGCACTTGGAATTCCTGCAGGTGCAGCTTTTCTCAGCTGCAGAACAAGCAATTCATTTGCTGCAGCCTGTTCTCTGCAAGAACCCACAAAATCAGGCTGTTCCTTGGTAACAAACTGACTTGAAATCAGTAGGACGCATATCCAAGTAAACATACTTCCGACTGGAGCGTCATGTCAAGTTTTGCTTTTAACAGCAAGAGGGTGAGGGCAGTGGCGTACCCAGCTTCATACGGGTGTATGGGTGTCATACACACCCAGCCTGGTGACACCCCAAAGTGACATCTCTTCGGCCCGGAAGTGACATCACTTCGGAGCAGGCAGGAGGTAAGGACAGGGGCGGCCGTGTCTTCGGCTTCTCTTCTCCAATCGCGGGGAAGAGAAGCTGAAGACGCGGGTGCCCCAGTCTGCCAGTGACCGCGTCTTTGGCTTCTCTTCTCCAATCACGGGGAATTGGTGCAGCTCTGTTGGTGGGTGCATCTTCACCTTCTCTTTCCCGCAATCAGGGAAAAGCCAAAGGCATGGGCGGCAGAGGGGGGACGACAAAGGCCGTGGCTAAGCGGCTGGGGGGCGGTTGCATCTTTGGCTTCTCTTCCCTGATCGTGGGTGGCGTGTCACCCTGGGGCAGCCTGCACCACCGTCCCCCCCCTTAGTACGCCACTGGGTGAGGGGAAAGAACTACAAAAGGATTTTGAGGAATGGAAGGTGAGCTCAGTAGGAAACCACTAACATGAGTCTAATGTCTCTTACCATTTTGGTTTTCAACCATTATCTCAATAATGCTCAAAGTCAAGATTGAGACTTTGGGAGCCTCACAAAGAAGATAAAGGAGAATAACATAAGAGACACCTTCTCAGCAACCTAGGTGAAAACAAATCAGATATAGCAGACATGATTGATATTGAACAACAGATGTTTAAAAGAGGACTTGATCAAATCTTGGAAATGATGTGCTCACAGTATACTTGTATCCTAAAACATCCAGAAAGGAAGTATGAACAACATTGAGTACATTGTGTTAGTAGAGCTTCCTAAAGCAATTTTTAATAATAGTAGATTCATACAGTGATTTCGTGTTCAAACCATTTCACATACATTATCTCAGTCACTCTTAACAGTGTACCTACAGTATATCATGCTAAACCAGTATTAAGCCCATACTGGGAACAAGGCTGGGGCTGAGACATAGAAGAGCTTGTGTAAACTCACCTTCTGAGTTCATGGCAGAGGTGAGATTTGTACCGAGAACTGACTGGTTCACAGTTCAGTCTCATGTAGCATAATCCTAAGCATGTTTACTCAGAAATAAATTCCACTGAGCTCAGTGGGACTTACTGCCTTGTAAGCATGCTGAAGATGACTGCCTTAACCACTACGCTACAGCAGCTCTACAGTGAAATTGTCGATACACCATTCTGAGGCTTTGAAATGTAGGGTTGCCAGCTTTTTTTCACTGGCTGCTCCTAGGCCCTAACAGCTGCCAAGCATACACAAGCTGTTTTCATCACTTTTATCTCAATGCCAGGAAAACATTTTGTGGACTTAGCGTCTGCATGTTGGGTTACTGTAAAAGGCCTAGGAGCAAGGTCAGTAAAGAAATAGCAACCCTTGGCAATATTGATTAGCTCCAAATATGATACTTTTGACAAACCAAGTTGTCAGCTTTCGTATCCATAATATCCTCTAAAAAGACTAATGAATTAGTTACAGGCAGAAGCATGTAAATAAAAAGTTAAAGGAAATGATTGGACTGAGAATCATGTCAAGGGAGAACTGGTACTCTCCTTCCTATGCTTGGAATTTGGTAAAATGGCTTAGAATTGGTCATTGCATTATGACCAAGCAGTTATCATATGTCCTTATATCCATTAATAAACACCCTACAAGTTAATTTCACGGACAAGGGGGGAAAACGTTGAATGTGTGACATAGCACAATCCCGGTTTGTGTGCATAAACAGTCCTCTTTGCTCATAACAACAGCAGTCTAGGAACTTAGAAAGGGGAATCAAAACATGTCAGGTGGTTCCACCTTAGTGTGCTGGACTGTCATGCTCAAGGTCAAGGGTCCAAGGCCTCATACCCTCAGTCCGGCTGCAGGAGAGCAGGCAGCCATACCTTTGCCATGTTTAGAGGAAGGGCTGTGGCTCAATGGTAGAGTGCATGAGTGGAATGCAGAAAGTCTCCGGTTCAATCCCTAGGTACCTCTCCAAGGTAGGGCAGAGAAAAAATCCTCTCTGAAACCGCAAGAGCTGCTGCCAGTCTGTGTTGACAATTCTGAGCTAGATGGACCAATGGTCTGACTCAGCAGAAGGCGGAGACCATTCTCGCTCTTCTAAGCTTAGCCTTACGCTGTTCATCTCTTTGGTAACTTACCAAGTACTTTAGTCTTTGTTATGGCGCCTTAGCTGCTGGGAGGAATACAGTACTGCATTGCACCTTTTATAGCAGCGAAACCCAAAATGTTTCCTGAGAAGGCACATCTTTCTGTGAGTACTGTTCTCTGAAAAAGAGCTGTAAAAACAGTGATTCATACCTATAAATGGTACACATGATTACTGTAATCAGTGGCATAAAGTACTGGTAGCTGTATAATCCATGAAATACCTGGCTGATCTTACGCTTTTACTTCTACCCAATTTTGCTCATCATATGCCTGAAAAAAAAGTCTAGTGGTACCTTAAAAGACTGCTAGATTTATTGTAGCACAAGGTTTTGTGGACTATGGTCCACTTGCAGTCTGATAAGCTGTCATGAATTTGAAGCTGCTTCATTGGATCAGTGTCTGTAGTCAACGAAAGCTTGTGTTAAGGTTCCACAAGGCTCTTTGTGGTTTTGCTGCAACAGACTAACATGGCTGCCCCTCTAGAAGTGGTTATTATGGTTGCCGGCACGCCGAGCTGATAAGCTTGCAGAGCCTCTGTGGGGGAGTGGAACTGCAGCTGCACTTGAGTGAGAGTCAAGGTTGCCCTGTCAGTTGAAACGTGGTGAGGCAAACACCAGCAAGAGAGAGAGAGGAGAGAGAGAGAGAGAGCTGGACTGTGAAAGAAACATCTAGAATGAAGGGTTCTACAAAAGATTAGAACATTATTGTATTGTAAAAACCCCTTGGAGTTTAGAAAGCCTGCCCATGTCAACCGCCTTTGAATTAAAGTCGGAGGAGAAATTTGATGACCAAAGAAAAGGTGGTATATAACTACTGGTTTATTATTTATTATTTATTATTATGGTATATTCTTCCAAATTAGTTTAGTTATAGCTTAACTCAGCAGGTAAGTGAGGGCCAGAGTGTCTCCCTCCTTGACTTGTCGTCCTGGTGGCTGTCACCTGTCCTGTGTACTTGGTTGCTCAAAATGGCTGCTTGGTCCCAGTTGCTGTAGATTTCCATTAAAAACTCTGCAAGTGTACATCCAGGAGTGGCGCAAAAAAGAAACAAGAATGGGTTGCAGGCAGCCAGCACTAGGTGCAAGACCAGTTTAAAGGAAGAATTAGGTGTTCAGCAGCAGGTTTAATCTGGCCCAAAGAGCGGGGCAGTAAAAGTGTCCAGCTGGAGAGAGGACACTAGCTGTGTGGCAAGCCATTGCTGTGACTCATTATACTTATCCTTTAGGCAAGTACTTTGGGATGACTGATCAAGAGGACCCATCTCTTTGTCCAGTAGAGTTAAGCAGCTAGTAGGCCACTGCAAAAAGAAAGACTGCAAAGTACACTACCAAGATTATTCCCGAGGCTGAAGCTGGAAGACAGGAACTGTCATGGCTTTTCATGATCTAGCAATTTGACAAGATGTGAAATGACTATTTCTGTAAGACTGCCCTGTGCCTAGCCTTGGAAAATTGGGGGTGAGCAAAAGAACCTGAAGAGAGAGGAACCACATTTAGAGGGAGAATGAAAGGGGCAGGAAAGCTGAAGTGGAGAGAAGACAGACATCCTACATACCTGCACAGCTTTGGAAATTCAGATCTGAGAAAAAGGTTGATGAATAAGAAGAAACTGACTTGAACATCCATGAGAAGCCACAGCTCTGGCAGAGGAGCATTTGGTGCAGCTCTGTGTCATTCTTCTATGGATTAAATATTAAATAATTTGACCCACCTCAAAAACGATGAGCATTAAGGAGTCTCAGTTGTCAGAGGTACGTATTTTCTCTCAGTTGAGAAATATTGTTTTGTTTAAACTTATCTCAGATGTTAAAACAATAGTGCCTATTCATTTCCCTGCAGACTGATTGACTAATTGCTCATCTGCCTCTCCTCACATTCATAACATAGAGATCTGCATGCACTCAGTAACTGGGGAGCTCACTGGTGCACCTTGGCTGATAAGAGCGGAACCTATTGTGGTGGCCCCCACATCCCTTGTAGAATTAGCAGCAAAGGGAACTGGGTGGGGCATGGCAGCACAAAACAACAAGCAAGTTAGCAGAGGAGACGAAGGCTGCTTGAGGGCTAGGAGCAGCTTAGAGGCATAATAAAGGGTGGGGATCTTGAAATATTGTTTTTCCTGAGTCGCAAGATTTCTGTGTTGGGGAAACTTTGACTAATCATGTGACCCACCTCATCTTTAGAGTTCTTTATCAAGGCATAATAATTATACTTTATGGCTGCTTTAGAAGCAACACCGTTACTTGGGAGCAAGTCCAACTGAATTCAGTGGGACTCCTGAGTCATCTTACAGCCTGATCCAATGGATATTTGTCACTAAGTATGCTTCGGTATAAATATTAATGAAGTCCCACAAAAACCAACTGGAGAAATGTTTTCTTGCTGTTTTAGTTTAAAATTTTTTGTACCCTGTAAAATCTGATTTCTTTTTTTAAAAAAAGAATGCAATTATGTGTTTTGTTTGCATTAGTCTTGGGTATACTGTACTTCAGAATATTTATCATGAGAACTTTTGGCGAATCCCTGTGATTGTTCTCAATGGTCAGCACAGAGAATCGGTCTCTAGGTCAGCAGGGGCAGTGAACACAGATTATGACCAAGCTGTTGTTGCTCTTTGGTGTTTCTGTGTTGGTGTGCCTAGCAAGATTTGCCAGAGGTTGAGTTTGCAAAACCAGCATAACCATGGACTTCTACAGGCAAGACCATTGTCAGGTTTGAATCTAGACATATCTGGGATATCTTTACCTTGGGGGGGGGGGGAGCTCACGTCAATGCTAATGTTTTGTAAGAAGGCAGTTTTCCTCTGCTCTCAAGTCAAGACTGGCTGGAACTGGGCCTTGCAGGGCAAGAGGAGAGATTGTGTGGTGAAAGAGGTAGGAGGCAGTGGAAGAGGAGGGCAGGATGGAGGAACCCACACTCCTCAGCCCAGGTGTGGTTATTGCTGGAATCACAACCAGACTGTTCTCAGGAAGGCTAGAGGTGCACATAAGGGGAAAGCAGGCTCAGGAAGCCTGGTGCAGTGTGGGAAGGCTGTTGGAGGCTTAGAGGTATTGTCATCATTGTAAGTAAGGCCAGTGAGGCTTTGTGGGGGGACACAGGGTTCTGCTGCTGGGACTTCTGCACACTGGTTAGCTTTAGTGCCCACCTCCATGGCACAGGGTGGGCGCCTGGTGCAGGGTGGGCGCCTGGTGCATCACTTTTCTATCTCAGCTCTCTGCTCTTTCCTTGATTCAGTCACCACCTGAAAGAGAAACACAGAGATGGTCAGAGCCTATGGAAAGGGGTATTGGCCAGTACACTGCTGAAAGCAGAATGAGTCATGCTAATCCACTTACAGAATCATATGCAGGGTTCTGTGTATTCTACAATTCTGTGCAAGAACTCAATTTGGTAAATGGCTGCAAAATTCAACATCCCCAAAATCTCATTTAATTTAAAGGGGGGAAAGGAACATTTCTAGTCCTTAAGACTGCAATTGTTGGTTTGACCTGTGTGGGTAATGCCTGGTGAAATCTCCAGAGCTGGTGAGGCTTTAGTCCCTTGCATTATGTCCTCACCTCTCCCCAAGACTGGCATAAACAAAACCTTATGCAAAACAAGCAAATATATGCAGATTTGCCTGGTTTGCATAATTCTGATTACCTTGTTGATTATTTTTTAAGGGGAGAATACAGCTGTGTGTAAAGGCTGTGATCACATGACTGGAAAGGGCCAAAAGGCAACCCAGGTCCAACTCCACAGAGCAAGACGAAGACCACCCACATACCTGCCTCCCACTAACAAAGTCACACAACCTAGACTGCCACATGCTGCAGAGACAAGCACTATGCATTATAAGAAGGGTCTTTGAAGCAAACCTGTGTATGAACAGAGGTAGCTGCCTTGTACCAAGTCAGACCATTGGTCCATCCAGCTCAGTGCTGTCTGCACTGATTGGCAGCAGCTCTCCAGGGTCTCGGTCTCTGGGTCTTTTCTCGCCCTACCTGGAGATGCTGCCAGGGTGGAACCTGAGACCTGGAGAAGTGTTCTACCACTGAGCTGCAGCCCCTTCCTGAGGAGGACCAATATCTCCAGAGGATTTAAGCCTCAAGGAGAAGGCATGAGCTAGGGGAGAGGATTAACCTCCTTAGCCCCAGTCAGTCGCGTCGCGACGACGCGCGTCACCCCAGAGCGGGGGCACGCATCGCCCTTAAGGGGGAGGCTCCGCCCCCGCGCGTGACGTCACGCGCAGGAGCAGAGCACCCTCCCCGCTCCGTTTTCGGCTCATTTTGGAGCCAAATGGACACAGGGGAGGGCGGGCGGGCCCACCTCCAGCTCAAAACTGTAAGTGGGGGGAATCGCGCATCACCCCTATACGCGCGACGCCCCCCGGCGGCCCGCCCCCCCGCTTCCCCCCGTCGATGCCAGTGGCCCCAGTAAAATTCTTCCTTATATCAGTAAAACCCTTTTCACTTAGCTCTAAGCCTATTTGATTGTTAGGATTCCTGTACCTTAAGTCCATACTGAGCTCCGTGCTCTTCTCTCCCATTTCAAAGTAGCAGCAAACTCACCTCTCCGTCTCGGGTCTCAATGGTTTTGATCAGAACAGTCTTCCTGGTATGCGTCTCCACAGTTGGCTCTGGCTCTGAAACTAAAGGGAAGAAGACTATTAACAGAGAGGGTACAGCAGTCTCAAGACAATTCTCCCCCAGCCTCCTTGTCATACTGGGCAAGATCAGTATGAATTGGAGGTAGGGAATCTATCCAAAGACTGAGCTCAGGTTGCCATCAAATACTAAGCTCAGGCTGCCTGTTTTGCACAGGGAGGGGGATTCTCCAGCAACCTATCAATGTGCTCCCAGCAAAGGCAACAATAAATCAGCTTTTGGCGGGGTGCAGAGCAACAGGAGGCAAGAGGTGAGCATCAGAACAATATGCATGCTGGGATCCACACAATCTCATACATACAATCCCCATATATGTGCCAATGCCACGAACAGAGTTTTGTTGATTCTTTCCCAGAAACCTACATGCACCCCCTCAACAGCTTACATGAACATCCATGATGCATCCCACAGGGAGCTACAGGCTTACCTGTTGTTTTGATGCTGACTGGTGCCATAGATCGAATAGGCACTGCAATCCTGTAGGTGTAGGGAACACAGGATAGTGAGCAGTAGAGCAAACTCTGGCAACCTAGATCCTCAATGTCCTGTTTAATATTGCCTTTCCTGTTTCTTCCTACAAGGGTAAAGATCTCCTCCCCCCCCCCCCAGTAAGGACATGAGTTGAATCATGCAAACCCAGAGGGGAGTTCCTGCCTGCTGAGCACTCACCTGCTCTCCTCCCCCTCCAGCAGTTTGCGGTAAGTGGCAATCTCAATGTCAAGGGCCATCTTCACATTCAGCAGGTCCTGATACTCCCGCAGATGCCGAGCCATCTCTTCTTTCATGTGCTGGATCTCCTGCTCCAGCCGTGCCACCGAGTCCTGGTATGAGCTCACCTCAGCCCCATATTGGTCCTCCAAATCTCGCATCTGCCTCAGCAAGGCTTCATTCTGGGGAGACAAGCCACTCAGAACCAGGGCTTGAATTTGTACACTGGAAGCCTTAGCCTCTGACCCTCTCTACACCAAATGAGTGAGAGAAGGTGAATCCGCAGCCACAGAGCTCATCCAAGCACTGGCTTCTGAAACATGTTTTGCTACCAACAAGCCCTCAGCTGTAATGGAGGACTGAATACGGTTTGCCACCTTTTCTTTCTAGCTGCAAAAGGGACACAGCCACTTAACCAGCACTGGGGATACGCCACTGGGGATACGCCACAATTGCACTGCAAAAGTTGACAGTGGGCAAGGAATTCAACATCCTGATCACTCAGCTTTTTTTCTTTTGTTTTTTTTTAAAAACCCAGTTGCTGGTCTTTATGACTGTGAAGTGAAACCTAAAAATATATAGACATGGTGGAATCTCAGAAGCCAGAAGAGGATAGCAAGGAAAGATTCTAGTAGGTATGTGAAATAAGCAAATAAATACACATTTGCGCTATATGCATATTTTTTTCCCAGGGTACATGAACAATCTCTGCATAGCATCCAGCAAAACCATGTATGGATTTCCTCAATTGAGATTAAGCTGCAAGAAGGTAGATCCTATTCTACATCCCTTTTAGAATTAAAGGAGCAGTGTTTGGGGGGAGGGATAGCAGGATCTGGCGGTATTACCTCTTCTTGCAGGCAAAAAGTATAAATGCATTTATACTCTTCTTTGTTGCAAGTTCCTGGACAGGATATTGAACACAGATTCTGGGGTTAAGCCCAGGGTCAATCAGAGATGTTGGCCTCCTACAGGTGGTGAAAAAGCCCATTTTGTGCATGCAATGGCTCTGGCATGTCTCTATGGGCAGCTCCTTGGGACACAGAGCAAAGAGCTCAGCAAGCCTGGATTGCTGTATGGTTGCTCCAGGGAACAGAGCAAGAGGACCAGGGTGAGATCTGTGCACTACTCACTGTTCCTTTGAGTCCATCCACCTCGCAAGTAAGGCTCTGAATCTGGCGCCGAGATTCATTCATCTCATGCTTAGCCTGGCGAAGTGCCTCGTGGTTTCGGTTGGCTGCATCCGACAGGTCAGCAAACTGCAAGAAATGGGCACATCAAAAGAAGGGAAAGAGTCTAGGACAAACTCTTATCCTGACCTATTCAATAATAAACTTTTGTGCGTGGGTATGACCACAGAACCGGGCACGTACTCATGACTCTTCTCAAGAGGCTCTCCTCATCTCTGTCAGGACGATCTCACAGATAATGATGGCCAATGACTTGGCACATTCCCGCAAGTTCCCACATCTTGTCATTGTCTCCCTCCCCGCTTGACCCATACAAGGCTTCCTCTGGTGCTACAAACCCACAACAATCTCTCTAAGCAGCAAACTATACATTACATACAAATGCATATGACAAAACCACAACAGGTTTTTTTAAATTTAAAAGCACAGAGAATTTTGAGCAGAGGAATGGCAGGGAAGGAGATGCTTAACCCCCACCTACTGTTTTTTCACTCACAATACTTCCTAAAGTTACATTGCCCTCTGTGGAGTTCCAGAAGCAGTTGGAGGGGTGTGTGTGTTCTAAGCAAGTAAAATGGCCAATGGGGAAAGAGTGGAGCACTTCCTTTCATCATTTTTTCCATTCCAAGTTGCAGCTGAGCTACTTTTTATAAAACACACACACAATAAAAACACTATGCTGGCACTTCATGACTGGCACGTCATGTGAAATTTGCCCCTTGGCTGATCCATCATCTGTGACAGCAAGTTTGAATGTCAAGGGCACATACAGATGTGGTAGCTGTTCCACATTTAAGGGCGCAATCCTATCCAACCTATGCTACCAGCTGAGCTCTGCTCAATCCTGTCCAACTGATACCACCGGTGTAACCATCGATGCAGCGAGAACGGGAGGCCCCAGAACGGAAAGGGGATTCAAATCCCCTTTGAATTCCCCTTTTGGACACTGGCGTCACTGCAGGGGGGGCGGAGCTCTAAGTTCCACCGTGGTCAGACCCTCCGTTACACGGGAGCACAAAGAGCCCCCGCCCCCTCACCTTTGGAGCCGTTCAAGTCGGTGAAAGCACCGACTTGAATGGCTCCAAAGCCGAGGGGGTGGGGGCACTTCGTGCTCCCGTGTAACGGAGGGTCTGACCGCGGCGGAACTTAGAGCTCCGCCCCCCTGCAGTGACGCCTTTGCTTTTGGAGGGGATTTGAATCCCCTTTCCATTCTGGGGCCTCCCATTCTCACTGCACCGCTGGTTACAACAGTGACACAAGTTGGATAGGATTGAGCAGAGCTCAGCCGGTGGCATAAACTTGATAGGATTGCACACTGTCAGTCCCCTAAGTTCACCAGAACACTAATCTATGCATATTTTGGGCAGAGATGTTTTTGTTTGAGCCACCAAGGAGTAGTGGCTGTGGTTCCACCAGAATGCGTATGCATGTCCCACTTCTCTAAGTAAGAGACAGTCTCAACACCCAGGGGTCACTGCCAGCAGCCCTGCTATTATTCAGAATCCCCGGCTGTGTAGTTTCCCCCAGGAAGCCACATGGAAAAAGGAAGCAACCCTAGCTAGAGAGCAGGGGCAATGCAAATATATTGCATGCACCTGAGAATGGAACTAGGCTTTCCAAATGAGCAGCTCAGCTGTTGCTGCTCCTGAGGACAATGGTTTCCTGTTTTCTGCCTGAGCCCTCCCAGCTTTTCCTGAGATTTCTTGCCTTGGCCCTCCAGTCTGCCAAGATCATGGATACATTATGTGGAAGCACTCTCAGGTTTGCCCCAGAACACACACTCAACAAGGAGCTGTTCCCAATCCCAGCTCCCTCACAACTATCCCTGTATGATACATGTGTTTGCAAATGCACATCAATCTTCATACTATTTAGGTGTACCTGTGAAAGTTCTTCTGGTTACCCTAAGAAAACACAGTGCATGCAACAGTCGTTAGATGGAGGCAAGCCAGCATTTGTAGTGGAAGGCATGGTCGCAGCTTTTGAATGCAGAGGTAATGTTTCCAAAGGACTGGCTGAGTGTGAGAATGGGGCAGGTGCCCAGGGTGCCAGAGTACAGCCCTAGCCCTGCAACACTGAGTATCTAAAACAGGGTTCAAATAAACCTCTTCCCACTTCTGTTGTCACATCAACACTCGCACCAGATGACTGTCAACTTATTGATCATACTTGAATCCTGCTCTTCTTCCAAGAAGGTCATGACTTTTTTTCACAAATCTATCCTCAAAAGCCTGTGAGGCAAACTGAGAAACTGTGACTCACTCAAGGTCACCCAGTAAATTTCATGTCTGAGCACGGATTTGGTCTCCCTGGTCCATTTCCAACCAGAAGCGTCTCTCCGGTAGGGGCGGGGCTGTAAGTATCGCTGCGGTCATAGTCTCTTTACCAAGCGAGGAGGAGGCAGCCCCGCCCCCTCACTGTCGGAGCCAGTCCCCTACGGAGAAAGCAGCAGGCAAGAGACCCTGCCTGCTGCTTTCTCCGTAGGGGACTGGCTCCGACAGTGAGGGGGCGGGGCTGCCTCCTCCTCGCTCGGTAAAGAGACTATGACCGCAGCGATACTTACAGCCCCGCCCCTACCGGAGCGACGCCTCTGTTTCCAACACTATCCATTATCATGTACTGGTTCCCCGTCAATACATGTGCCGCCCTGCCCTCATCCCCTTCCAGCTATCCCCAATTTAAGCACCTTTGATTTGTACCAGTCTTCAGACTCCTGCAGATTCTTGACGGCAATGCTCTCGTACTGGGTGCGAATCTCTCGCAGAGCAGCTGTCAGGTCCGGTTTGGCCTGCTCTACCTCCACTTGCGCCTGCTGTTGGCTATGCAAGCTCACCTGCACATCATGCAGCTCCTGCATCCATGAAATATATGTGGGGACAAGTCAGAGTCAGATACATACAAGAAAATAACATGCATATATACAATCAAACATATGGTCACGTTATATGACAGGACACGCAAAACAGGGTGCTAGAAACACAAAGTAGCACGCGAACACGCTCATGTAGGTGCATATCAATTATGCATAGAGACAATCACAGTACACATAGAAATGCAAGTGGCACAACAAGGGCAGGCTGTAAACACAAGATCCATGAACCCACCACATGCATAGTAGAAGCATCACAAGGCAGATGCCTACTAACAGGATACAACAAACAGGCAGAAGAAGAAAAGTCAAAAAGGCTGAAAGAGAAGGCCTGCTGCATGGAACGATTCCTCAACTGGATCAGCCCTGCCAACCTACATCCATGATCCTTGATACATGTTCTCTTGCTTACAAAAGCAAGGGTGGGGCTAAGGATGTAACTGCAGTCCAGTTATTCATCACTAGAGGGGGCACAAACAACATGGCTTCTGCAGCTTTCTCAGAACTGGCCACAAAAATTAAAATATCATGGATGGGATCCAACTCTATAACCCTCTCTACCAAACCCAGACAGATGATCTCTCCTGACCCATGCAGAGGTCATCTGCTGCCTTTCCTACAGTCTCTACCTCTCTCCTTTGACTGCCACCATTCCTAGCAGCATGCCACCACCATGGCTGGTCATGTGGTTGGGTGCAAAGGAAGCATGTTGCTGCTTTTTTTTTTTTGCTAGGCAAGAACAGGGTGTAGTTCCCAGCCATGTGCTACTGGGGAAGATAGCAGCAGCTGCCAGTAGGAGTAATGTCCCATCCCACTTTAGAGGGTGCTGCTGGATTTTCAAAACCCTCTATACAAGGACAAGTAACTCTGTTTCCACACACGAGGGAGGCTAACATCTGCCCTCAGCCCAGACAGCATCCCCTTTATTCCCCCTACCTCCTCATGCAATTTCTTGAGGAATTCAATTTCATCCATGAGGGATTCAATCTTGCGCTCCAGCTCCAGGCGTGAAAGGGTGGCATCATCCACATCCTACCATTTCGGGAAGGAGAACAAGAGTCAGTGTCACAGCAAGGAGGTTCACCGTTTTCCCATTTTAACTTAAAATGCACAAGATTCAATGAAGGGCAAAGGAAAGAAAGCAAGATATTCCTAACTTCATCAGCCATCTTCATCAGGGGTGGAGCGAGACTCCGTGGTTCAGCACAATGGACAGCACATTTGGCTGCCAGAAATTGCATTCAGGAATGAGGTCTAGGTTTTGACAACTCAAGTGACACAAGTAACAAATGTGGAAACAGGGAGCAAGAGGAACAACCAGAAACCCTATCAGTGTATGAGTACGAGAGCAACTAAGTGTGAGAGTCTGCAAATGCTAACTTGCTCACCTTGCGGAACAGAACCAGATTATTCTCAGCATCTTCACGCTTGTGCAGCTCCTCATCCAGCCTGTGGGGGTAAAGAGCAGTGGAGAACAACAAACAGTACTCTACTCCAGGGGTTCTCAACCAGTGGTACTAGTACCACCAGTGGTACTTCAGCCGACTGTTGGTGGTACTCAGACCACTGGACCACTGGAACCCCACTCCAACACGGCGCTTTCGGCGGCGTGTTTTTGCTCCCGAGAGGCTCCTGCCTTTGGCCGAGCCTCTCGGGATGCTGAGAAGGGCCCTCCCACCCACCCAGAGCCTCCTACCTGCATTTTCTGGCCTCTGAAAACCAGGAAGTAACTGGTGATGATGTCATCGCCAGTCACTTCCAGTGGTAAGTAGCAGGAGAGTGGCGCCCGAGATGGGATTTAGCCAGGAAGAGGTTGAGAACGCTTGTTCTAGTCTATAGACTTCATATTGACTGCACTGCCCAACTGAAACTCCAGCTATGTCTACTGCACTACTCCAATGCCCTTTTTCTGTGCCTAAAATAGGAATCTGTTTCTATCCCCTTCCTGTCCCCTGGACTTTTTCATTCAAGGGCCAAGCTGGATGAGTCAAACTGAAGATATATATATATATATATATATATATATATATATATATATATATATATATATATAAGTTGCTGCCCACATCCTTCTTCCCTGCTGGCCTCCACCATGCCTAATTCTTAGCCCGTGGTCGCAACAGAAAAGATGACATGTAAACTCCTCCAGTTACCCAACATTTATTTAGGGCGAGCTAACTGCTGTACAGCACAGGAAAATGTACAGCACAGATAAGAAATTGACCAGTAAGTAGTAGGAATGGTGTTGGGGAGATCTGGCTGGCAGAGGAGATGCAGATGTAATGAAATTAAGGTAATTCTGGAATGGCTGTGTTGAGAGGAGTTTTGCAGATATCTTCAGTTGTGCTAAAAACCTTCTCCAATCCTTGGTTTTCAGGGTGAATACTATATTATCCATCGCTGAAGAAAGGAGGGTTTTCAAGGTGCAAATGGGGACTGTCATCCAGCCACACCCTTCTTGTCTGTTGCATCTTCTGCTCCCCCCACTTCTGAGTCCCCCTGGCTGACTCAGAAAAAGGCAGTATGAGGAGTGAGTGGAGCACAGGCAGCTTTGCTGGCATAGCAGGACCACACCCATTCACTTTTCCAGACTTCAGATCCTTTTGCTTAGCTCTCGCCTTCCTTTCTTCCATTACTACCTGCATCTGCCATAGCATAAGCAATGCCAGGATGCGACTCCAACCCCACCCCATAGTGCCTTGGGGAATACAATCTCAGTTCTTCTATCTATCCTATGCTTTGCTTTTTGTGTTTTAAGTACTGTGGCAGAATGCAAGAAAGTTCCCTTCTCCTGTTGGGAAACACATCTCATGTGAGATAGGTGGGGCCCCTTCTGCACCATATGCCCCCTTACTTTAAGAGGCGTTTGCAGTTACCCCATCATATTGCCACCAACTTCACACACATCCTTGCTGAGTCACATGGATTCCGCCATATCATGGCAACACCACGTCATATGCAGAACTCTTCCCCAAAGAGATTTTTCCTATAGCGTCTCCTTTGCAAGACCGCATTGCTTTTCCTCCACCAAGTTCTACACTTGGTGTGGCTCCCTTTCACTCTCCCTTCTCCCTGACCCATCCAGACATCACATGAATGCCACAACGCCAAAGGAGTCCAAACTTTGCCAGAGGTCCTTCTTCCTGCCACATCCTCTGCCTGTTCCTTCCAGACACCATTCTCCACTGCCACACCCATGGAGTCAATCATCCTCCCCACCCCTGGATTCTTTGCTTCTTCCTATTGTCCATTCCCACCCACCCCCATATGATGCCTGCTGAACTCAGTCCATGCATGGAGCATCACACCCTTGTCACCCCACTAGCTCAGCACAAGGGTCAATTATACCTATTTTCTGTGCACAGCCAACCCTCCAAAAATCCCAACATCTCTCCAGCCATTTTATATTACTACATATGCATGGTAAAAACTCTCTACCCCTTACTGTACTGCACATTGCATTGAAGATTTCAGAGATGAGAATTCCCCTCCCTAGAGTTGCACATAGAATGCCATTTTCTACCCACCATCTGCACCTAGAGCTGGAACAGAAACTAGGGGGTTCTGACTACTCTCTATTCTAGGCATATATTTCAGAAATCCCGGTTTACAGCTGCCCCCTTCTTAAGCCACCTGCCTTCCAACTCTAGTCCAAGACTTGAGGCTAAATAACTGGAGTCCCATACCATTTAAATCATTTTTCCATCACAAATTATTTCTTGCTTCTAGAGAGGCACCCATGTCAGTCTGTAGCCACAGAAAGACTCTGCTGTTTTCACTATTTGGGGTAGAATCCATGTACCCTTCCAGGGCTATTGTGATGCAACCATTAAAATCCTCTCTCAGAACTGGACTCCCAGCGGAGTGCATCCTGAAACTGTCAAGATTTCCTACACTGCTAAAATTAAGACTAGAATGCACCAGAAAAACTGAAAAGATGGTACAGTTTCAGCTGGTTCCTATGTTGTTGTTTATTAATCATGTTATATGATGCAAAAGGAAATTTTGTAATAATTTTAATGTATTATTGTTGTTGTATGTTTTCTTTCTGGAGAAAGTTGTCAATCATGGAAGTAAAGATCAGAACCCAGGAGATCTTGGCACTCCTGAGGACTCTGAAAGCACCCATCCCACCCCTCTTGGGCAGAGGCAGGGCTCCACTGGCCCTGAGTTGTAACCAATCACACTCACACACACACACACACACACACACACACACACACACACACACACACACACACACACACCCTCCTCTGGGGGTTTTCAGCCCCCAGTTCTGAATCCCCAATTCTATCCTGCCATCAATTAGATTCTCTCTCCCCACTCTATTTGCAAGAGAACCCACTAGTCTGGACAGACTCTCTGCCATTATCTTCCTCTCTTCAAATGGGGGGTTAGAACAGCAGTCAGTTTCCTAAGAGAAAGGTGTCAGTAGTGCTCAGTACCCCAAAACCTATGTATCTATGCTTAAACTACCTTGGATAACTGAGTCAGTGTGTGATGCAGTCTTCACGTTTGGCGTTGGCCCCAGTCCGGCTTAAATGCAGCCCTGCAGCAGCATACTGGCGGCGACCACCTATCCTAACTCTGAGACCCTTCGCTCCTACCACTACATGCAGGGCTAGAGAACCCAGGGTCCGGGCTCCTGCGGCTTTTAGCCCTCCCACCTCCAAATGTGCCACCGAAGGGCGACGTGCCCGAGGAGCGGGTCCAGGCGAACACTGCTGCTTTCCCTCTTCCCTCCCCTATTCCAGAGGGGACCCAGGTGTCCGGGTGTCCCCGCCCCCCACTACTCACCTCTGCTTGAGGGCGGCCAAGTCTTCGGCCAGATTGTCCCGCTCGACCTGGAGGCGGTCGCGGTCGGAGCCCAGCGCGTCCACCTGCCTGCGCAGCTCGCGGAGCTCGTCCTGGAAGAGGTCGGCGGCGCGGGTGGGCTCCTTGGCGCGGGCCTGGCCCAGCTCGGCCAGCAGGGCGGCGTTCTGCGTCTCCAAGTAGCGCACTTTCTCGATGAAGCTGGCGAAGCGGTCGTTGAGCTCCTGCAGCTCCTGCTTCTCATTGCTCCGCGTGGCCAGGAACTCCTGGTTCAGGGCATCGGCCACCGAGAAGTCCAGCTTCTCGCTGCTGTAGGCCAGGCGGTGGGCAGCCGGCGTGCTGGAGCGCAGGAGCAAGGCGCCGCCGCCGCCACTGCCACTGCCACTCCCCCGGTAGGAGCGCAGCGAGGCCAGCCCTGCAGAAGGCGTGCTCAGCAGCCGCGTGGACGAGGCCAGCCGCGACGACGAGTACGACACTGGGGACAGCATCATGGGGGGCACCCCAAAGGTGCGGCGGTACGAGGTGGCGCGGACGCCGCTGCTGCCGCTGGAGTAGCTCATGGCTGCGACGGAGGGGCTCAGAAGAGGACCCTACAACTTTCTGGCGGGCAGAAAAAGACGCCGGCTGAGGGGCCGCCGCTTTATAGGCACCCAGTGGCGGCAGGGGAGGGAGGGAGAGGGGGCAGCAGGCTCCGCCCCTCTTGGATGCGGCCCAGAGCCCCGCATTGCAGCCCTAGTCTCGGCCGGGCAAGGGAACCACCCAAGCCGAAGATGCTCCTTTCCGAAGGCGGCCTGCCCCGAAGTGACGCGACCACCCTCCAGCCTCGCAGGCGGCCCCGTCCCAGGGAGGAAGTGTGCAGAGGGCTGCGGCAGCGAACTGGCGCATCAGGGATGGGCTCCTGGAAGACGAGAGACCTGAGAGAGCTCTGCAATTCTTGGGGGGTCTTGTCCCATAGCGGGGAAGGTGGAGGAGTGCGCAAGAGGGCGGCTGAGCCGAGCGGTTCTCTCCTCGGTTCTGGGGATAGATCCCCATGTATCTATTGGGGATAAATATGGAGAGGGGTAGCTTAGCCCACTGTGTTCGGAGATCTAGAGGCAGGACAGGGCTACTAGAGGATACCTTTTTACTAGTGGACCCTCCCTCGGCAGGAAGAGGAGCCTCCCCTAGGAATTCCTGATTACGAAAGATTTCAAGTTTGGGACATTCACTTGGTATTCATTGTGAGGTAGTCCCTATATCGGAGCTGGGGATTTTCTTTTCTGGAGTGGGATATGGTCTGTTCCATTCCAGGAAGGCAAACTGAGATGCAAAGGGTTGCCATGACATAAGCCAGTCCTCCCTCCCTGGCAGCCCTTTGCTTTCACCACTGTGTGGCTCCCTTTGTGGAAACTAGAGTGAGCCACGGTGGTGAAAGCAAAAGGGCTTTCAAGAACTCAGAGAAACTAGAGTTCAAGCCCCCTTCTCACTACAAAGCCTCCCAACCTGTGCCAGCATGTAGTTCGTCTGTGGAACTCTTTGCCACAGGATGTGATGGCACCTGGCCTAGATGCCTTTAATAGGGGTTTGGACAGATTCATGGAGGAAAAGACCACAGGTTACAAGCCATAAGCAACCTCCTGGTTTTAGAAGTGGGTTTTCTCTGTGCCAGGTGCAAGGGAGTGACAACAGGAAACAGGTTACCTTGTTGGCTGTGTGCTCCCTGAGGCATCTGGTGGGGCCACTGTGTGATACAGGAAGCTGGACTAGATGGGCCTTTGGCCTGATCCAGCAGGGCTCTTCTTACGTTCTTATGTGTCCTTGGGCAGGTGGAATCCTGACCATCAGGCTGTTCATACAGCAGTTACCCCATCTTCCAATAAGTCACTGCTCACCATGTTGACCTCCTCTTACCCGAGAAGCAGGGGAGGGAAATGCAGGGCCACCTGCAGCACCACCACATAGGATATCACTTCTGGAAAAATGCTTGCCTGTCCCGCAAGCATGGAACAGTGGGTGTTCCCTTCCCATATGCACTCTCATGCACAGTATGCAACTCATGGGTGATGCAACCAATAGAATGCATTCCTGCATGCACACGCATGCACACAAACACAAAGGAGCATACACAGACACATGTTTATTAGACAAGCTTCCCTGACATCCCATCTCACCCCCAATCTGCTGCCTGCAGCCATTACACAAGAATGTCCTCAGTTACGCAGACATGCGTATGCGAGCCCCCTTGAGGGCAGGGAACCATTTATTTATTTGTTTAGCTGTGGAAACTGCTTTGTGAACTACTGCACTAACTTTTTATTGAAAAGCAGTATGCAAATATACTACTACTACTACTACTACTACTACTACTACAACAATGCATGTCAGCACTCCAAACAGTCCACTCTGATATCTTTTTCTAGCTCCCTTACACATACATATTGCATCACGGTTGTTACTATATTGCTATGCATAACCACCACTCTCCACCCATTTATACTGAGGTTTGCTAGAGTTTCTGAGTTGAAGAGCTGCACTGTGGCTGAAAACTGGTGGCACTTGGCCCTTCTCCCCTCAGCCACTTCCTCACAGCCCCTGCAACTCCCTTGCCAGTAAATCCACTGCAGACTCTCCTTGTCCAACAGCTCCTGATGACAACTATTCTTCCCCTGCCAAGATTCATCCTCAAACTTCTCCACCCAATGCTTCTTGCTCCCTTCCCTAATTTCCTGCTGCTTGTCCCTCCCAGTCCCCAGCCAGTTTGTTGCTCTCTTCCACCCTACAGTCCCTTTGAAACTCTGGAAGCTGCACTCCTTCTGCACCCCATACTGTTCTTTTTTCGTCCCAGGTCCCTTACCATCAGACTAAGTGTGTGCCCATGGGCACACAGACATCACTAGTACAGGGGAACATAAGAACATAAGAAGAGCCCTGCTGGATCAGGCCAAAGGCCCATCTAGTCCAGCTTCCTGTATCACACAGTGGCCCCACCAGATGCCTCAGTTTGTACAAGACAACAAGATACCTGTGTCCAGCCGCCACTCCCTTGCACCTGGGCATGACTAGGGTTAGCATGCTATAAAATAAATAGGATTTGAGCCCTCATAAATTGGGACTCCAGTGTGGTGGGAGGGAGGTTAACCCTCTGTCCCTGCCATGGTCTTGATCCAGATCCCCTGACTGTTATTTGCCCTGGGGAAAAAGCTCCCATTGGAGGGGACAGGAGCAAATTTTGAGCTGCCTCTGTCCCAGGAGCCACTTGTTGCTCTTAGATGACAATTTGGTCACACCTGGTATAGGTTAGGACAGCAGTCAGTATATCCTGCACTGTATCATTCAGCCAGTGCTTGTGTTATGGGGAAAATTAGTGCAATCCACAGCCCCCACCCCCACCCCGTCTCCCCAAATGCGAGCCATGTCATGCCCCTGCTGAAGCATTCATTATGCAGGGCGTCTGCCCCTTCCCTCCCTCCCGCCACTCTTTCTCCTCTTCCTCAAGATTCGGATTACTTTTACACACAGTTATACACATCCTCAGTTGGTGGCCTGTTGCTGCCTGACTCACCCCTGAGCCTGCCAACTGCTTCCACCGAGCAGCATTGTGTTTGGGAGGATGCGAGATGGTGTGCGAGCTCTGTCCGTCGTGGTGTTTGCTGCTTCACACATGTGAGTTGCAGGCATTGTGATGGACATGTGTGAACTCACCCAGAGTGAATCATTCTTTGTCAAGAGTGGGAAGTTTGGGGCACAGCAACTGCTATGGTTGCACAGCACATCGGTGTCTTTATCTTTGCTGGCACATAAACAGAGAGGGAATGGAAAGCTCTGAGCAGACGGCCAAGCAGATCCCACACTTCAGCAGCCTGCCAAAGAGCCACTGCTGGTAGGGCCAATCCTGCCGGAAGGGTTTGTCCAGTCCTTGGCCACCTGCTGGGGCTGCCAATATCTAGGCTAATTAATGCCACCCACAGTTGATAGGCTTGGAAAATGTCGCTGCCTCGTGTCATTCCTGCATCTAGGAGGGAAGGGAAGCTTTGCAGGCTTGGAGCAAAATGTTGCGAGTAGAGATTTTTGAGAACGAACAAGACTGTTTCATTTAAGGCACGTGTAGTGCTGAGTGTTTGCAAGAGTGGTGGTCAGATCTCTCTTCATCCATGAGCACACAACTATATGCTAAAAAAGTCATAAATCTGTACCATAAAAAGCTGAGCTGGGGGAGCTCTACAAATTGAGACAGTAAGCTCAAATGTACATATACAGTATTGACTTAACTTGCTTAATTCACAGCACAATCCTTTGTGTGTCTACTCAAAAATAAGTCCCATTGTGTTCAATGGGGCTTACTCCCAGGAAAGTGTGTATAGGATTGCATCCTTAATCTTTCTGCAGTGCTAGACATGAAATGAGACTGAGAGCTAGGCAGGCTGCTGAAGCTCTGCCCCCTTTGGACACCGAAAAACTCAGCTCTTCCTTGTGACTTTCAAAATGTCACCCAGCATTGCATACCCACTTGTAAACTTAACTTTTGCATCCATAAGGGCTAGAAACCTGATTTTTAAAAATGAAACCTGAGATTCTCAGAATATTGAATTCAGCATCCGATACCAACTTCATGCTTGCATGTGGTACAGTATTGCGGAATATACACAGCCTTGGCCATGAAACGTACTATGCAAATGTTAGGGCAAGTTGTTATCTTTCCTGCAAAACTTACTTTACAAGGTCATTGTGAAGTCAGTTAAAAGCTAATTTTAAAAGCCATTTGGTTTGAGAAGCGTTAGATAGGTGATCAACTTTATTTTGGGCTCTCTAACCTTTTATCACAATCTTATCACCAAATTCTTACAAAGATAAAAAAGCATTGCACTCGTTTTGAAATGTACTCAGGCTAGGACTCTAGCAAATGTCCAGAGAATTATTAGTGTGTTGCATAAATGTAGAGTCAGAACTAGAAAAACTGTCTCTATGTGCCTTTGATGTTTAGACCTTAGTAGACCACGTGACATATGGACGGGGGTTGCAGAAGGCCTTCTGGAGTCCTTCTAGTTTTCACCGAAAACCAGAAGTGCATTTTGGAGGCCTTCTGAGGCCCAGGGAAGCCACGCGCAGCCTTCCCAAGCCTCAGAAAGCCTCAGGACACCCCATCTGGCACCCGAGGGCACAAAAATATGGAACACCCACTCTGATATCCCCCATCAACAAGGCTGGAGGGGTGTATGGGAGTGTTATGTTTGTGGCCCCGGGTGCCAGAGGCCACTCTAGTTACACTGTCGTGTCTCCCCCGTGGGGGACCCCAGGAGGGGTGTTGTCAAAGCCGCACTGGCCCCAAAGGGCTCTCCCGCAACCAAGTCGACCTCCAGCACTCCCTTCCGTTGACGTCAGCGCCACTCCGGCTAGGCCTCAGAATACGCAAGGGGGAGGGGGTTAGCACCACCCTGGTCCTCCACCCCAGCGAGGCTTGCTTGGCCAGAACAGGGCTGTCGCTCCGTAGTACCAGCCCGTCTGCCTGCCTCCTCCTCACTGGCCTGCGGGTGTTCCTTATGTACCCCTACATCCCCTTTGTCCCACCCCCATTGGCCCTTCCCCCAAGCCTGCACCCAATCCCACCAAGTCTGTTGTTTGATTGACAGGCCGTCCAGCCTGTCGGTTGGTGATGCGTCCTCCGGGTCGGGAAGTCGGCCGACTCTGCCCCGCGCTTCCCTTTCGGGAGCGTATTGAGCCTCGTAGAGGCCCAACTGGCCAATCCCCGGCGTCCACTCCTCCCCCGGGCCTCGTTTCACGACAGTGGGTGTCTCGCCTTCCTGGGGGAGGGCGTCCTGCGCGTCTCGTCCCGGAAACGGGCCGCACGCTGACACCAAGACCGCCCGGTTGACCGCCTTCTCCCCAACGGCCTCGCCGCAGCCAGCCTCCAGCATCTCGGCGTTCTTGGGGGTATGCGTCTGTCTGGAGGCCGACCGGGTTTTACAGCCGTCCTCCTGGTCGTGGGGGTGACGTGGCTGTGGTAAGTCCGGGGGCGGCTGTCCTCTTGTCGGGGTTCTTGGGGTTGTCCGGGCCACGCCCGCCCCCGGCAGACCCCCCCTTAAGTCGGGAACCGCTGTTCGAAAGTGTTGAGTCCGATGTCTCATGGATCCTGGAAAGGTAATCGGCGTTGCAGTGTTGGCTTCCTTTCCGGTGGTGTACTACGAAGTCGTAAGGCATTAGTGCAAGATACCACCGCAGGATGCGGTCGTTGTGGTCTCGCAGTCGATGCATCCATAACAGGGGAGCGTGATCTGTAACGAGTGTGAAACGAAGACCGGTCAGATAATAACTCCACGAGGTTATGGCCCACTTAACGGCTAAGGCTTCTCTTTCTATGGTCGCATAACGCCGCTCAGCCAGCTGTAGTTTGCGGCTGAGATACGCTATCGGTCGCTCTCCTTCTGGATAGGTCTGAGCTAATACGGCCCCCAGTCCGGTAGCGGAGGCATCGGTCTGCACCACGAAAGGTCTCTTAAAATCGGGGCTACGAAGGACTGGATCCCCGGAGAGGGCTTGCCGCAGGTCTTTAAATGCCTCTTCGGCCGCTGCGGACCAGGTAAAACGTTGGTTGTTGGGACCCTTCAAGAGGTCCGTGAGTGGCGAGGCCCGTTCGGCAAATCGGGGGATGAATTTGCTGTAATATCCAGCCATGCCTAAAAGGTGTCGTAGTTGTCTTCGGGACTGTGGACGCGGGAAGTTACTAAGACGCTCTATCTTCTCCGGCTGGGGACGTAGACAGCCGTGGCCTACCACGTGCCCCAGGTAGCGTACACTGTTAGCCCCTAACAGGCTCTTCTTGGGATTGGCCCTTAACCCTGCTTGTTGCAGGGCCCTAAGGACCTTTGTCAGGTGTTGTCGATGTTCTTCCCATGATCGACTAAAAATCAGGATATCGTCCAGGTAAGCTACACAAAATTCCTGGCAGTGTCCTAGGACTTGGTCTACTAATCTCTGAAAGGTTGCGGCTGCGCCGTGGAGTCCAAAGGGCATTACTGTGAACTGGAATAGTCCTCGTGGTGTAGCGAAGGCCGTTTTCTCTCTGTCCTGGGGTCGCAGGGGCACCTGCCAGTAACCTGTCGTTCTTCCCCACCCCCGTCCAAACGCTCTACCACCCTCCACCACAATCCCTGCTCTTCTTCTATCCTTGGGGTCCGGGCTGCCCTACGTGGGTCCAGCACAGCCCCATTACTCATGGCCGTGGATCTCCGCAGGGGTTCCAACGTCTCGTCCTCCCCTTAGGCCTTCTGAAAGGGGTCCCGGGGCCAGTCGTCGCGTACTCCGGAAACTATCGGCCCGGTTGAGGGCCCCTCTTCCGGGTCTGTTGGGTTGGGAGTCAGTAGTACGGCTTTCCGTGGGTCTTGCAAGGCGGCCTTCAGCAGTTGATGGAACCCCGGTACATCCCTACCCAGGAGTAGTGGGCAAGGGAGTTGATCCGCTTTTACCAGAGATACCATCTGTTTCTGACCTCTGTATGTCACAGGGGCTTGTACTACGGGAAGTTTTTGAGTGTGTCCATGGAGGCAGGAAATGGTCACCCATTTGGTCACTGGTAGACAGTTGGAGACCAGGTAAGACCGCACCATGGACACCGAACTTCCTGAGTCCAATAAAGCCGTTACCAGTCTCGGTCCGAGATGCACCTTCAAGGTAATGGGTCGGAGCTTTGTCTCTTGACCTTTTGACGCCTCCAGCCCTATCAGGTCGCATTCTATGTATGGACAGTCTCTCTGAAAATGTCCCATCTGTCCGCAGGTGAAGCAGGGCCCTTTTTGGGGGAGGGTCCTCTCGCCGCCGTTGCCTCCTTTTGGTGAGACTGGGAGATTCTCGGCTGGCTGCAGTGGCATTTCCGTTGGTACCGACACGTCTGCCAACAATCGCCAGCGGGGGATCCGTCCCCCCTGGGGAGTCCGTCCTGCCCCCATACCTCTGGTCTAATGTCGGGCCCATCCCTCTATTCTCTCTCGTCCGGCCTCTGGTCGGGGGTGGCGGCCACGGAGGGGTCGCTCTTGGTTCCCGTGAGACCCGGCCGTCTCTCTTTGCTGGTTTCGGAGAGATCCGCATCCCAATAATTTTCTAACAATGATATGGCTGTGGTGAGGTCTTTAGGTTTGTTGTGAGATACCCACAAGCGGGCCCCCGGGGGCATCACTTGGTACGCCTGATCTAATACAACCTTATCTACTATTTGTTTGGACTCCAGGGACCGAGGTTTCAACCATCTGACAGCGGCTTCCTTGAGTTCTGCAACCACTGCCCGGGGTCGGTCACCCGGCTTGAAGCGGATGGCCCGGAACCTCGTACGGAAGGAGTCTTCGGACACCCCGTAACGGTCTAGGATAGCCGCTTTCAATTTCTCGTACTTGCCGAGGTCTTCTTCTGGCAATGTTCGCCACACCGTCTGGGCTGGACCCGTTAAATAAGGTCCTAGGATGTAGGTCCATTGATCTTTGGCCCATTGTGCCTGGGCGGCCGTCCGTTCGAACGTCACCAAGTAGGCTTCCACATCGTCGTCCGCGGTCAACTTGGTCAATCTGAACTGTGGTGTCCCTTGGGAACCGGGTAGAGCTTGTCCATCGCTGCGGGGAGGGGCCGCCAGCCCCTCTCTGATGTTTTGTACCAGGGACGCTTGGTCTTCCCTGGATTGGCGGTATAGTTCCTGGATGAGCCGTGCCTGGTGTTCGGCCATCCACTGCCCAAACTGGACGAGGTTCATCGCGGGTGTCTTTGGATCCATCGCGGGGTTACTCGGCGGGGTTCCTTCCTGCCCGCATTCTCCACCAGGCTGTCGTGTCTCCCCCGTGGGGGACCACGGGAGGGGTGTTGTCAAAGCCGCACTGGCCCCAAAGGGCTCTCCCGCAACCAAGTCGACCTCCAGCACTCCCTTCCGTTGACGTCAGCGCCACTCTGGCTAGGCCTCAGAATACGCAAGGGGGAGGGGGTTAGCACCACCCTGGTCCTCCACCCCAGCGAGGCTTGCTTGGCCAGAACAGGGCTGTCGCTCCGTAGTACCAGCCCGTCTGCCTGCCTCCTCCTCACTGGCCTGCGGGTGTTCCTTATATACCCCTACATCCCCTTTGTCCCGCCCCCATTGGCCCTTCCCCCAAGCCTGCACCCAATCCCACCAAGTCTGTTGTTTGATTGACAGGCCGTCCAGCCTGTCGGTTGGTGATGCGTCCTCCGGGTCGGGAAGTCGGCCGACTCTGCCCCGCGCTTCCCTTTCGGGAGCGTATTGAGCCTCGTAGAGGCCCAACTGGCCAATCCCCGGCGTCCACTCCTCCCCCGGGCCTCGTTTCACGACAGTGGGTGTCTCGCCTTCCTGGGGGAGGGCGTCCTGCACGTCTCGTCCCGGAAACGGGCCGCGCGCCGACGCCAAGACCGACCGGTTGACCGCCTTCTCCCCGACGGCCTCACCATGGCCAGCCTCCCGCATCTCGGCGTTCTTGGGGGTATGCGTCTGTCCGGAGGCCGACCAGGTTTCGCGGCCGTCCTCCTGGTCGTGGGGTGACGTGGCTGCGGTAAGTCCGGGGGCGGCTGTCCTCTTGTCGGGGTTCTTGGGGTTGTCCGGGCTGCGCCCGCCCCCGGACATACACCACTGACTTTCTCTATCCTACTTACACTGTCCAGGGTCCTGGTCCTGACACCCACATGTGCAGCAAGGCAAGCCAGCCCCCTATGAAGCATGAGTTGCTTCCAATGTTGGACCCAGGCAAATATGCAAACAGGGGCTGCATATAGCTTGTGGGTGTTAACAAAGTTTGTCTTGTGGGATTGGGTCTTCCTGGGGTGGGTCAACCGAGTTCCTTAATTTCCCCCTCTCAGAAATCAGATAGGCTTCATGGTCCAATGAACTGGCTCCAAACCAAGTTCTTTGTTTACTGGTCATTTGGGGGGAAAATATGTTCAACAATAAACAACAAGAATGGACAATGGGTACTGAATCTGGATGACTTAGAGGCCCCTTGGGATACTATCACAGAAGCCTCTGGGATGCTAGAAAGGTCCAAACCATGAAAAACAGGTGTTTTCATGGCAGCAGCCATAGGCCTTTTTTTGGGGCTAATATCTGTCTCCGAGCCATTCCACTGGACATACTTGGATCTAGTGTTTACTACAAGACAGGCTGATGGTGAACTGATTAGAGAGGAGATCATTTGTCATGATCTGATCACCACCTGGTAGGGGTTAGGCTTCTGGGGCTTCTCACCTTTGCCAAGGTAGGCAACCTATTTGGAAGTTCTGCCCTTTGAGTCTTATGGGTCCAGATGGGTTTTTGATGGTTCTGGGGGACTTTCTTGTCTCAAGGGCCAGCAATCCTACCAAGGGCTTGGTTGACCTCTGGAATGAGTAAATGGCCCAGGCAATGTTGGCATCAGTTTGCTGGGGTCCCTGGGGGAAAGCCCTGCACCGAGCTCCCCGTGGTGCCCCCTGATGCCACACTGGGCAGTGCTACTGCTGCCACTGATACTGAGGTTGAGAGGTTGACCCAGTCAGCTGGTTCCTCTGATAGGCACGGGTCCTTGGCCAGTATCTCATCTAGCAAACTAATGGCGCCATCCCAGGACCCTTGCCATTAACACTGTTGCTTCCAAACATCGTCTGCCCAGCTGCAGAGCCAACCTTGCTGCCTCATTCTCTGCCACTGCATCTCTATTTATTCTAATGAGACCTGTCTATTCTCTCTCTGGTATATGGGTTTAGTTTCATTCTGCTTTCATGGGGTTTGATTTAGTTGTCCTTTTGCTTACTATTTTTATTTAAGCTGCTTCTGTGATTTGGTGGCTTAATTTGATTATTGCTTATTGTTTTAATTTTTTTTTATTTGTTGTAAGCCAACTTGAGTGCCTTCCACTGGGAGGAGAAAGACCAGACGGAGTAAAAATATTCTAAGTAAATACACTAAAGCCTTACTACACATGAAGCCAGCCATTTGTGCTGACAGGTTTAACTTTTCTTTTCAAAAGAGCAGCTGGATCAGGACCATTGGGGGTAAGGAGGACTTAACTCTCCCCCTTGCTACAGTCGTGATCCCGCTCCCCCTGCTATTTGCCAAGGGGGAAGGTTTCCAGTGGCAGGCACTGAAATTCTGTTTCCTGTTACTCAGCTAGATGCCAAGATGTGGATCCTAATATTAATTTTCCAGGTTGATGGCCTCTCTCTTCCTTTCCACCCCCACTGCCGATTGATATTAGGAATACGAATGACCTACTTAACAACGTCTTTAGGAGGATAAATGAGACAAAGAGTTGCAAAGCATTCTGCATGCTAAATTGATATAGAAATTATATAGATAATATTCCCAAGACTGATGGCAGAAATGTGCCCTATCTGGGTAAGTATAGAACAGAAGCTGGATAATCAGATTGGCAAGCCTTTTCTGCAATGGCTCTTAACTAATGGAGCTTAGCAAACAAAAAACAAAAAAAAACACCAGCCCTGAGAGACTTGATCCTTCATCAGCAGGAAGAGCTGAGGCCAGAAAGAGCCAGCCAGCCATAGATTAAAAGACAAGCAAAAAAATAAAACCCTACCCTTGCTGCTATTACAGTCCTTAAGTTATTCCCCTGCTGCCTGAGGCAACACAGAAAAAAACAAGCACTCAGCCCTCAGGAACAGACCAAACCATCAGCAGAGGCAGAATCCCCTCATCATTCATCATTACGGTAGGCTTGTCACTAGTAGGCTAAGGAGGCTCCCCCCCCCCCGAGCCTTCCCGCCCCTACGCCCTGGGGCCCACCGCCCCATATCAGCCGACACCATTGTCTGCTGCGGCTACTGTTCTCAACACGTGGCAATAGTCACTCTAAGAAAGGGTTGCCATGTGATTGAGGGGGTTTTCTTCATGCCAGGACAAATCTCTTTTTGTACTTAGGCTCTGCTGGCATGGAGAAAACCCACTGCAGCCATGCCCATGCAGCAAGTCTCTCCACATGAATGGCTTGCCATGGTTTTAATAGCCACCAGGGGGAGCAACGCAAAGGGCCTCAGCTTGGCTGATATAAGAAGTAAGCTAAGGGCACTTCATCAAGTTTAAGCATAACAAGGTCATGGCGCTAAAGAAAGCTTTATACATGAGAGTCGTTTTGCATGCTGAAGCTATCGCAGGTTGTGGGAATTGGTCCCAGGAGATTATATTTCTATCCCATTCTCCCTTGAAGGTGTTTAGGACAGTGTATATGGATCTTCCCCCACCACCATTTTAGCCTCACAACAACCCTGTGGGGTAGGGTAGTCTGAGAGACAGGGATTGGCCCAAAGCACTCAGCAAGCTTGGTGGGGGAGATTTGAACCCAGGTCTCCCCAGTCCTAGTCTGATGCTCCAATCGCTACACTATGCCAACTCTCCATGTCATGTTGGCTCTTCAAGGTGCCTGGATTCTGCTTCTTGTTTGTGAAGGGGGAAGCAGAGTGAGCACGAGCAGAAGGAATCTGGTGAGGGCTGGTGAACATTGGAGCAACTAACTGGAGAGACTTGCTTTGAGCAAGTTGTTCTCTGTTTTTGCCTCATCTCCAAAAGAGGCAATCAGAATGACCTACTAATGTGAGGATCAGAGAAGCAATTATAATAAAGCACTTGGCACCTTAGAAAGTGCTACAGAGATGATAAATAAGAGAAAATGGTTGTAGTGTCAGCTTACAGGGACACAGCTGAAAGAACATGCCCACTTCTGTCTTCATCACCCTAAAAACAGCTTGAGATTCTGTCCTCGCTCTGCTTAAGGCAACAGTTTCAGATGATGAGTCTTTATTCATCACACCACAATTGCTGTCCCTAGTGCTTTAAAAAGTAGCACATAAACCAATGCAAGTCCCTGCCCTGAGGAGTTTACAATCTAAAGTAACTTTACTGGGGAGGGGGCAGTGTGGAGAGGAGAGACAGAGGCAAAAGCAATAGGGGAAGAATATGCTCAAGTACACTTGTACTTAAGATTAGTGTTTGTAGCGGGTGAGGCTATGCCAAAAGGGGGGCTGAAGTGGGTTTTGAAGAAGGATTTGAAAGAAGGGGTGGTGCCTTGTAGATGTTCTGGGGAAAGTTCTCTTAGAAGAACAATGAGGGAGAATGACAAACAGTGCAATCCGACTTAACTTTTGTGCCAGTTTAACCAGCGGCGCAGCGAGAACGGGAGGCCCCAGAACGGAAAAGGGATTCAAATCCCCTCCAAAAGAGGAATTCAAAGGGGAATTGAATCCCTTTTCCATTCTGGGGCCTCCCATTCTCGCTGTGCCGCTGGTTAAACCAGCACAAAAATTAAGCCGGATTGCGCTGAAAGTCATTTAAGTAAGTAGGAAGTCTTCAGGCACTGAGGGTGATACAGCCCAAGGAGTAAAGGCCACCAGCAGGGATACCAGGGATACATCTTTCATTCCTTTTTGGATTGCCCCAGAAGATGTGTCCAGATTAGGACACGAAACGTTGGGCTCACTTGTCCAGCCGTGGTTTCTTAATAATTTCTGTTTGTCTGGGAATACATCATTAAACCCAGATAAAATCGTCATTGTTTTTAAACCTCAGTCGGATTGCTGTGTTTTTTACATAGATATGGCTGCTTTACCCATACTACCTGTTTCTCTAACTATACCAGGACATGGTAAGGATGGATGGAGGCTACACCACAGAAAGCTTTGAAGTCTCAGAAAGCTAAGTCTCAGTAGTCTTTCTGTAGCCTTCCGACAGTCTTCCTCTCCTCTGGATGTTCCAGTAGAACAAATAGTTCTGCCCTGAGCAATGATATCTAGCACTCAAGCATAAAGCAAGAAGCCAAAGCTTCTATCCTAGACTCTAGGCAGCTATACGGTTAGCAAAACACCTCACCTACCCTTCCTAATACTGATGTGGTTGCATACTCTGATCTGTTTGAGGCGAGTTTCACAAATGAGGTCAACGTGAGGATACAGGCGAAGCTGACATAACAACCGATGAATCATTCCAAGAAGAAAGCTTGGAGAAGGAGGGCAGACATTCAGGGGCAAGCATTTCTGGGATCAGTCGTTCTCTGCTACTTCTGCCCACTCTCCTTATGCCTCCCCCTCCCCCAGCGTCTGAGAATCATGCCAGCTACTTACAGGAAAGCCAGACAATTGAATACATTTGCTGAGGGACTTGAAATGTGCCCAAAGCACAGCTAAAGGGGAGGGGGGGTGCGTGCGGAGAAAGAGAGAGAGAGAGAGAGAGAAATAGACCAATTGAAACATCAGTTAAATGCCCACTGTATTGGATTTTCAGCTTTAATGGATCATCTGCAGCCAGACTGGCCTAGGGAAGGGCCTTTGCTGGAAGAGCTAGATGCTGAATAAAGTGAAATCCTCTCTTTTAAAAAATTCTGCCCAGTTGGGAAGGAGAAAGGGAGATGTTTGCATGTCCCAACAATTTCAAACTGCCTGCAAAATGAAAAATAGGGGGGGGGGCAGGCAGCAGTGGTTCTCCCCCCCCCCTTAGTCAAACATCCTTTCAGACACAAATAGGCCTCCCAAAATGACTGGCACCTCATTTCTGGAAGTGGTATTTCCTCAAACTGAACATAACCAAGAAGAAAACTCCACCCACTCTTGTTCCCATCAGTTTTTGCTCTGCTTCTCCTAGAAGTGATAAACTTGTGCCTGGGCTCTACGACTTCTGACTGTGGGAGGAGGCTCACATGATCGAATACTCCTCCATACAAAAGATTCCTTCCACATGAAAAACTAGATGTTAGGGAGACAAGGATGTTAGGCAAGAACCTTCCTCCCTGACATGCTAGTTTTCTAAGTGAAATGAAATTTCTTCCAAGCTATCAGGTAAGATACCCTGGAGATCAACCCAGCACCAGTACTGCCTCTTTCCTCCCTATATACAACTTAACTCAATATGCATTGGATGATATTTTCCCAAAATGATTGATTGGACAGAAAGGTGCTGGTGTACTATGCCATTTCATGAATCCATGACTGGGGTTGGATTTGGGGCACATTGGTGCCTGTGAACACACAACAGGAACCAGGCGCTTAGTTTCATCAGCTTTGTCTCCGCTCGCTCAGGCAGGACTGGTTGCCAGGGCAATCCATTGACCTAAGAGCAGCCAAGATCTTTTCTCTTCCCCTTCCTGCCCCCTCCCCAGTTTCTTTGTTGGGAAAGGATGGCGAAATCCCAGTCTAACTTTAAGCACCCTTGGAACCATCTCAGCTCAGGAACAAGTCTGATAAAAGGGCCTCCAGAAGGAGTACTTGCCCCATGGGCCAAACAACACATCCAACAAATCCCACAATGCAGCAGTGCCTGCCTCAGACTCCTCTCTCCCTTTTATCAGGCAAAAAATGGCTGAGTTGTTGGTACCTATAACCCCTCACTCTGTCCTGCACATTTGATACCACTTCTCTCCTTAGTGGTGGCTCTTATCCCTTCCCACATCTAGTCACCACAAATGGGAAAGTGGGAGGGTGGGTTACTTCTGCAAATATCCAACACACATGTTCCCTATTAAAAACTGATGTAGGAAAAATAAATGTCAGAACTTCTTGTGCCATATCACAAAAAGAGAACTTCTTGTGCCATATCAACACAGGCAGGTGATGAGGTTAACCCTACAAATGAGAGACCCTATGTACATTATGGATAGGGTGGCATTCCCAATTTTTTTTCCTCCAAGCAATTATTGTCTTAGGAAATCTGTCCCCACTTAACTTCTTCTTTGCTGATCCTGTCATTCCAACACAGCATCTTTGAAATATTTATTGACCCAAACTCTGTGGGAAATGCATGCATTCTCTCGCCCTGCCTTTCTAGCAGAACACCAAAGGCAGATGGAATAATTTGGGGGGGGGGAATGTGCCCCTTCCTATGAACAGCTGGACCCAGAGAGGTGAAAGATTATGATGTACCCCTGAGCTAAAAAGGTAAAGGTATCCCTTGACAATTAAGTAGTCGTGTCTGACTCTAGGGAGCGGTGCTCATCTCCATTTCAAAGCCGAAGAGCCAGCGCTGTCTGAAGACATCTCCATGGTCATGTGGCCGGCGTGACTCAACACTGAGACGTATGGAATGCTGTTACCATCCCGCTGATGCGGTACCTATTAATCTACTTACAATTTCTTGCTTTCGAACTGCTAGGTTGGCAGTAGTCGTCGCACGGATTCGAACGGCCGACCTTTCGATTGACAGCTCATGGTTCATGCATCCAAATTCTGGATATGAATCTAGACATACCAAATCAGACCACTGGTCCATTTAGCATGGCATGGTTTCCTCTGATTGGCAGTAGCTCTCCTAGTTGTTTTGAGGGGGGTCTTTCATGTCCCTATCTACTGAGGATTAAACCTAGGGCCTGTTGTATGCAAACCAGGTGCTCTGTCAGTCAGCTATGGCCCCTCCCCAGTATCAGCTGCAAACATTTACTGCCAGAAGCAGAATACCAAATAGTATCCCCCCTCCTATTAAAATCATGCTCCCAGTTTCTTTTTTCCCCCTTCATTTTCTATTAAATCTCCCTTCCCTTATAACTGCTTAGGGGAGCAAATGTGAAATTAAGGGTTCAGTTTGGTTCTCTCTACTATACGCATGCAAGGATACTAAGCACGTTCACTTACAAGTAAGCCAAAGTGAAAGGTGCCCCCCAAATCCGTTGCCCCCCTCGAGTGGCCCTCTTCACCCTGCCCCTCCTCCTCTCACTGTTTCCTTCTGATGGGCTCTATCGATCCCACTGAAGACAAAAGCTATAGAAAGGAGAAATGCTCCCATGGGGCTTGCAGGAAGATTGAACAGGTCATTGAATAAAACAATGTATTGTAGACAGCAAGACGGGGAAATGTTTGCATCAAACAACTGGGGAAGAGCGCAGTCATGCTGTGGTCCCAAAGGGCGACGTTTCTATCGCAGGGGAGGCGGGGCGATGAAGGGGATCACATATTTGAAAATCAGTCATGCTGAGCATTTATATATCACATACTGATCGTCCAAACGCTTCACGGCCTTTGTTTTAAATATATAGTCTTCACATTCACAGCAACGCTGTCAAGTAAGTCAATAGAGGAGTTGCCTGGTCACCCTTATGAGTGCGTGGCAGAGGTAAGATTCAAACCGGGCGGGACCTCCCCAATAATAAAGACTCGACTTTTAAAGGCTGGCTGGGTACAAGCTCCTTAATAAGGAGATATATGAGCCATTTTTCAGCTGCAAATTCTTTCATGGTTGCGCTGCCCGGGTCTTTATTCAGAGGCTCGTCGGGCCGGGAGGCACCCTCCCCAGATAGGGTTGTGTCGCATTTTTAGTACTGGATTTTACATCCCCCACATCCAGACGAACCTCCTGCATGATCAGTCATTTTGCTCTCGCTCTCGACCTGTACAGCGTCTGGCGCCAGCCCCGGAGCCAGAAGCGACCCGTCTCGCCTCCATCTCGGCAAATTGATGTCTTGTGAGCAGGGATTATCCTCCCTACCCTATTGTACTCGCAGCAGCAGGGCGATTCACGGGAGCCAGATCAGTCGTGCTACTTTTAAAGGAAAGGGGGGGGGTCTAGGCTAGGCAGAACCCCAGAAAGCTGGCGGATCCACACGACACCCCTTTTTTAACGTTGCTTTGCTGACATAACTCGTCCCGTCAGCAATAAACAAAGACTGCAATGCGGGGCGGGGCTTGGTCTTTCAGCTTCGACGGTCACATCTAGGCAGGCATGCACTAGAGGGCACTGTTGTGTATCGAATGCGAGCCAGCCCTGTACCTCGGTTGTTGGAGGTGCGGCCCTCGGTGGAGTGAAGGATGTGACCTTCAACCGCCGACAAGCGAAAAAGATGCAGCCTTGCAAAGGGGACGGCGACCGACGCTTCTTGGCCCGGCGATCACCTTTCACAAACAGCCAGCCAGCGCTGCCTACAATGACCTCACACATCTCCAGCCCTTTCTGCCATTGCAAAGGGCGCTCGGAGGGCCACTAACAGGGGAAGGCCCAAACCTAGCAGGGCAGGGTCAGGCCAACCCCCCCCACACACACACACACACACGTACTGACTACTAGACTGCAATACTCATGCGTAGGTTTACCCGATTTTCCCGGTACTCAACCGGGACACCACCACCACAAATAAATTTAAAATAAATAAATAATCAAAATTTCAGGTTTTGGGGGGCGCAATGTGCCCCCTTTTGCCATGCACAGCGCGGCCGGATTTTTAATTAATTATTTTAACCGAGGATTAATTAAATTTTGAAATGTATTTGGGGAAAATTTTAATTAATTATTTATTTTTGTCCTTCCCCCTTACCCGTTTGTCTTGCGATGCCTGCCCGCCACCGCCACTCACCTTGCCCGTTTGCCCTGCCGCTTGCCATGCTGCCCGCCTGCCACTACTGCTTGTCATGCCTGCCCACCTTCCCACCGCCACCGCTGCTCACCTTGCCCGTTGTCCTGCCGCCAACTCATGCCCGCCCACCTTCCCGCCACCACTGCTGCTGGTCACCTGGCCCTTGCCCGTTTGCCCTGCAATGCCCACCGCCGCTTGCTTTGCTTCCCCACCAGCCAGCCACCGCGGCCGCTTGCCCCCCCTTGCTGCTGCACCTCCGCCACTGCCGCCATTTTTAAAAAGTAAAATAAAACTTACCCGGTTGGCGGCATCTTGGCTCGCGAAAACAAGGGCCATTTTCCAGGACAAATGGTAAGTGTAGTCATGTGCAGTTAAGGGGGGTGGGCAAGGTCCTGCCTTGGACTCGCCCCTGGGGGGGGGCGGAGAGAAGGGTGGCATCTTAGGCTGCGTTTGTTTCAGTTTCTAGTGCTTGAGAGCTGTTTCTTTTTCTCCTTCTAGCGTGCTTGGGTCGCGTTTTTTTCTCCTTCCAGCCTGCTCGCCACACTACAAGTTTCAACTGCAAGCTCATGATGGGGGCCTCATGCACCAATAGGAAGGCTGCTTGGCTGCAAAGGAGCTTGGGAGACGTAGTGCAAGGGATGAGAAGCAACAGCAGCCATTTTGAATTTGTCATTTCCGTTCTTTTTGGGAGCCCCGGTAGTAGCAGCAATATTCAAGCATGCTAGGTAAGTCACTTCCTGCTATTTTGGAGTTGAAAAACAAATGCAGCATTGGTAGAATACCATGCAGAGCAGAGCCATGGTTTGTAACAACCATACGTTTTATAGCTTTCATTTTGCTCTAAGAAAGTGAAGGTCTACCCTGTAATTTGATTCAGACCCCATTACGGCAATAAGAGGGCGACAAGGGGGGAAAGCACAGGAAGAGACTTTCCTACCTAAAAGGGGTTTGTAATATGAGTGTGAAACCTGTTCTCACTCCCTCTTGCTAAAATATAGTGCTGCTTTGTACAGGCCGTGAACTTGGCAGTAAACACTAAATACAGAGCACTATTTTGTCTTTTGGAGGGATGCACCAGAAGACATGGCAATTTTGCAGCCCTACATCATAACACTGCAACTTCTAACTAGGAGTCCTAACAGCCCTTGAGTCCTGCATTGTGTAGCTATTGTAAGCAGTAATGCTAGGAGGTAGGTCCTTCTGTATACAGTACTTAATACAAAATGTCCATAAGTAACCAGCCTTTGATCTGCTAGAAAGTAGGTACGATACGGTCCAGAGGACTAACCAGCTACCTGCTGCAGAACTTTGTCCAACTTTAACCAGTGGTGATGTCTACCTGTGATCCTCCAAGTATGCAGACCTCTCTCCCTGAGCTCCACCATGGTACGAGGTCTCAGAGGAAATAGCTCTAGGATTCCTTATTCTAAAAGTTTACAGCCAATGATGGATGTATCTGCCTGTGAACCATTCAGTATTTTTTTCTGCCTCTGCTCCCATTTATTCTCAGTAGCAATTTAGCAGAGGTTGGTGGGTTGCTTAAGAGGGGTCTTTCACTTTTATAACTCAGATTATAGACACCTAGCCCCCCTTTCCCCATCACAATCAAGCAAGAATATGAAACCAATACTACTTGAGTTCACAATGCCCCATCCCCTTCATTCCAAACTTCTCCCTTTCAGGAGAAACCCTGTGCAAGACCAGACTTAGAGTCAAGCCCTAGAATTAAATAAACTTAGCAGTTAGTACCAGCTGTATTGATGCTGAATTCACTAGACATGCAGACTCCAAGAGCCCCCAAGCAGAATTCCATTAGCATACAAGAGAAAACTGGAGGAGGCAAAAGACTAGGACATTATAATCCTATGGAGACATGGCCTTCTATAAGGAATGGTTAAGCAAACTCTGCCCATGCATGCCAATATGGCTGCAGCCTACCCAATTCAAATTCATCCTCCTGTACTTACTTACTCTGCCACCCTGACAGTATTTGACAGGAGCCTTCCCCTCATCTATCAGGGTTGAATTCCAAGTTGCAGACACAGCAATAGACACTTACCAATTTCCTCAGCTTGCTGGCCTATAATCAACACACTAAGAACTGAGACACAAGACCAGAATAAAGTGCATGTATTTTTCAGAGACGGAATGGGAGACCTGCAGTCCTCAAATAAAAGCTAATTCATAATTTAGAAGCTCATTTAAGGTATAGCCTGCTGGCAGTACTGTAAAGAGCTTGTAATTATAGCAACCTGCTTAGAAGCCACAAGATTTAAAAGATGCATTGCTCTGCAAACTTGTATTTTGTAGATCAGGGGTTCTCAACCTTTGGAGGCCCAGGTACCCCCCATCACGGTCCAATTTTCTGAAGTGCCCCCTGCTAATTAATTGGATCAATCAATCAATCAGCTAATTAATCATTAAAGTACTAAAACAATTTTAAATGTGAAAAGTATCTTACTTAACTGTGTGTGTGTGTGTGTGTGTGTGTGTGTGTGTGTGTGACACAGACAGAGAGAGATTGCATTTAAGTTCTAACAAGTAATTAACTACTGATTGATGCTGATAAGGGGCAGGCTCTGGCGTACCCCCTGCCATTGGTCCGCATACCCCTAGGGGTACTCGTACCACAGGTTGAGAACCTCTGTTGTAGATAATGTTCTGTGATGCATGTCATTAAGATCCAAGCCTAATATGCTACTTCAGTTTCTTCAACTTACCAGTTTCTAACACAGCCTTTTGCACTGAACCACATTCTGTTTTGTTCCAGTTGTCTTTTTATGTAGCTGTACTTAGATAAGCATCAGAGCCTTCAGTTACTCAGGCACATGCATCAAGAGAAGAATCCACTAGTGTGAATACCCTGTCCTACAAGGATGAAGGTGGAGTGATGGTCCCATGTTGCACAAGCAGTCCATAGTGCAAGCAAAGCCCCAATATAAAAAGCAAAGTTCCTTCACAGCTTAGGCCAGCATCCCAAGGGAACTGATATGCACTAATCAACTGCCCATTTGTTCCCCCCAAAGGACTCCAGAACAGCTTCTGAATAGGAGTTACTAAAGCTCAGGTCTAGGCCAACTTCTTCCCTCCTCCCATTATTTTCAAGAGCAGAAACTCACTGCTTATGCCTTTATACTCTGCTTCCATCTTCTTCCACTCCAATAGATTTGATAGAGCAAGCAGCTTAAGCAGTTTAAGAACATAAGAAGAGCCCTGCTGGATCAGGCCAAGGCCCATCTAGTCCAGCTTCCTGTATCTCACAGTGGCCCCACCAGATGCCTCAGGGAGCACACAGTCAACAAGGTAACCTGTTTCCTGTTGTCACTCCCTTGCACCTGGCACAGAGAAAACCTACTTCTAAAGCCAGGAGGTTGTTTATGGCTTGTAACCTGTGATGGTCTTTTCCTCCATGAATCTGTCCAAACCCCTTTTAAAGTCATCTAGGCCAGGTGCCATCGCCACATCCTGTAGCAAAGAGTTTCATAGATGAATTACATGCTGGGTAAAGAAATATTTTCTTTTGTCCGTTCTAACTCTCCCTCCACTCAATTTTAGTGCATGTCCCCTGGTTCTGGTGTTGTGTGAGGGGGAGAAGAATTTCCCTCTATCCACTCTCTCCATCCCATGCATAATTTTATACGTCTCAATCATGTCCCCCCTCAACCACCTTTTTTCTAGACTGAAAAGCCCTTTGTATGCACTCAAATGTAGGCACTCAAAAGATAAAAGCTTACCTTTGTATGCACTCAAATGGATACACAATTTGATTTGTCACTGTAAAACTGAAGGCAAGAGTGCCACAGTCACCACATTTGTATATTCGTTAAGTATATTATCTACATTTACCCTCCCATGGGGATCTGGTGCCTCCCCTCCTAACTGAATGATGGTCATTAGCCTTGGTTGTAAAGAATTGATTGTATTAGACATAGGGGAGCTATGAAAACCAAATCTTCTTCCAGTTCTTTAAAGCCACAAAAAAGCCAAGGCAAAGAGGTCTGTGGGGTTTGTCATGTCAGTGTTGAAGTTTAGTTTTTGTATATTCCGAACATTGAAGCCACACTAGCAGCTCCTAGACTCCTACAGATATTTTAATGTAAGGAATCACACTGCATTTTTGTTCTCCAAGAGTTTCGGTAAAGTTTCACCATCACTGAGGGAAACTAAATTCATGGAAGCCTATGCACAGTGGAATCAGAAAAAATTGCCACAGAATTGCTGAAGCAATGGAAATTTCTAGGCCACTGCTATGGCATGCTTCACTGGGCAAATGCTCATGTTGCCCTGCCGCAGAACTATTCAAAAAAACTTTGCTAAGTACACAGCCTAGCTAGTCCCATTAGGGGATCCAATAAGCATGTTTCCACCTGGTATCAGGCTGTTACAGGTTCTCCGAACTCAATAGGGCAGAATTTGTTCACTACAGAAGAAACCAAGAATAGTTTAATTGGAGCTTTTAATGAGCATAGACATAATTGACAGTAACAGGAATCAAAGGCAGCAGGAGTGACAGTTAGTATTCTTCCCCCTCATCTTCCCCATCAGCACTGTCTGCTCCAACCTCTTCATAATCCTTCTCTAGGGCAGCCATGTCTTCCCGGGCCTCCGAGAACTCTCCTTCCTCCATCCCCTCCCCAACGTACCAGTGGACAAAGGCACGCTTGGCATACATCAGGTCAAACTTGTGGTCCAGGCGAGCCCAGGCCTCAGCAATGGCTGTGGTGTTGCTCAGCATGCAGACGGCACGCTGCACTTTGGCCAGGTCACCTCCGGGGACCACCGTGGGGGGCTGGTAGTTGATACCAACCTTGAAACCTGTAGGGCACCAGTCCACAAACTGGATGCTACGCTTGGTTTTGATGGTGGCAATAGCAGCATTGACATCTTTGGGAACAACGTCACCTCGGTACAACAGGCAGCAGGCCATGTATTTACCGTGGCGCGGGTCACATTTCACCATCTGATTGGCTGGCTCAAAGCAAGCATTTGTGATCTCTGCTACAGTCAGCTGTTCATGGTAAGCTTTCTCAGCCGAGATGACTGGGGCATAGGTAGCCAGAGGGAAGTGGATACGGGGATAGGGCACCAGGTTGGTCTGGAATTCTGTCAGGTCTACGTTCAGGGCACCATCAAATCGCAGGGAGGCTGTGATGGAGGACACAATCTGGCTGATAAGGCGGTTGAGGTTGGTGTAGGTGGGGCGCTCGATGTCGAGGTTCCTGCGGCAGATGTCATAGATGGCCTCGTTGTCTACCATGAAGGCACAGTCAGAGTGCTCCAGGGTGGTGTGGGTGGTCAGGATGGAATTGTAGGGCTCAACAACTGCTGTGGAGACCTGAGGAGCCGGGTAGATGGAGAACTCCAGCTTGGACTTCTTGCCATAGTCAACAGACAGACGCTCCATCAGCAAGGAGGTAAAACCAGAGCCGGTGCCACCACCAAAGCTGTGGAAGACCAGGAAGCCCTGGAGACCTGTGCATTGGTCAGCCTGTGGAAAGATAGCAGCAGATTCTCTAGCCAGGCCATTACATGACACTTTTATATTTCCCCAATAAGCCAAGGCATAATTTATAAGCAAAATGTTCTAGGATAAGCTATTCCATCTTTCTACTTTGGCACTGTTCTGGATATGCCATTAAGTGGGAAAAAGGCAAGCTCAGAGTCAGAATGCAGCAGACAACCTCCTCCATAGAGAGACTGTGACTCATAAGCATGTTTGCATGGTACATTAGCAGATGTCACACACTGCATTGGTGTACCTTACACAGTTTGAGACTGCTCCAGTCTTTGCAATATACATCACTGTAGCCCATCTAACGTTCCATGGCAGTGTAGCATTTTCTTAACCGATTAGTTCAGTTTACCAGTCAAGCAATATCAGATTCATTTATTCCACATGGCAATGAGAATCTCATTTCTATAGTCAGGGGACAATATCAATAGGCGACTTGCAAGCCTTTAGCCCTCTGTTACGAGTTGAACTGCTTATGTTAGTTGCACGTTTGAGTTGCAGACTTGAATGACTTACTTTAAACCTCTCACCCCTGAAGGTCCTAAACCTAAAACATTGTGAATAAACTTTGAACAGCTTGAGTTACATGGGTAAAAAGCCATAGCAGAAAAAGTTTTTAAAATGATAACAGGCAACACGAGGCTTCTCTCTGCCTTATGTAGTGTGTTTGTAGACCTGTCTGGGTAACATCTCCCTACTGCATGTGGGCTTGCCCAAGGATGCTCAATAGAATGAGCAAAACATCGTTTAAACATATGATTTTGTACAGGTTTTACTTGAGATTGTATTTTAATATTATATTTTTTCACATTAATGAACTCATGTTGCCTGTTCTTATCATTTTAAAAACTTTTTCTGCCATGGCTTTTTACCTGTGTATGTCAAGCTGTTCCAAGGTTGTCACTGGCTATGAAAATTTTAAATCTTAATTGTGAATAAACTGTGTTAGAGGCACTTAAGCCAACACCAGCTGCTTCAGTTAGCCGAGGCAGTCAGCATTACCTTATGCTACAAGACCAGTTGGTCTTGTATTGAAGTTGCCAACTGAGGAAATGCAACTCATATTACTGTTGGGGTTTTTTTAAATATAGTGTTGGAGGCTGCGCCCTGCCTCTAAAAGCTAAAGGTAGAAAGGGGTCCAGTTGCACAGTTGAAGACTGCTGAGCAAGGGTGACACCCGGGGGGAGGGTCACCCTTGTTTGGCCTCAGTAATTGGCTGCTCTGTCCGTCCACTTCCTGTTCAGGCTCCAGCTGCTCCAAATACCAGTTCAGACAGGTCAGGCTTAAAGGCAGTGTCCCACATCGCTCGGCAACCCAGAAGTAATAGGTGGTGATGCAATGATGTCACTGCATCACCACTAATTACTTCCGGGTCACTGAGCAATGGATGGCAGTCACACTGGGCGACACCCAGGTGATGCCATTGCTCCCCATACAATGGGCTAGAAACTCTACAAGCTAGGGCTTCTTTGCCTCATATCCTAGTCCTTTTCAAAAAGCATATGAAAGGGATGTGGCCATAGTCTGTCCATCTGGAAATGGGCCTAAATCAGTACTTACCCAGTCAAGGCTGCCAGGAGACTAAATTGTAACTAACCAGGCTGCAGAAGTTTGGAAAGGACTACTCTTAGGATGTTGGAAGAATGAACTCAGAGGCTCAAGGCCAACATGACAGATTTGAGGTTGACCATTGTTCTCCCATCTTGGCATAGGCCAGACAAGGGGAAAAACCGAGACTTATAAGAAGCTACTACATCCGGAGATTCTCTGGCAAAATGTACCTAGAGACTTCATGCAGTGCACTGGCATCGCTCAAGGTGGGGCAGAAAGCTAAGTTCTGCAGCTTTCCACCCCACCGTTACTCTCCAGTACGAAGCGCCCCGCCCCCTCGTCATAGGAGCCCATCAGCAGAGAGAAAGCAACGCGCAGGAGAGTCCCTGCGTATTGCTTTCTCTCCGCTGACGGGCTCCTACGACGAGGGGCGGGGCACCTCGTACCGGAGTGTAATGGTGGGGTGAAAAGCTGCAGAACTTAGCTTTCCGCCCTACCTCGAGCGACGCCAGTGATGCAGTGTACACGTTACTTGTACCTTCTTAGTAAGAGAATCCTTTGATAGTTACAGTGACAATTTAATGCTATCAGGCAACTATAGCTTGTATAATCCAGTTACTACTAGGATACAAGATTACTGAACACCCATTCCCCTCTCCATACAGTCCTGCCAGGTATATGCCTATTCATCTACTCTTGATTGGAAAAGGCTTCATCTTCTCCTTGCATACAAGAACCGAACTCCAACTAAATTCAATGTACATACAAGGCAGGCAACAGAAACATGCTCAAGGCACAGCCTTAACAGGTAGACCTTGCTAAATGTTTCTCAATGAGTGCACCTTGCCTATAAGCATGTACATCTACTGCATGTTCTTCCTGAAGTTTCCTTTTCCTCCTAAACGTTTGACAGGGGAAAAGATACACAGGGCTATTTGCTGCTTCTGTGTAATTTAGAAACCAAGAGAAGCAGCCGGTACAGAGTAGTGGACTACATGCCAAAACTGGAACTGCCTGGCTTTTGGCCAGCTGCTCTCAACCAACAGGGCCAAGAATAAAAATGGACAACCCCTATATATGACCACCCTAAGCCCCTTAAGAGAACGGCAAGAAAGAAGGGTGTACATTGTGTTCCAACCTCCAATGTCAGTACACATGGCAGTATTAGCAGAGGTCCCAAAAATCTATAGCTTGCCCTTTATTTGCAAGACAGGCCTTGCTTTCAATAAGCAAGGCAAGAGACAGTCCTACAAGTGATGCAAGGAGGAAAATAATGAAGCTATAAAGAAGGGTTGCCAGTAGGCTGGGGAGAAGCCTTTTGCTAGGGAGCCTTACTGAGGTGGTGCAAGTCTGGTTGCCAGCCATGTAGTTCATGTTCTAGCAGCTGGATGAGTATTTCCTTATTAGGCAGGCAGGAGGTAGTAATGGTTGGTTGATGTTTCTTCAATGAAGTTAATGAAAAGGAGACTTACAGGCATAATTCAGATTCTCACGAGCTTAGGTGAAAGGAGGCAAGGTGTGCATGAGTAGACAGAAGTGTAGTGGGGCTGAAGGTACCTTGGGGGTTAATAAAGGCTCCCTGGGAATCTTCTGCCTTTGAGCACCTGACATTTGCTTTCACTTATGCTCTACCTGTACATAGATAAATAAAGCAATATTACAAAACCACAAGTATTCAGTGCTCTTGTCCTAGGCTTGGTTTTCTTTGGATCACTGCCCCTGAACTTCTCACCACTGGGGGGGGGGGGGTGTTAATGCAACATCATAGCTTGAACAGAAAGAGAACACTAGTCTCCTTGCCATAAGTTGGAGCTTTCACACAAGTTTAGAAGGGAAGAATTCCTTCCTATCACCAGCAGCATAAGTCACTCACCAGCTTCCTGATTCTATCCAGCACCAAGTCAATTATCTCTTTGCCAATAGTGTAGTGGCCCCTGGCATAGTTGTTGGCAGCATCTTCCTTGCCAGTGATGAGCTGCTCTGGGTGGAAGAGTTGGCGATAGGTTCCAGTGCGCACTTCATCTGTGGAAACAGTCACAAGTCTTCAAATACTATGTAGGCCCAAACACAAAAAACCAGACAAGTTTTGCAATCAAATGCTCAACTATACAAGATTAATGATTTTGAATGTATCAGGGTGCCAGGAATATAGCAAGGGAGCAAGGTAAGTACAAAGCTTTGCTAGATGGCTGTTGGCCTGCAATCCTGATAACAGGATATCGGAGTCTTACTCCTTGACCACTGAAGTACAACACTTAGCTTGCCAATGCTGCCAGTGTGTTTCCTAGTTTCTGCCATCAGGCATAGACCCTTGCCCTTAAGGCAAAAAACCAACAACAAGCAAAGAATTCCTATAAGATCTGCATTTCCCTCTCCCAAGTATCCTCACATAAATAGAAAGTATTAGGACATATGAAGATCAAGGTGCAATGGACTTGCTTCTCTAGAAGCTGTGTCACCTGCCCTGTTCAAGCCTATGTGTGGGAAGGGAAAAACCAAGGGTGAAATATAAGACCCTTCAAGATGCAAAGGAGAGAAGAGGATTGGGATTACCGGATTTGAAAGTATACTATGCAGCATGTTGCTTTGTGTGGTTGAAAGACTGGGTGTATTTACAAAATAGAAGATTATTGGAGTTAGAAGGCTCTGACTTGAGATTTGGTTGGCATGGGTATTTGTGGTATGATAAAGTGAAAGCAAATTTAGAATTTAAAAATCACTATGTCAGACATGCATTATGGAGAATTTGGAATAGATATAAAATGAGGTTTTATGAGAAAATACCATTATGGGTAGCACCATATGAAGCGCATTTTGCTGGAAGTAGCGTGTCAAAAGAGAAAGGACTACTATACAGAAATTTATTAAGTTTTTCACAAGGAGACTGTACAATGAAATCAAGAGAAAAATTAATGGAAGATTTTAATTGCCAATGGTTTGTATATGCTCAAATTTTGGAGAGATTTAAAGTGGACAAGAAGGCATATGGATTTGTAGAAGAAGAATCAATATTGGAGGTACAATTAAAATCTGAAGACCAGGTAATTTCAAAAACGTATAAATTGCTATTGAAGTTTGAGACAGAAGAAGAACAGGTCAAAGAATGTACGATTCATTGGGCGAAAAATGTAGGTCATGTTATTTTAATCGATCAATGGGAACAATTATGGTTAAAACAGTTGAAATTTACGTTAAATGTTAATATCAAAGAAAATATGTATAAAATGATGTATAGAAGGTATATAACCCCAAGCAAATTAGCAAAAATGTATGAGAAGGTGACGAATAGATGTTGGAAATGTAAAAATCAAGAAGGAACTTTTTACCATATGTGGTGGACATGCTCCCAAGCAAAGAAGTACTGGACCCAGATTCATAAACAGATTGAGTTGATTTTAAAGATTAAGATTCAAATGAAACCGGAAACGTTTCTGTTGGGTATGTGGGATGATCATGTAGGCGAAAAATTTCAAACTTTGTTTTTATATATGATAGCTGCGGCAAGAATTTTATATGCACAATATTGGAAGAATTCGGAGATACCTTCGTTGGAAGACTGGTGGCTGAAAGTTTTGGACTATGCTGAAATGGATAAACTTACAATTTTAATTAAGGAAAAGTCAGTTAACCTTTTCGTGAATAATTGGAAACCATTTATCGATTTTTTAAGAGAGAGAGGAACGATGTGATGATATGTGGATTTAATGAATAGATTGTGGGTGTTATTTTGGCTAAGTTGGAAATTATATATAGAAAATAGTGAATAGTATGCTGGTAGGATGCGACGCTTTGTGCTTGCTATAATTTTATGAATTATGTATTGTTTTTATGTTATTATATCAATAAAATATAAATATATATTTAAAAAGCCTATGTGTGGGAATATGTTACTTTAAACCTGCTCAGAGGCCCTTCCCCTTACTACTTGTATTCTGCTCTGGTAGTGAGCACCAATTGGAAGCTACCTTGTACAGACTCAGACCATTAGACTCAGTACTCAGGTCTACTCAGATCAGTATACAAGGTCTCAGGCAGAAGTCTTTCCTAGCACTTTTACTTGCAGTCCTTGCACCAAGATGTCAGACGCCTTCTACTTGCAAAGCATGTGCTGTACTATTGAGTGAAGGCCCCATTCCCAACATAGAGGTTATAAAATACTTAATGTACACTCACCAATCACAGTTGGCTCCAAGTCCACAAAGACAGCCCTGGGGACATGCTTGCCAGCTCCCGTCTCACTGAAGAATGTGTTGAAGGAGTCATCTCCTCCCCCAATGGTCTTGTCACTGGGCATCTGCCCATCAGGCTGGATACCATGTTCAAGGCAGTACAGCTCCCAGCAGGCATTGCCAATCTGGACACCGGCTTGGCCAACGTGGATGGAGATGCACTCACGCTGCAAGGAGAAACAATTATATAAGGTTTTATATTTTTATACACACACGTAAAGAAGCCACTGCTCACTCCAAAAGTACCATGCACATGGATGTAATGCTACCAGGGTGGTTTCAGTGGATTAACACCAGCCACTGATCACTACTCAAACTGCCCATTTTCATGAAAAGTGAAGCACAAGTTGCGGCAGGCAGCAACTGAGGGTTGTTAATGAGCAGAACTCAAGGACATAATTATGCTAAAAACTATCCCTCCCTTCAGACAAGATATTCAGCAATTATGCTAAAAACTATCCCTCCCTTCAGACAAGATATTCAGCAATTTAAACTCAGGTCCAAACTAACCCAACTATTTTGCCACTAATTTATAGGTGACCTTGTGCCAGTCATATGTCGCATCTGTTCTCCCCGCTTCTGAAGTGCAATTTTTGTTATGAGTTACTGCCAGAATGAGGTTAGAGCAGGGTACACATAAACTCGGAATTCCATATTAGTTAACAACCTACTAGTAGCTCAAGCATTCAGCTAGGCCTTCTGCTCATGTCAATTCACTGCCCAACAGCAAGTACTTCCTACCCATGTGGTCTCTCACTTGGAGAGCATTAAGTGCTTTTCTAGACCTGTGGTTAGATTCCAGAATTGAGGTCATGCTTCTATGATTGTTACACAAGCACAGTTTATTGCATTTTTAAAAAGGTACACACAACTCCAAATATCAGCAGTTTAACAATCGCACACAAATCATGCTGTTAGTATTTCAAACTAAATAACAGAATGGTGAGCAAATTTCAGATGTTTTACAGTTAGTAGTGTCTGCCCAAAAGGATTTTGGAGAATCTGTTCTCCATTCTGAAGGGATGAGAGTTTTGGTAAATGGATGCCTTTGGCTTCAGATAAAATTATACAGCCTTTTTTCCCTAAGCAGCAGGAAGCCATTTTCTAGGGCCAGGAACATTCCTGGTTGAGCTTACAGAAACAAGTCTCCCCCCACCCTTGCTTTTTGTGCCTTAACAGCAATCTAGCAATTGTGTAACCCTAGCTGAGCTCATTCAGCTCTACTTTAATCCTAAACTTAAAAGGCTTGTGTTTCATCTAAGCCAGCTAGCTCCCACCATCTGACTCACAGCAAAATGTTAAACAGCACAGAGGGCTGTAATTTGTAGGGCTTGAGTCAGCCATCATTAACCCCTTCAAGCATCTGTCAGAGTACAGTAATTGTACAACTGGCCTTAATGGGCCACTGTGCCCAAATTTTAAGACTCCCATAAATCTGCATGCAGCTACAAGAACAAAATATTTTCTGTTCCAGAACAGAAAGACTTTTAAGCCACCAGAAAAAGGTTGCTTTGTTTTTAACAAAGTTTCCCCACAAGCATTCAGCATATCTGAATGCAATATCAAGACTGTACCAAGACTTCAGTCTTCTTGCCCCTTCAGGCTACATCATGTATACTTACTGGAGATCAACTTCAGCTGAATGTAGCAAACCTTCAAGTAAACATGCACAGCACTGGGCTGTGCAACTACCTATCTCTATTTCATCTTGTATTTAGCAATTAACCTTAAGGTGTTGTTACTGGAGGGGAGGAAGAGCAGGAGCAAGAGTGTGACATGGGGGGTTCCCAACTGCAGCATCTGACTGACAGTTTCTGCTATTTGAATATGGGAAGTAATCCACCCTTGTTTGTAGATTAGGAAACTGAAGCATGGTCTTGGCAGGAGTCACACCTGTAAATATTTTAGTGAGCAACAGCATACTTTAGTGAGCAATACCAGAAGCCAGTCACCATAGAGAGACAGACACAGACACACACACACACACACACACACAGAGGAACTTAAGTCATTGTAATGTACAGTACTAAACCAGCATAGTAATGTAAATGTCCTCAAGTGATCATCCAGTACTTGAAAGCATGGGCTGTCTTACCATCATCTGCCCATTTAGCACCACAGGCTTAAGGGAAGACTACACTCTAAGGCTGGATTCATACTACACGAATCCCGGCACGTTACAGAGATGCGCGGAGCCCTTTGACAGCATTTCAGAAGCAAGCAGAGCAGCTGCGCTCTCCCTTGTACAAGATGGGGAAACCCATCTTTTGAGGGGGTGGGTTTGCAGAGCTTGGGGCGGGTTCGCGGAGCTACTGCAGCCACCAATCGGATGAGAGGGAGAGTGGTTGCATGCCAATCAGAACTACTTCCAATCTGTAAGCTGCACTTTCTTAAGAAGGCGGGACAGCAGGAGGGAAGACACTCCCCAGCTCCAAGTGCAGAGGCAGGGGCAGAGGCATCCGCGCCTGGATTCGTGTAGTGTGAATCCGGCCTAAAGGTAAGCAGTGCTCCACTGAAAAGAGCAAGGGATTCAAGCCTGACCTGGCAGGCAGCATGCACTGCAGGTTTAGGTCATGGTTTGTCCCCTGGGCAGAAGCAAGAGGCTTTGCCAAGATAATTTTATTACAGTACAGCTACCCCCCCACACACACACACACACCATAAAGCAGCAACCCAACCCTATAGCATGAACTGTATTCCAGCCACCATTCCCAATTGGTACTACAAAATTTAGGTGCAATTCAGGCAGCCAGGTGCCTTTTGAGTCACCGTCTGCAATGCTAAGCACATAGCAAAGGGGTGCTGCCACATTACAGTGCTTGTAGGAGCAGAGAGTGAAACAAGTTAAAAGTCCTCTTCATACTAGCGTTTTTTAAATCCCATTATTTTGCCTCCTATTGAGACTGCAAGCTGGCATCCCTACCACCAGCCACACATGCATTCCAATCTTGTGACAAGTTGCCATGTCACACAACATTCCAAGACATATTAACCAACACTAAGTTGTCAGCAATACAATGCAACACCTTTTTATAGGCCTAGGGCTATGAGAAGCAAAATCTGGCAGATTACAGGCCTATATGAGCCCTGCTGCAGTGCTGCTGAAGAAGCAGAGAGGCTGCAGCCTGGACAAAAAGCCAAGTGTCACACTGTCCAAAAGAAATGGAGGCCAGCCTGGAAAACAGGAACCTGGGCAAACAGTTGATGCTTGAAAAAGAAAAAAAAAAGCCAGCAGCATGGAATTAGTAACAAGAGGCTATATGGTATAGGGCAGGGGTTCTCATTCTTTGGAGGCCCGGGTACCCCCTATCATGGTCCAATTTTCTGAAGTACCCCCTGCTAATTGGATCAATTAATTAATTAGTTTACTACTTTTCCCAGATGGTGGTAACAGTGAAATTGGTAATATCAAATTAATCGTTAAAGTACTAAAACAAATTTAAATATGAAAAATGTCTTATTTAACTCGTGTGTGTGAGTGTGTGAGACATGCAAGGATTTTTTTCTCCAAGCCACACTTCCCCAAAATCAGCTCCTCCCTCCTCCACCCCACCAAAGTACATTTTCCAAAGTACAAAAATAAACCCAAAACCAAGAGACAGAAGGGCTCCAAAAACAATTAAAACTTAAAATCCATGTTAATTAACACTGAATTAGCTGCTGATGGGACAGATAAGGGGCAGGGCTTGGCATACCCCCAGCAAGAGGTCCTCGTACCCCTAGGAGTACCCGTACCACAGGTTGAGAACCTCTGGTATAGGGTTAGTGCAACTAGGAACAGGGAGGTCCAGGTTCAGATTCCCACTCAGTCATGAAGCTCACTTAGAGCACAATCCTATGCATGCTTACTCAGAAGTCCCATTTCATTCAATGGGGCTTCCTCCCAGAGAAGTGTGCACAGGATTGCAGCCTTTGTGACTGATCCACTGACTCAGCCTAACTTAGTTCTGCATGGGGGGGATCCCATCCCCGAGTTATTTGAAAGGGTAGAATACAATAAGAAGGCCAATAGGCTCTCAGAAACAAGGGGCTGCATGGTAAGCAGGTAATGGAACTTTGTGGACCAGGGTGGCCAAAATGGACAGTGAATTCTGCACATGTGCAATCAAGCTGTACATGGGCCTTGGGTATACAGGACTGCATACAGTTTCCTGAAGTGCAGGGCGTTTAAGGCAGCCTTTGTTGCCTCAAGGGCTTTAGTCCTCCCTGCATTTCCTGCTTGAGTACCACCAGAAGTGACTGGTGATGACATCACCAGTTACTTCCAGGTTTTTGGAGGCAAGAAAACACAGGTAGGAGGCTCTAGATGGGTGCGAGGGCCCTTCTCAGCGTTCCAGAGGTTCAGAACCTCTCAGGGGCAAACGTGCGCTGCCAAAAGCACTGCACTAGGGAGGGGTTCTGGTGGCCCAAGTACCACCAGCAGTCAGCCAAACTACCACTGGTGGTACTAGTACCACTGGTTGAGAACACCTGGTCTAGCACTGTCCCAGTATGGATCTGATAAGCCTGCCTATGGGGAGAAGGATAATCCCCATCTTCCTGTGCAGATTGTTACAAGTATTTGCTTTCTAAGCAAAGCCTGAAGATCAGAAGTGCTGGCATTCAGACCTATTGTTCCTGCTTGCAGACTGGCAACTCCCTCAGGAGTACCCATCTACATGCTAATGAGTAGGTGGATTGTTTTAGAGCCAGCTACTTGGAGTCTTAACAGGATTGGGCTAGTTTTAACTAGTTGTATGCAGCAAGTGGAATATTCAGCAATAACTATCAGAAGACAGTATTACCCCCACCCCCACCCCCAACAATTAAGTCATGCAAGACCAGGAGCAAAGTACCACTATGACTACACAATGGGGGTGGGGAATTACAACTAGTAAATATTAAAATGCTTCATCACACAGAATGCTACTTCATCAAAGATTGCAGAGATTAGGAAAGCTAGCATGAATCTCTAGCAGTATTGCTGGGTCTGTACTATATAAAGGCCATTTCACTACACAAGTACCCCAGAGTTGTCAACAAATGTACATGCCAAACGAGGCAATCCCAGTTCTGATGAGTGAGCCTGTACAGTAGTGTGCACAATGTGGTCCCTCCCTCATCCCCTCCTTTAGAGCCAAGAGAGACTCTAGCTGTTCACTGGAGACCCATTCCATTTCAGATATCCTTTACATGAACTGCAATACATTGAAGAGCAACAGGAGCCTAGCATGGAGGCATCACAACAGTCGGAAGTTTAGTAACAGGCCCAACACAAACACCAGGCAATGTGAAGTACTGTAGTTTTACCCAATTTAGTCAGCACAGGTTAGGAGGTTAAAGCCTGCCACTGAAAGACTAAATATGGAAATCCTTAGCAAGAAGTTAACTTTCTCAGTCTAGACCAATTCAGGGGCTGCTTCACCATTTATGTAGAACGTCTAACCCTCATTTTCCCATAGTGCCCTTTAAACTGTTCCAAGTCAAATGCTCCTCTAAATTGTTCATATTTGGTCTCCGTGGCTAGGAACTAAAAATAAGTTAAATTGCTCAAGTCAGGCCAGTGAGCAGTATTCTGCTTCACTCGATTTCAAAGGACATTAGCTGCTGCAGCAGCAATGGAGCCATCAGAGCACTTGTAGCTCAGCAGCCTCCCATTGGCATGAGCTAGTACATATATTAACCAGCGCCTATTAAGAATGGATCTACGCATTTGCAGCTGGTGGGCGTTATACGATGCCATATAAATCCCCTTAAGCGCCGCTTTGCAAATGGCCGGCTTCCTTCCTGCAAGTTCAAACTTGGCCACTTTCGCTTTCAAGCTACTGCGCAAAGCCAAGAAAATTACGGGGTTCACGGAGGCCTGGCAAGCGCTATCTAAGCTGCCTACGCCGGCGGTTTTGCAACAAGCATTTCAGAACATGGTTTTAAAGGAGCAAAATGAGCGCGTGAAATGGGGCAAGCTTTCGCTGGCAAGCAACGCTTCCTTGGCCCGCAGATAAAAGGCTGGCGCGCTCGGCTACATCCGGACAAAGATGCAACCAGTTGGGAAGGCGCCCACCGCGCCTTCCCAGGCACTCTCTCGGGTAGGCAATCCTTGTCCGAATGATTCTTCCGAACGCGCCCTCTCCCCCGAGAAGTGACTCAGCAGGTAGTCATAGGGAGGGGGGGCGGCGCGGAAGGATGATGCCATGAGGCTGCCACGCTAAGCCTCAAGTCACACCCGACTTGTTTGCAAAGCACGATAAGTTATCTTTCTTTCTGGACTAAATTCTATGTGGCCTTAGAGAGGCATCTCTGTCTTGTCATATACAGCCATTTCCTTCCAAGGCACCGCCTGAAGGAGCTTGGAGAAGCTCCCTCGCAAGATTCATATGAATCATGATTGATACCCATTTCCCAGAAAGGCCCTCTAGCCTAATTCAAGGTCAGTTCAGGAAGAGTCCCTGTACAACTTCACTAGGAGGTGAATATATCGCAGCTTCCATCGTCAGCGCGCCTAGCCCAACCCAAGACGCATCATCACAGCGCCTGCTTCTGTGGTACTTCCTACCGAGCCCTGCGCAGCTAAGCTGGCTAGAGAGAAGCCACTTTAGGTTTGCACCAATTCCCCTCCCTTGAGAATTAAGGAAAACGCTGTAGTACAGTCCCTATTCACTGTGTCAAGAACCCGACAGAAGCAGCGTTCATAGATTACGTTTGTAGCCTGCATGCTAATAGCAAACCCTCCCACTAGAAACGCATTTATCCGAGTTTCCAAGGGGCGTTTCCAAGGCCGACTGAGGCAGGAATTGTTCGGAGCTTCCTGCACCACGCACTTGCGTTTCAGACAACTCGTTTGCCGTTCCCAAATGAGTAAGGCATCTCGTGCAAAGTTTCTCACGCCGATAGCCAGACACGTGCAACCCCGAGGCTAGGAGACACGGGGTTGTTCACCACCATTACCTATGCTTCCTGTTAAAGCATTCCGGTTAGCGCTGAAGGACACTACTCTGCTAGAAGATGGAAAGTATTGTCGATACTTAGAAATGCGTTAAGGGCGCCCCGCCCCCAAGCACATTACTTAGTTTCTTCACCCCAACCAATCAGCCTTTCCAGACAGCCGCTTTACACGTGCCTCGAGAATGTTTCCTAGAAACAGCTATGCGCCTTGCTGTGACGCAGGAGCACATTTCCAGCAGGATCTTTCGCGCAGCCTCACTTTTCAGCTTTCTCTCTACCTCTGAGGAAAGAGATCATAAATGGTTCCCTAATAACCTTTCACTCACTTACCATGTTTCTGGATGAGCAGGAAAAGGCGTCAGGAATGTACGGGGGGGAAAAAAGTCTTCCTCACTAATCGACCCGTTTAGGGAGCCACGAGTGAGCAAATGCTTCTTTCTGGTGAGTGTGGGGGTCTGGGCGGAGCCTTATATAGTGGTTGGGCGTGTCGTTTTTAAAAAGGGCGGGACTTCGTGGGTAGAAAAGAAGGTGCGGCGTCCCACCTTAAGTTTCCCTCTCCCCGCACCTAATTGGTGGGTTCGAATTTTCTGAAATGTCCGGCAGCGTTGAGTGTAGAGCAGAATGTGAAAAGAGGCAGAGCTGATGCTGTGGGCTGGGCTTAGAACCAGCGGCTAGTGATGGAGATCCGGAAGGGGGCAGGAGGAGGAGATGGGCTGACGCCGTGAGGGAGCCTGGGAAGAAACATCGGCCCGGGCTGCGGAGGGCGCCGGTGGGATGGCAAGAAGAGAGTTGCCTGCTGCCCTGTTCCTTCTGAATGCCATCACTGCTGCTGATATTCCAGGGAGCAACCGCGTTAATCAGGCACAGCACTGGATTAATTCTAACAATGACTTCTATTCGGGGAGAGTTTATGCCACAATAAGACTTGGTGCGCAATCCTACGCATGTTTACTTAGAAATAAATTCTTTTTTTCAGTGACGCTTACTCCCATTGTTGGTCTACAATCCAATGCTTGAGTTTTATTCTTTCTTACTCGAAAGTAAGCCCCAATGAACACAATGGGATTTATTTTGGAATAAAACATATATAAATATGCACAGATGGAGCCCAGTCCTGTGAATGTTTACACAGAAGTTGCACAAAGTTCACCAAGCATTAAGCTGCAATTATAAACATTTCCCTGGGGGTTAGTTCCATTGAACACAGGAGGACTTACTTCGTTCTGATTAAATATGATTAGGCTTCCACTGTTAGCCCCTGTTAAGTGTGAAGGGGGATTGCAAAACAGTATATGATGCTACTCAGGGTATGCCCACTTTGCAGATTTAAACCCATTCAACCCTGTTTAATTGTTATGGCTTCAAATGATAAACCCTAGGGCTTGTGTTCTGTGAAAGCAGCTAGGAATGTTCAACACCCTGTCACCTCCTTTGGAAAAAACCAGGACAGTTGTACCAGTTTATGTTTTGTAATGTCAATATGTCCCATAGCGTAAAAAGAGGTAGAGCAATATGTCCCATAGCATTGGTTAATAAATTACCCTTTCCCTTTCTCTCTCTAGAGCAGTGATGGCGAACCTTTTGGGCTCAGCATGTCAAAAATTCAGAAAATGCCTAACTTTGCTGGCGTGTCACACACACCCCCAACAAAAAGAAACACTTCTTGTACACATGAACACAAAAGCTGATTTCACATGAACGCTGATAGTGCACTCATTTTGGAGACTACGATTGGAGAGATCCTCTGCGCTTGCACCTTGAAAATGAGCTTCGCTGCTCAAACAACCACCCCGTGCAGTGGTAGGAAGACAACTGCACAGTAGCCATGCAAAATCCTATCGCATTTTGCAAGTTGCTCTCTCATGTCACCACCAATCACAATTCTGAAGATGAATTCTGAAGATGATAGATCACGTGCTGATACAGATGATGAGAATCCATTTTAAGCTCTGGGTGGTGCAGGGTCACATATTTCTTGTATTTTTGTTCATTCAGTTTCTTTGGTAATTCAAACAGGGAGAATACAGATCGGCCTGCATTATCTATGGGAGATCCGTACCCATGTGAATGCTGGGGACCCCTTTTAAAAACCACTTTAAAAATAGTCAGAAGAATAAGTCAGAAAAAGCCTTCCTTACCTTCGCGCGGCAAAATCACACAGTTTGCAGGCCTGCAGAGAAGTCTTCTGCACTCCCGGAAGCCACTTCCGAGTCATGCAGCCTCCCTTTGCCCTGGCTTGCCCAGAGTGATGCATTCTGGGGCGAGCCAAGGCGAAGGGAGGGGAGATCGCGTGACCCAGAAGTGGCTTCCTGGAACACAGAAGACTGCAGTAGGGGGATTGCAGTAGGGCTTCTGTTTCTTCTGTCTGCTGGAGTCTAGCTAGTCAGTGACTGGTTTGACAGCTGCTTGATGTTATTTCCCCCATTGAATGCTGGGTGTGTGTGTGTGTGTGTTATATCTCTTGACTTAGGGGGTTGACGGGGTTTATATCACTACTATTGCCACTACATTCAGTGATCTATGGGAACTACAATTTATATGAGTAACATTAGTACAAATAAACATTACTAAGGATTCCGTATGGTCTGGTACCAGAGGAGACCCATGGGGTGACACCATGAGATCTGGCCCCAGGTGCGGCAAACCCTAGTGACACCTCTGGGTGGGAAGGGTGCTCCCTGCTTCCCTTGCCTATTGGTTCTCACCTGGAATTTCTCTTCTCCCCACCCATGTATTTTTTTCCTTCAGCCAGGCTATTTCCTGTTTCTGCACTGGGCTGAGGGAAAAAAAAACATTAGAGAGGGGTTATAGTGCAGAAAACATTAGACAAGAGAGGGATTATAGTGGAGAATCTGTGGCAAGGAGGGAAGGGCGAAGCCACTCTAACCTGCTAACTCTCCTCTGCAAATTTCCCTGCACCCACGTTAACATTTGAAGACGAACATGGATTTGGGAACATCATGATCATGATTCAGGGGTAGTGCCAGGTTGCAGGATGCCTGGGTAAAGTCCTGCAGTGGGCCCCTTGATGCTGTGATGGCCCCCAACCCATAAAGGCAGATCCATACAGCACGCATTCGTGTTGGTCACGTTCCAGCACGTTCCAGGAACATCTGACGTGCCAAAAGTCGCCTAGGACTCCACTTGGGACGGGACAGGACGCGACCAGCCAATGGGCGAACGCCGTCACATGCAAATAGCACCACACCGGACACACACGGACTCGGCTGGACTCAACACCCCGAGTCGCGTGTGGTGTGGATCTGCCTTTAGGCATCAGGGGGGATAGAACATTTAAAATAGTGCTACTGCTGCCCACCATCCTTTGAGAAGCCAGGGACCAATGAGGAGGCTTACTGAGCAGTGGTGAGCAGCAGCGGAACCTCCAGGGGTTCTGGGGTGGGCCCTCAGTCCGACCTATGCCAAACTTGGCCCACCCCTGATGCCACCTCTGCAAGGTTTGCGTCATAATGTTTGTTTTGCCCTGAAAAGACAGCCCTGTGCTTGCAGAGTTCATCTGTGTAGGAGAAAGCACAAAACACACATGTAGATCATCACCCATGACTGTTTGACATGTGACTGTTTGACTGGCTTTTCACTGCATGTACTCAGCTTGTGTACGCTGTGTGCAGTTTTCACATGGACATAGGTAGGATGTTTCTTTCTTATGCAAACGTGTCCAAGTAGGCCTTACTTCCAAAGCATGCATAGTAGTGAATGACCATTTACTTTAATCCCTCTCTTTCTTCTAGTACAGGGGTTCCCAAACCTTTTAGCACCAGGACCCACTTTTTTTTTTAAGTTGATCTAGAAAGAAATATTTTATTTATGTATTTATTTATTTGCAAAAAAAACAAAACAAAAAAAAACACCTCAATCCATTTCTAGTACTGAAGCAGCCCTAATAGCCTTAAGGCTTGATGGACTTAGGTATGTGACCCAGCCTTCACCTGCCCCCACTACCTGTCATTGACTTTGGAAAAAAAAAACACCAGAATAAAAGATGTTCAAACATTTATCTCCCTATATTTGCAAACTACAGGAGCAAACTACAAACTAAAGGAGCTCAGCTGTTTGCAGCGCAATTAGCAGCTATCTGTTTTTTTGAATAGCCTCAGGGCTTGAGGCAATTAGTTATCTGAACTTCTATCACGCATCATTGGAGGTTCTGTGGGACCCACCAGAAATCAGGTCACGACCCACCAAGTGGGTCCTGACCCACAGTTTGAGAAACAATGTTCTAGTAGCTTAGGATGGTGTACAAGGTTCTGCCCCTTCAGGTTCCACCCTGTCAGGTAGGTTAGGGTTAGAGATGGTGATTGGTCCAAAGCCGCCTTCATCACTGAGGAGCAGAGGAGGGATTTGAGAACTCAGGTCTCTCAAGTGCAGGTGTGCTGCTCTAACCACTATACAATACTGCCTATCACTCTTACACTTATTCTGCATTTTCTGTAGGGAGCTGAAGGACAGTGTGCACAGGCTTCCCAAGCAATCTCCCATTCAGGCACTGAATCTTGGACCTGCATAAGTAGGCATAATTTGCCCCTGTTTTGGTAATCAAAGTTTGCCTGGCAGCCTGCAGTTTCAGAGTGCCTGAAATAATTCTCAGAACTTCAGCCTTGATTGCTGTCTCTCTTCCATTTAAGATGTAGGTAATTGCTTTTCTGATGGAACTTGAGCAAACTTGCCTTGAGCAACTAGGTCTCTGGAAATTCTGCAGGTGAAAAGCCCTGTTGCCTAGGGAACCGTGGTTATTTATTTATTAGCATTCACAGCAGGAAGATTTTGACAACTGCCAAGTTGAGAAGTGGGCAGACATCCTCAGGGCAAACCTGTCCAGGGGTGCTGTGGGGATTGAACACAGACAGATGATAAAGTCAGGAATTTAATCTCGCCCAAACTAATTACCCCATAAGTAAGGTAACAGCTATCAGCATCAAATCAGCCTCAAGCAGGACTGGAAGCCTTCCATGACAGGGAATTAGTTTGCAAGATTTCTCATGAGACTCCAACCTGATGGCATTGTGGCAAGAGCTGGGGGGAGAGAGAGAGAGAGAGAGAGAGAGAGAGAGAGAGAGAGAGAGAGAGAGAGCAACAACAATCAGCTCTTTCTGCTCAAAGCAAAGCTTCCATCATGGTCGAATGCCTCCCTCAAGGACACAGAAGGCAGGAAGTTGTCATGGCTTTGCTAAGAATTTGCCATGTGAAGCCCGTGCTCACCAGTACCTGCTAAAGGAGCCCCGGCCAGCCTGCTGCATGTGCTTCTCAGTTCTCTTTGCGGTTCAAAACGTGTTTCTTGAGAGTCCCCATTTTTCGATTTTTCACCAAACGTTTCTGTGCAAAGACATACTGATGGGCTGGAACTGCTGGGACCGGGTTGTTGATAGAAGAAGGCTGGTTTTTTTGGTGTGTGTGTGTGTTTTCATGAACTGAATGGAAACACAGAGACAGCAGCTTGCAACATCTCTTAGAGTATGGCGCAATATGACCTAGAATCCTAGATGCTGCTGCGCCTGCTACATTATTATAACATCTAATCTACCTACCTGCCTTCTCACGAGAATAACCATCTAATCTGGGCAGAGGGAGTGAGCATGCACAAAGGCAGTTGGCTCTGGCTTCTTTCCCTGTTTAGTGTCCATATTCAATGAACATTTGGTACTGAGGTAGGCGTTCAGGTTAGTCTATCTACAGCAGATGTGACAGTGAAATGGAACCTCCAAGTTCAGAGGCAGTATACCTTGAAATGTTACATGCTGGGGACAAACAGGGAAGGGCGGTTGCCTTAATGCCTCGCTTGTAAAGTTCTCAGTATAATCTGGCTGGCCACTGTTGGAAGCAGAATACTGTGATTTTGATGGGCTTTTGGTCTGAGCCAAAAAAAAGCCTCTTTTAATCAAGGGACAAGTGGTTGTTCTTAGGCAGTGGATTGGCAGGGGGGCACCCACCTCCGTCCGCTCTATACAGCTCTTCCTGCCCCCATCCCCTGGATTGGAAAAGGAAGTGGGAAATGGAGTGGAAGAGAATGTGTGGAGGTGCATGGTGGTGGGCTAGAACGTTGCGCTCTAGCCCACTACTCACCTCTCCTCCACAGTCGCACTCCATCCCTCTCTTTCATTCAGGACTGGCACGTTGCCAGGGAAGAGGCCAGCGTGTGGCACATGCTGTCTCAGGCTCTGGGTGGTCTTTCTTGGGCCAACCAACCCTATGTCCTTGAACACTGTGGCAACAAAAAAGAAAAGAAAGGCAGCAAAGTTGGCCCAAGAACTCCTCCCTGGCTCTATTCCTGAGAATTGAGAGGGTGGCTGAGGGCATGCTGGCAATCAATAAACCGTGGTAGTAGTAAGTACTGGTTACAGCAAGCATGAGAGAGCAGAGGCTTGCACAGCCAGAGAGCAAGGTCTTATGCTTGGAGAGAACGAGTATCTCAGCACCACTTGTATCCTCACTCTCTGGCCATGCAAACCTCCATTCTCAACCTGCTGTAACTAGTACTCGACAACCACCATTTATTGATTGCCAGCGTGCCCTCAGTCACCCTCCCAGTTCTCAGGAACAGGGCCAGGGAGGTGTTCTTGTGCCAGCTTTGTTCTAGCCAGCTGGAGAGGCCCATGTTGTACTGTACAGAGATGGTGAAATACTTCTTTCTTCCACATGAAAGCCTCTGCTCGCTGCCATCTGAGCCAAAGATGGAGGTCTTTTCAGTTCACAGCAGAGCAGTTGTGGATGGTGTGTGCAGGAAAGCTGCCCAGCCATATTGCCATCCCTGTTCACAGGGACTCCAGTTGGCAAAGCTGCCATGCTGAGGACTCTTGCCAAGACTAAAGGAGGCATTGTTTTTCCATGCCTCCTTTAAAAATATTGGTTAAACAGAACAGGTGATGGCCCAAGTCTACTTTTGCATTAGCCATGTGGCTTATTGTTATTGCAGATTTCTACCCTCCCCAGCTCCCTACTACACAATTGACCTTGTAGCAGAAGCAGAGTAACTGGAGCTCTAGGCATGATGTTCTTTGTATTGTACGTGACAATGTTTCAAAAGAAACTTGGGTGGCCTTCTCCATTCCTGAGGGCTTTGCTCTCCTGTGGAAAATGAAGGACAAGGAAGGGCCAACACGGCCAATGCAGAAGCTGCCCATCAGTAAAAGGAGCCAAAATATTATTTGCAGGAAAGAGGAAACAATGGGGGACAGTTAAATGACTTGGGACTTGCTGTTCTCTGTTACGGCACCCTGCACTCAAGGATACAAAATGGCCTTTAGTTAGGTTACAGGATCTGGACAGAGGAAATTAGTTTGCACCCATGACTCCCAGGCATTTGGCTACAGGAATTAGTTGTTTGGTTAAGTGAAGTGCTGGTGGCCCCTTTTTGTGCAGAAGCACCATTCTGGAAGACTGGTGGGGAGGGTCATCTCCCTGTGATTCAGGCCACATATGATGATGTCCCACCAATATCTCTAGCCAACTTACTGTTTTTGCATGCTGAGTGACTATGGTTATATAAACAATTATTGGAGCCTATGCACTGTCAGGATACAAATCCCCTTGCCTACAGCACTCCTCAGAGCCTTGCTGAGAATCAGGCTGCCTCCCTGGAAATCTGAAATGGTGCCCTGCTAGTATGCAGTCCTCTGCATGCATGACATGCTCAGCAAGAGATACCCTGAACCCCGGCTCTGACCCTTACTTCTGGGCCTTTCTTGCTAGAGCCCTGCCTGTCAACAACTGCGTGACGATAGGTGTGTTGCTCACAGAGTCCTCGTTTCCATTCAGGTTTGCTGCCCAAGAAAGAGAATATAGCTTCTCCTGCATGCCATAATAGGAGGCTAAAAAATGACTCCCTTGGCACACACCTTTTATTTTGTTTTAAGAAATGTACATACTGTTTCTCCTACCAGATGTGTGACACAAGGTGGCTAACAAAGAAACAACAAAACAAAGCACAAGAAAACAATCCCAACTTCATAAAAGGCAGCTAAAATTACTGTACATCACACTCCACAACTGAGGCTGCAGTTCTATGCACACTTTCCAGCACTTTCCACAATGCAACTTACTTCTGAGCAGTCATACATAGGATTGTGCTGTGTCTCTATGAACTAGCTATCAATCTACACAGGCCAATGGCTGAAGATCACACGCTTACACAATTATTTCCCTTATGTACAGTAAATTTCATGAGTATATTGGAGTCAAGGTTTATACCTAGAAACAAATCCAGGGTAAGTGGAAATAAACTGGAAGAACTAGGGCCTCCTAGTTGGGAAAGGGTGCATCCTTTTTATTGGAAACACTACATTTCCAGATTAGACGTTCCTGGGTAATTGGCTTTGAAATGTAAATGTTGCCTTGAGACTTATTGAGAATAGATCCAAACACTCCTTATGCAAAATATATCTACTTTTGTTACATCTGGTAGATAGATGGGAACCCAGTTATATATACCCAGTTATATATACAAATAGGCTGGTTGCAAACCTAAATACAGTACACTTCTCTGGGAGTAAGTACTGTTGAACATAATGGGACTTACATCTGAGTAAACATGCATATGATTGCACTGTAACCAGGGCCAGCCCAAGACCTCCTGGCACCTAAGGCAGCATGCCAAATGCTGCCTCCTTGCCTGTTGGATGTGCCAGCTTCTGCTCCTCTGACACTTTACTGCTATCATCTCCTCCACAGTTCTGCTCTATCCCCCTCTTCCTTTTCCAATCCAGGGAGTGAGAGGAAAAGGAAGATTACTGGAGGCAAGCAGGTGCACAGAGGTGGGTGCCCCTACCAATCTACAGCCTGAGGCAGTGGCTTCAGTTGGCCTCACGGATGGGCCACCCTGCCTGTAACTCTCTTATGGCCCAAACCTATGAGCCTTTTGCAACAGCAGAACGAGCCGTTCTGCTGTCACAAAAATCCCAGCAACAGTGCAAAGATCACACCATTGCTGGACCAGTCTGAGCCACTGCCACAAAGCAGCTGCAGCCTTGGACCCATGCCACTGTGGACCCTGGGCTGCGATGCTCCCAGTAGATCAGTGGCAAGGGCATGTTGTGAGCAGGGGGGGAGGGCAGGGGAAATTTCAGGGAGGGTTGGGGGAGATCAGGGAGGGAGAAGGTGGATCCCAACTGCAGCAACTTCACCAGGATTCTATTCCCTCTTCTTTGCCCGGTCCCTCCCCTTTTCTCTTCTCGGACTTACACCAGCTATATAGCTGGCATAGGTCCGAGGAGACCCATATGCCATCAGTATGCCTACAGAGCGGCAAGGGAAAAATATTGTTTTCCTTTCCCAGGACTTCTTATTCCCCCCCCCCCCGAGCATGCAGCGCATACCTCATTGCGCAGCTACATGCTATAGCCTGGCAGGGGATAGGATTGGGCAGTTAATATGGATCTCTCTGAAGGAATGAAGGTTTCTCTGGATGGGTCTTTATAAGTACACAGTATTATCAGCCTTAAGGGTAGAAATCTAGAAAGTGATTGCACACTGGAATCTCACAGATTCTCTAAAACCTGTCCTAATTGTGTTGAGATTCACTAGAAATGTAGAGGGCCAAATGGGGGCTTTAGCCACTTGTTCTCAAGGTAAGAAACTTTTCGTCCCACGTGCTTCATCATTGATTAATCAAATATTGAAGGTAAATCAGATTTTGGACCACCAGAGTTTTGTTTGCACAAATAAGAGGAAAGATTTCCCAAGAAAGGGATACTACTTTTCCCAGATGGTGGTAACAGTGAAATTGGTAATATCAAAATATTGGTAGCATATTTACTGATGATGAGACAATGGATTGCAAAACTTGGGGATCTCACTAAAAAGAACAAACTTACCTGGTGTATATGACCCAAGGAGGATAGAATATCATGCAACAGGTATAGTGAAAAGAATTTTAGAGATTACACAGGCCTGCAAATTTGAGTGAGGCAAATTCGAGGGTCAAGAAAATGTTTTTCAAAATTTATAGTTTTATATGAATTGGGGCGCTGATTCCAAAAAATGGCATTGGTTTTGCCCTATCACATCTAGTTTTGGGGGTACGGCATCATCACCTCATAAGATGAATCAAGCAGCTTCCTCGTAAGCCATGGCACTGGATTCTTCACAAAGAAGCTGCATTATGAGGTGGTGATGCCATACCCCCACCCCCAAAACTAGACGTGATAGGGAAAAACTGATGCCATTTTTGGAATCTGCGCCCAAATACACCCAAGAATAGGCCTCACTTTTAAGAAAGCAAAATGTGCACAGGCCTGTGTTATTGGAGCAGCAAACAAAATGTGGTTATTATAGGAAATCTATTCCTTTGGCTATAATACATATAATTATATCATTGGGATGTGTTTCTTGAACTTGTTGTTGTGGATGGAGTACCTAATGGATTAAAGATGATTACTGGCTTTCAGGTCAGATATGTTTGTGGGTTTTGTTCAACCTGGTATATTTTCTTGGTTTGATATTAATACTGTGTTATATAGTCTATGATGTTAATACTGTATTATATTACTTTTTATTAATTAGTAAAAAAAGAATACCTTTCCAGTCAATCCTACCATAAGAGATTATGTGCATGGATTTTAGACAGGTTGTTTGGCTTTCATCACCCTACCATCCAGTTCTAACCGGTAGTGACTGTTCTTTTTAAGAGATAATCATACTTTGCCATGGGTTTATAAATGGGGAAGTCCATCCTGCACAGCAGGAACTTTGGAATAAAAATAAATGTGAAAGCAAAACAGGAACTAAACTCAACAAACATGGGCAGGGAAGAGAAAGTCCCAGGACTGATGGTGTTGGTGAGGGAAGGGAGCAGTGATCTGTTTCCCAGGTATTTTGCACTGAAAGATTGCAGTGAGAATCTGATGTTTCATTCTGAATGGGGTCATCTATCATACTGGGAACATCTAAAAATAGGCAAGCAAGCTATGTTAACATTCTCTGCATGGGTATGTGTGTCTGCATATTTTATTCCTTGGGTTTAATGACATTTTCCAACCAGCTAAATAAAAGATAACGATGAATATATGTGTGTGAACAGCCCAGTGCTATTTTTCCCAAACCCCACGGCAAGCTGAAATGGGATAAAGGACAAACAGAGGCCCAATATGGTACCCGTGGTATGGAAATTGGGCAGTGACCCAGTACTGTCCTCTGAGGCCCTGTTGATTTATGATGCAGGTTGGACCAAGAGCACCAATATAGTAATTCCTTCGCTTCTGGGACCAGCCTTCAGTCTTGCCTGAACTTGACTCTCTCAGAGTTTCTCTAGGATACAGAAGAAACGTTGGGGAGGTAGAAAGCTGCCTTCCATGATGTCAGAATGTCTTGCTATGGGAAAGACTGTGAGGAAATCTTCACCGGACAAACATGAATAGAGAACTGGATTTGCACTTGGTTGTAAAATGCATGAATTGTGAGGTCTTCTCCTTGTGCTCAAGGTAAAGAGTGCAAACATGATGAAGCAAGGCACGATGCTCATCAAATTATAATGCAATAGAGGACTTTGTGGTGGCGATGATTGCTTTTGGCAGTGACCGAGCACGCTATCCCAATGTCAAAGAGTGAGGTAAGAGAAAGAGGCTGTGGCTGCCTTCAACTGAGCAGCTTTAATCCTAAGGGTCCGTGTCTGAGGTTTTAACTTCTGAATAAGCCAGAGAGGAAGGTCTAGGAAATAAAAGGTGGAAGAAGTAGGGGTCTAGAAATGGAGGAGGCAAATAGGAGGCCAAAGCAGTCAGGGAAGCCTCAGGCAGGGGGATTCCCAGTGATCCAGAAGAATAAAAGAGGAGAGGAAAATGCCAGAGGGAGGACAAAGGAAGGAAAAGCCATGGGAGTGGGCAGAGAAAAAAAAAGTACTGTGTATAATTGCAAAGAGAAGGAAGGCTGGAATTCACATATTTGAAACAGCCAGTCACATTTCTGCAATCATCATGACCAAAAGCTACATTTATCAGAGATAAATTCAGTTGCTCTTTGAGCTCCTGAAGTCCTGGCAAAGATGCTACATCTGGACTAGTTCCTCTACCAAGGATCTTAGCAACAGCAAGAGAGCGGCCTTGACCTCTCAGCATAGGACATAAGCACTAAAATACTTATGGGGGGTGGGGAGACTGTATAACTAAAGAGCCACTTTCCAGAGGGATTGGATTCAAATAGATTACAAGGAAGTGCCAAAGGGCCTCACTCATTTTTTAGGAGAAAAGAACTTCAGCTTCAAAGGAAAGGTGCAACATTTAATTGGTTAATGAATCAATTTAAAACACTTTTGATTGACTAAGAAAGTACCTCCAATTTGGCAGGCCTCATATTTTTAAAATTACTTATAGAACTATAAGTGACAAGCAAAATCTTAGAGGGCGCATTCCTCCTTCTCTCATACAGAATGGAATGCCCCTGCTAAAATTATAATTGCCTGCTGTAACACAGGCATGGAAAATCTAAAAATCTAAAAGTCGTGGCAGCTCATCAGGAGTAAGTGGTGCCGGTGCAGTCGTGCAGAGGCCAAACCTGCTCACTCTGCTGTCGCCCAGGACCTGCGCCAGTTGACCCAGGTAAGTCCTAGGCAGGAGGGCATGCTGGGATGGCGGGGGAGGGACCATTGGCTGGCCCAGCCTGGGAGGAGGCGGGGATAATGGCACTGGGTTGCACCAATATCCAACACCCCTTCCCAGGCCAGGCCAGCCTTACACAGCCTCCCCAGACATGCACCAGCTAAAGAGCTGGTGCGCATCCGAGAAGGCTCATTGGGGCCTCTGGCGCTTACGAACGTCCCCTTCCCCTGGGGTGAGCCCAGCCTTGCTAGCGTGGTCTGCATCCCAGGTAGAATGTAGCGGCCGGCTCTTTAGGCTGCCGCAGCATCTTAAGCAGGATTGGGCTGCCCATAAATACAACATAAAAGTAATCAGTGAAGATTTCTTTAACTGGGTGTGATAGAGATTCTCCGTCTATTATTCTAGTCACCAACTGGGGCCTGTATCACTATTTGAAGATATCAAGACACCTCTTTACAATGAATTTGGAGTAGGCTCTGTTGTACAGTATTTTGAAACAAAGAATTAGCCAGCTAGCTGCAAATCTTTCCTCCTTGACAATCCAGAAGTTGAACCAAATATGTACCAAAATGTACCAAAATGTACCAAATATGCATGTTGACTGTATATTTGCAACTGAGCCACAGTGAAATCAGTGATACTGATTCCCAAGTGAACATGATAGTGAGGATCCTACTGTTAGCACCATTTGGAATTAATGCAAGACATTAAGCTGAAAAGATGAGCTTCAGTTTCACTTATCCTTGACGTAATTTTTTGCTGTTGTTGCTCCATGTTACTTCCAGCAGGTGGTGCCACAACAAAAATTAGGTAATCATTCTAGTACACTAGTGTGCAAAACTGCAAGACAAGGGTTTCTATTTCCAGCTCTTTTTGCAACGTGGCAACATTTTTATTTTATTTTTTGCACTCCAGTTTCCTCCAAGCTGAAAACAGCCCATGAAGATACGAGGCCAGTTCAGTGGACAAGCAAACAATGCAATCTGTCTGCTGGAGCACACGCTGAGAGATTGGATGTGTCTGATGCCTAACCACTCTCCTGTTTCTAGCAGTCATACAGAAGCAAGTTCACTCTTGCTTATGCAACATGTGAAAGCAAAAAAAATGCTGCTCCTTGTGCTGGGCAAGCTTCTGGGATTTTAGATTTTGATATTCCTGAGGATAGGGCACTTCCTCTGTGATGAGGAATCAGCAGACGTGTTCTGAGTTGCCAAGAAGGAAGTCTGAACAGGAACAGAATGAGCTTACTCCCCATACTAAAGAGCTCACTGTTCATTTTACTATAGTTGTCAAGAGTCCTGTATTGCTATAGCATACTTAGCCAGCCTACCGATTAATTCGGACCTAATGAGATATATATGCAGACAGCGCCTACTACAGCATACATTCGAGAAGGGTAGCTGTGCTTGTCTGTTGCAGCAACAACACAGGGTCTTGTCTTGTGGCACCTTAAGACCAGCCTATTTACTACAGTCCATGTCATCAGTAGAATGCATGGAAAGTGAAGATGGCCCCCTGTGCCAGCTCCAATCATGCCTGGAATAAATAAATAAAAAGGTTCGTTTCACCATTTTAAGTTCTACAAGTCTCAGAATATACGAGTCTGCTCTTCACTTACACTAGAGCTCAAAGTTTCTTGATCAACAATGATAAAGAAACAATGTCTTAATGTCCCCTCCTTCCCAGTCCCAGTCATTCGATCATAATAACTGGTTCTTCCCAGTAGCTGTCAGGATTTTTGAAAGAGACTGACTGACAGAGGCTCCAATCCTCATTGAAAGTGCTGAGAGGATTAAAATGGCATTTCTAACCTTTTTGCAGGCAACCCACTCCATTTTCAGGGCTGTAGAGAGCGAAATTGTGCTCCTACAGCCTCTTCCAGGTCGCTGAACTTTCCCCCTCCCCTCCCCAGGCTTGCCCCAGTGCATTCTGGGGTGACCTTGGGGAAGGGAGGGGGGAAGTCCAGAGACCCGGAAGAGCCTGTAGGAGCACAATTTCGCTCTCTACAGCCCTGAACATGGAGCGGGTTGCCTGCAAAAAGGTTAGAAATGCCATTTTAAACTTCCCCCCCCCTTTTCCCCCCAACTTTTTACAGTGGACTCTCGTGGGTCCAGGACTCGGAGTGAGACAAATCTGTGGGTTTCAAATCCACAAATGGAAAGGGTCTACTGTATACAGCATACTTTGTGAGTGTATACATGCTAAATGACATGAGGCAATTGCTGTAACATGTATATTACAAGGTGGCCACACAGTCCCTATGCAGCCTTGAATGGCTTCAATCCCAAATCCACACAATCTCATGCAAAGGGACTTTGTGGTCACCATATACATAGCAGATATGCATGGTCTACTGGTGGGTCAGAAAGTTGGTGACGAGGGTTAGAGGCCAGACAGCACAATGGGCAGAAGGTCTTTTATCTTGACCTAAACTTGGTACTTTTCCCCCCCAATATGATAGCTGTACGGTAGGCAGGGAAGCTCTTGTCTTCCCACATGGATATGCTGGGAGCTGGCCAAGGCAGCTGACATCTGGGTTTTGATCAAAAACAGCATTTCATTAGAGCGTTCCCTGATGAATATGCCTTTTAAAAACTGGAAATCAATGGGCCTTACTCAGGATTGGGCTGTAACGTAAGGCTTCCAACCTAAGCACATCTATATGCATAGATCTTGCCCAGAAGGCAGTGGACAATAAGCAATAGATTTTTTTAAAGAGAAATATATACCCTCTGTACCAGAGGTTCTCAACCTGTGGGTACGCGGGCCACTGGCTGGGGGTACGCAAGATGCTTTTTCTCGAACCCCGCATACCCCGAGAGTATGCGTACCAGAGAAAAAAATCAGGCCAACAATAAAGCAGCTTGTCTGTGCAGTGTCTGTTAAAATACAGATCAGGGCGGACCATCACCATCTCACATTAATTTATATACAGTACTAACAAGGCTTCCATTGATGCAGCTCCGGAAGAAAAATTAAAATGAGGATCTGAGTGGGGACAGGGCAGTCCTATCGCCACTAATAACTGCCCCAGCCCCTAAATTCCCGAACCATATTCAGGACATGAAAAGCACACCGTTAAGGACGCACGTGTTGCAAGGTGCTGATGAACTAACGGGGAAGCCTTCTGTATGCCTGAAATATGGGCACATGGAAGTCCCACCCACACTGTCTGCAGTAGAGAGTAAGACTGTCTGCAACCGCTGCAACAAGAGCCACCCAATGACATCCTTGCTTAGACGAACGCGACAACTGTTGCTTGCATGGGAAAACTAGAACACAGGAAGGAAGAGGGAAATTCTCGCCAGGATCCGGGGTTTTCTTTGTATCTGAGAGGTGCATAGCATTCGCACTGCTGAACGAACACCCTCATTTTTCCGCATTTGAGAGCCGAGACTCCAAACAAAAAAAGTAACTGGAATCATGAGCATGCGTACTCGGAAGTGAAATATTACTAGAACTTACTTCAGGGCAACCGTGCTTTCTCGCGATCGAGCCCGTACAAGAGTTTCAAGCAAAGAGAAATAAAGGAGATACCAAAATAGCACCATTGTTTTCAACAACTTGGGTGTGGCTCCCTATTACAGCAGATCTGGGTCCTGCAGAGCATGCGCGATAAGCAAGCACCGGGTGTGGCTTTCCAGAGGTCTCTGGTCTCAGCCCTGCCGTCCCCCTCCTCATCTCATTTGTATTCCAGGATTTGCCGCAATGCGGTCTCTAGCTCCCCTCCCTTCGTACGAATCCATGCAGCTGTCTGTAGAAACGTCTCGCCCGCAGTTGGCGACAGGAGGCGGGTCGCAGCGCCACTCCTCGTGCATGATCACGCCGCCGGTAGCCGCAGGGCTAAACTAGCAGCCAACGCCCAGCTTCCCTCAATTGGGAGGGAAGGGGGCGCTCGAGAGCAGCAGCTGGAGAGAGACAAAGGGCTGTCGGCGGGGCAGCACTCTGGAATTGGGCGTGGTTAGAATGGGGAAGAAAACTGCCGACATTCCAGAGAGTCGAGCTCAATGAATGCGAAGCCTCGCTTTCAGGCGGAAAAGCTAATGAATGCTGCGTCTGGAGCCCTCCCTCCCCCGCTCGCTGCATTATAGCAGACTTCCGCCCATCCCTCAGCGCCCCTAACGATCATCTGAAATAATAGCTACAGAATTCTTTGAACTGTCATAGGAAGATTGCCAGGCGATGCACAATGCTGCTTTCTATGAAAGGCTAAGCGAGCTCAGAAATTTGTAGGAACTCTGGACGGCCTCTGCGTGTGTATTATTCACAGGATTAACAGCCATGTAGAAATATTTATGTAAGCTCCAGGAGGTTAGTGGAACTTACTTACATCCAAGTGAGCTTGTGTGGATTTGTGGCCTTAAGACTCTTGTATTGTTCACAGATTACTGTTACTCCTATTTTACAGCTGGGAAACTGAGGTCAGCAAAATAGGCCTTGGACAAACCATAAATTTGTATAGGTAACCTCTTGCCCTCGGGCTTACCAGATCGCCGACCGGGACGTTCCTTTTTGCCCTTAAGGGCGGTGGGGGGGAGGGGCGATGGGAGACGGAGCGCGCTCCGTCTCCCATCGCCCCTCCCCCCCGCCGCCCTTAAGGGCAAAAAGGAACGTCCCGGTCGGCGATCTCCTTGGTTCCTTCCTCTGATCATATTTCTCTTAGGCTGTAATTTTATACACGCTTATATATGACAAGTCCGTCTCATTAACCTCAGTGGGGCTTACTTCTGAGTAGACAATTAGGAGGATGGATGGTACTCTCCGACACGATGAAACCAAAAAGGGAATAACGTTCAACCAAGTGTAAGGAGAGCCTTTCTGTTGTATATATTCTGCCCTTTTATCCCTGAAGGGACCACCATCTAATAATTTAACATCCTGCTTCCTACACAGTGCCATCCAGGTGCCTTTGGGAAGCCCACAGCAGGACTTACAGGCAAAAGCCATCTGCACCTCCTGCAACTGGTATTCAAAAGTATACTGCCCCTGCCCTTGGAGGGTCCATGTAGTATCATGGACTTGCCTAATCTTAAACTAGCAAATTCTGTGATAGAGCGTTCTGTCAAATTCAGTATGCGCTGTGTGAAGGAATACTTTTTTGTCAGTCAAAAAGCATGGGCATGCTGTGAGGGCACATGATGCAGGCACATTACTGAATCTAGCCAGGTCAGGGTCTAGTGCCTGGATGGGAGGCTGCTGGGGAGCACCATGTATAGTATCTTGAGCACCGGGGGGGAGGGGAAGGATATAAATCATGTGAGAAATGAATTAAAATACAGATTGATTCCAACTTCACAGGATTTAACAGCCATGTAGAAATATTTATGTTTACAAATGTCTATGTTAACATGTAAGACAGTTTAAAAACATTAATCTATAGGATACAATGTTTCATCCACATGCTGCGGACCTCCTCAAGTATCAGGCAATAGAGTTGCAGAGGAGGAGGTCCACAGCGTGTAGATGAAACATTGTATCCTATAGATTAGTGTTTTTAAACTGTCTTACATGTTAACGTTGTAGATGTTTGTAAACATAAATATTTCTACATGGCTGTTAATCCTGTGAAGTTGGAATCAATTTGTATCATTTCTGGTCATGAAAGCTACAGAACCTTACTAATCAAAATACAGTCTACTGCCAGTCAGTTTCAGAGAATGACCCTGAGTTATAGTATTATGAAAGAGGGAGAAAAACTTTGTCTACTTTCTCCACACTATGCATAAATGTATAAACCCCTATTATGCCCACCCCACTTCATCATCTTGTTAAGTACTGTACTTGCATGCATACATAGAAGCAGGCCATAAGATATTTTCTGTATGCAGTCTCTTCCACTGAAACCAATGCCCCGTTTGGATGCCTGCCCTTCCCCTTCTTCATATTGTGTGGGGACATGGATGGACAATGGATTTCTCTAGGCAAGAAGACATTGACTCTGCACTTGTCTGACTGCGTATGACCCAGGATTTTCTCACGTCAGCAAAAGGCTCTAGAAGAGGTGCTGAATTGAATTACTGTATAGTAGTAGGACCCTGAGAGAAGGAGGTGGAAGTAATAAGATAGACAAAGAGAGGTGACAAGGGCAAAGTGGAGGGGGGGCGGGCGTCTCTAACTCATCTTTGTTCTGCAGCTGCCTTCCCTTCTGTGATTCTCTGTATACAGCATTTTGTTGCTTTGTTGGGTGGGTGTGTTAGCTATTATTGGAGCCCCTGCCTGACCCAAATAATGTTGCTGTACCCCAACATACACATACCTATTTATTAAAAATGAAACAAACCTCCATAATTCATACATTATGAATGTGACTACATATGAAATACCCTGGCGATATCATACCTGTGTCTATTGCACTGCAAATAAAATGAAAGCGTACTAATTTTTGAAAGAACATTTGGCCATCCATGTTTCCTTGATGCAATTTCATAAAACTGAATGCACTGAAGAAGAAGATTTGGGTGGACCATTTTTACACTGTCAGGAGCAGGAACTGAGCTCAGGTCTTGTTGTTAATCCACCCCACATTTAGTGCCTAGGAAATACACTGATCTGTTTAAGCCACATTTACACAAGCTCAAAAATTATTGGGATGATTTTACTGGATTGCAAGCCACCCTGAAACAATCTGCTGGCAGGAGTTCACACAGGCTTCTGAGTCGTGTGGTAACTGCTCTGGCCAGTGAATACAGTACAAGTGGAGAAACTATCAGTAAGTGACACATGTTGCCTTGGGGTGCTGTGCAGTAGCCACATGACATGACTGATGCCTGAGAGATCTGTTCTTCTATTTTCTACCCTACCTTCCTCAAGACCTACTAATCAGGACTGTGATCCTCATAGCTTAGGTTGCTCAGAAGAAGGGGCTGGTGGCTGGTTCACTTTTCTGTCCATTCCAACATTTCTTCTAAGATAACACTCAAGGGCCATATCAGCCTAGTTTGGCTCTCAGTTACAGGGTATGTTATATTTTAGTGTGCAGTGGTCTTCAAATGTTCAGTCTTTTCAGAGTCCTTTTCATAATCCTGTCTGCCAAGGAACCTTCTTCATATCTGGCATGGAACCATTGCAAATTGCAGAGGGTTCTGGGATATGCTCTAGACTAGAGCAGCATTTCTCCAAGTGTGCTCCTAGGAGCCCTGGGGCTCCCTGAGGCCCTTTCAGGTGCTCCACAAGCACACCATAAGTGGCTGCCATCTGCTCGGTGCTGTGCCACTCCATGCATGTGCAGGTGCTCTAGGGCTCCATGAGACTCCACACACATGCATCGGCGGGGCTCCCTGAGACTTCAGCTAAGAGTGTAAAGGGCTCCAGAGACTGAAAAGCTTGAGAACCACTGCTCTAGAGAGTCCAGTCAGTTCACATGGCCTGCTGGAGATAGGCCTTGGACCTCACTGTCGCCTCTTTGTGAACTGAGAATACACCCTAACGCACTCAACATTCTCTTATAGGGAAGAATTGGTAGTGATGAACAAGCTGTCTGCCCAGGAAAGCTTGCTTGCCATTGTTGATTTTGTCAGTGAAGAATCCCAGGGCCTTCTCGGTATTGGTACCCACATTATGGAATGCCTTTCTATGTGCTCCTTGGATAGTCTCCTCTATTTGCACTTTCAGTTACCAATTTAAAACTATTTTAACATACATGAAACAATAACAAAATTACAGTCTACATCAAAAACTACACACCAAAATTTTTAGTGTGACATACATTTATATTGAGAAGGCTTCATTTTATAATGTGTCCATGATTTAGATCTATTTATTTTATTTTTATCCTCAGATTGCTCTTCAGATGTTATTCAAGGCGGTTTACATAGGCAGGCTTATCTAGATCCGATAAGGATCTTTACAATATTGTTCTGTATAGAACCCTATAATTCCAGATGGTTTCTTCCATGGCATAGTCATCTTCAGTTAGCTGCTGAACACAAGCCTCGAGCTCTCCGCAAGACGCCACAGATCATGCTGAACAGGGAAACATTTTTTCCAGTTGACATTCTCAGCATTCCAGTCCGTTCTCTCACCACGGCACACAACAGCGACTCCTCTCTGCCACCAAGGGTCATGACAGCGCACACAACAGCGACTCCTCTCTGCCACCAAGGGTCATGACAGCTTATCAGTGACTTCCTGGTCTCCCTTCCAGCATGAAAACTAACTGTTCCTGCTTAGCTTCAGGCAGTCTTCAGGCAGTTCAATCTCAGGACCACACCTCCTGCTGTGATGGTTATGATGGTTGCTTCCTGTTCTTTAATATATATTTGTGCTGCTCACTGTTATTTATTAACAATAATAACAACAACAACAACAACAATAATAATAAGGTATTTGTTAGTGTGTTTTGTTGTCATCTTGGGACTCTACTGTGGAGCCAAAAGGTGGGATAAAAATATTGTAATAAATAAAATAAGCTTCTGAGAAATGTCAAGGTTCCTCAGAACTGGGGAGCACGGGAGTGGCTTGCCTATGGCCACCTAGTGAGATCATGGCAGACAAGAGACTTGAACCAAGGAAGTCTTGAGTCACAGCTCAGTCTCTTAGGCTGCAATCCTATACACACACGAGTCCCATTGAATTCAACGAGACTTACTTCTGAGTAGACATGTGTAGGATTGCACTGTTAGCCCACTACATTACACCATCTCTCTCTTTTGTATGAGAGGGAGAGAAATCAATACAGGGCTTATGAAGAAGGTCTCTTTCTTCACCTCTCTGAGCATATGCTTAAGTTAAAGCACTTCCTCTGCTTTTAAGCAATGGTCTCTACAGGCTCTAGTTGGAAACCTGCAACGCACTCATGCCTGGTCCTCACTTTCCAAGCAGAGCAGTGGTGTGTGCAGCAGTCCCATCTGCTGCAGTCGTCTCTCACACATGCATATTTCATAGGATCTTAAAAAAGGCTTGATTCTATCTGCAGAGATTAATCAGTGCACAGTCATTGTGGTCCCCCAACTGCTTCGGCTCCTCCCCCAGCAGCTGTGGGCACAAAGGCACTTCTTGCAATCCCAGAAGACTTTGTGTCACTACAGACGTGCTTCTTCTCATGGCAGTTCCTGGGCTGCATCCATCTTATTTGTCTTGTAGTCCTGCATAATTAACTGAGCTGGGAAGAATGGCTTCATTTACAAACCAGAAGATTAGCTAAGCTGCAGGGAAGGACAGTAGTCACCAGTCATAACCACAGGAGACATTCACAAATCCTTTCTCTTCAGATAATATCCTCCCTTGCACTTCAGTGCTCCATTTCTTCCTTCCTTAAGGATCCATGACCCTGGTTGTGAGCAAGAACCAGGGGAAGAAGGGAACCTCAAGGACCACTATTGCTGCTTCACATATACTACCCCATGTACACTGAGATCAGCTAAGAACATCCTGCTTAGATTTCCACTGCCTTCTCTATAGGTCCCTTCTCTGTACTTCCCAATCCCACATGCTGCTGAGATTTCTCTAAAGTGTTCTAATAGTATAAATTAAATAAATAAAATGGGTCAAGGCATGATGTTTTAAGCAGGTTTTTTCCCCAACTAGCATATTAATGTTGTGCTCTTTTAGACAGGGGTTTGAACTAATTAATTGTTTGAAATATAAACCAATGAAAGAAAGGAAATATTAATTTGCAATGCCAGGATTTATTCCACAGCTCTTCTTGCACAGGTTCCCAACAGGGTGATGCCTTAAGAACTATCCAAGATGGTGTGTCCTGATCAGTGGTCACAGAAGCAATCTCTTTCATTATAGGTGTAAGATGGTTGAATTATTGGATTTGGTGGTAGGAATTGACCAATGGGAAAAGAAATCACCAGGGCCAGGGGACAGCTTGAATTGCTGCTAATGCTCCAGAATTAATGGTAGAGTGGATTCGTTTATGACAGAGGCGTTTCTATGGTGGGGGCAGTACTGTAAGTTTCGCCCTGTCCTAGTCCCCATTTACAACCGTGAACGAGGCGGCCCCGTACAATCCTATACACATTTACTCAGAAGTAAGTTCCACTGTGTTGAATGGGGCTTAAAAGGTAAAGGTGACCCCTGACAATTAAGTCCAGTTGTGTCCGACTCTAGGGTGTGGTGCTCATCCCCATTTCAAAGCAGAAGAGTCAGCGTTGTCCGAAGATGCCTCCGTGGTCATGTGGCTGGCATGACTCTCCTTGCCGCAGCGCGTAGCATGCAGCTGGAACACGGAGCGCTGTTTACCTTCCCGCAAGTGGTACCTATTTATCTACTCGCATTAACATGCTTTGGAGCTGCTAGGTTGGCAGGAGCTGGCCAAGCAACGAGAGCTCACCCCGTCGCGGATTCGAACTGCTGACCTTTCGATCGACAGCTCATGTTTCATTGGTTTAACCCACAAGTTAATATGTTTAGGATTGCAGCCTTAAGGTATGAGTGGAAACATCCTGTGGATTTCAAATTTCAAGGAGACACACGTAGAATTTCAAGTCACCTTTAAATAAGACGGGTCAAATAAGACGTCGTTCTCTTATAGCCCCAGAGTAGGTCAGAGAAGCAGGTGTAAAGTGTAAATAATGTCGAGACTGCTCAACAGGCTGATGAAGATCAGTGACATTGAGGGCAACTCTTGAGCTCTCCAAAATCTGACAAGCAGCCTTTTGGAGCAGAAGTAGATAGAACTGCAGGCTGAATAACAGTTTTGCCCCAAGCACACTGAAAGCAGAGAGTAAGGGTATGACTGTAACAGCAATAGGTTTGCAAAGGTGATGAGTGCAGAACCATCCATGGCTGATGTTGCTGCAGCCCCTCTCCACAAGTGTTTTTTCCTAGCTGAGCATATCTTTGGTATTGGAGCTCAGCTGAGAAGAAAAGCTCTTGCAAGAAGGCAAGCTATGGGTGGTAAGAGAGCTTCTTTGTTGTTAAAAATACCCCCCTTGCTATATGATTGACCAGATCTGTGTTTACTTTAGAAACACAGATCTGCCTGGGTCATATCTAGTTTGACCAAACTATTTATGACCTGCCAGGCCATGTGGTGTAGATACAGTTTCTGTCCAATCACATCTAATAATTGATGTGGCTAGTGACTGACATCTGTTCATACCCACCACCATTGCATTGTTGAACTGATGCATGTCTTCCCCAGGTTGGAGTCAGGGGTTGGCTAAGTTGGGCAGTTGCTAAGGACCGATGGCTGTCAGGGGGCCCACCCAGCCAGGCCAAACCCTGAACCCCTCAATGGCAGTGGTGGCACAAGACTCCAGCCACCTGGCACCAGCACTCCCCATTCTGCAGCCTGGCCCCCCTCAGTTGCCAGTGAATAAGAACTACCAGGAACCACACAAGCCGTGACTGACATCTAGAGGGCAGAGGCAAATCTGACTGGAATCACCAACCTTGGGTGTCTACTGGACATTCTTCTTTGCATTCTATATTGTGCTCTGTTAACCTTAACAGAGATAAGGTGCTGAGTTCCTATGCAACTCCAGAAGTACATTTGGGTCACATATCTTGTTTGTTTACTGCATGGCAGTTGGAATAAGTGGCTCTTAACGGTCCTACATGCTTTCCTCAAGTGATTTTTATCTCTTTGTGTTTTGGCACTCGCACTGACTGCTAGTAACAGCAGCCAGGGAGGACCGTGACAACAGTTGCTAGGGATCTGCACAGTTGCTATCAACAGTAAACAAAAGATGGGCGAAAGGAAGCTGCTTCTCCCTGGAGATGCGGGGTGACTTGAGGTCAAGGGGCCACAGTGAATTTGTGTGTTTCTTCTCTTTGAGAAACCACGATAAGGTGTCCATGGATCCTACATGTTCTCAGCTTTTCTCAGACTTCAGAGCCACTGAACACATTGCATCCTAATTGTATCTTTAAGATGTGTAAGTATCCCTAAAAGTGTAAAGTGTGGATGTTTGCAAACACATATTTCATAGTGATACACGTATCAGGAAGCCATGATTGGCTAAGATCCCTGTGGACACTTGGTGGTGAACCCAAATTTACCTCTGTATCATGGACTCTAGACTTCCAGATCATGCCTAAACAGTTACAGCACAACCCTACATGTGTCTACTCAGAAGTAAGTCCCATTGTGTTCAGTGGGGCCTACTCCCTGGAAAGTGTGTATAGGATTGTGGCCTCAGGGCCCAATGCTATCCCACTTTCCAGTGCCAATGTAACCAATGGATAGCCCTACCAGCGTCCCGGAATCGAGGCTGGCTTCGGCCTAGAGCAGACCCGAGCCGCTCCCAAGTGTGCACCGCGACTGCCCAATGGGGTTCCAGCTTCTGTTGTGTCATTGACCGGAAGTTTTGGAAGGCGGAACCCCATTGGGCAACCACGGTGCACACTTGGGAGCGGCTCGGGTCCGCTCTAGGCCGAAGCCAGCCTCGATTCTGGGATGCTGGTAAGGCTACCAATGGAGCCACAAGGTAAGGGAAGAAATGTTCCCCTACCTTCCTTGAGGAGGCCTCCATGACTGTCCTTCTACTGCAGGATGGATGCAGCATATGCCCGTTGGCATTGCTACATCAGTGCTGGAAAGTTGGATAGGATTGGGCCCTCAGTCACCTATATATGCCCGTTCAGTGTTTTTGGTGTTGAGAGAGAGATTATTAATTTGTCTCTGTCCTGCAAAGGTGAATTGCAAAAGAAAACTTACTTGACACAGGGCCACTGATAAATTTAGGTCCAAGCTACTCCACACAAAGTTAAAAGAAAATTGCCATTAATTCTCCCAGACGCAAGGAAATGCCAGGACATCCATACCATACTCCCTGAGTGCACCTTTGACAACATGGGCCAATTGGAACAGTCAGTATTGTGTGAATCAACCTGTTATGTTTTCAATATGGAAGAATTGTAAATGAAAAGCAGTGTGCAGAACAGTTGGTTGAAGCTGATATTAATTTTGTAAAATTTCATTCCTCTGACATATGGGAGAGCGACATGAAAATGTGCTCATGTATGATATTTCGGTGTACAGTGCCTCTTGTGAGAGGTGCATCATTACTATCAAAAGCCAGTTTTGTTCCGTTTTTCCTCATTGTTGTTACGATTGTACTATTTTTTGAAAAGGCAAAATAAAAATTGTAAGGGCGATCCAGTCTAGCCCTTACTCTCCTCCTCTCCCCCCTCTCCCCCTCAAGCTCCGGAGAGCGCTCCAGAGAAAACCCGGCCAGAACCGCCGGGACGAAGCCCCCCACGGGCACCACCGCACTCACCCCTTTCCATGGATCCAGGGGGGGCTCCGCCCGGACAAGCACCGAGCTTCGGGGCGACACCCCTCAACGGCAAAACCCCTCCTGGGGCAGAACAGGAGCGGGCGGGACCCGCGGCTGGGCCAAGCGGCTCCATGCAGCAGGCATTGTGTTCGGCCGCAAGGGTGGGGCGGGCCCGGAACATGGCCAGGCGGCGTCAGGCTGGGTCGCCTGAAAGAGGAACTCCCATTGGCCCCGCCGCCTGTTCATCATCGGGAGAGGCAGGAGTAGCGGGGCTGGGGCTATATAAACAGCGTTCGGCCGATGATGAAGGCAGTCGGCCGGGAGGCGAGAGGAGCCGTGTCTTCTATCCCGACTGAGATCGGACGACTCTCCAGAGAGGCGGCAATCGGTGTGGGAACCCCCGCCCTCTGGAGGCTCTGAGGCCCTGAGAAGCTGCCCCGCATACCTTCCCCTCGCCAAGACGGGCCTTGGCCCCTCGTCAGGGCAGGGAGATACTGCGAACCTGGAGGTGGACGAAGAGGAGGATCTCCCCTTCTACACCCCTCTACCCGACCCAGCGCCAGAAGAAGTCTTACAAAAATATTTTAAAAATAATATTGGCCTAAACTAGAGGTATGAAACAATTGCCATCTATCTCTATTGTTGCTGACATACTGGTGTAAAATAGTAGTTAAGCATGTGAGCTATCAGCTGAGAACTTCCTGGTTCAAATCTCACCACATTCATGATGAGCTCATTAGGTGACCTTAGAGCCATTATCTCTAGACTTCTGGCTGCCACCTGATAGGCCCCCTGTCTGGCCTGTCTTGCAAGACTGTTGTAAGAATTCCTGGGATAACATCTGTGAAGTGCTTTCAAAATTCTAAACCAATAATATCTAAAAGTTCAGTATTACTGTCGTGTAACCTCAGATAATAGTCAGCTCACCTCTCAGGACCTTATAATTTCCCCTCACTATTCTCCCTTTGTAAGATGTTAGGGCAAGAATTGTCTTGTGCTGTATATATTTACAATACAGTACTTGGCACAGGGTGTTTCCTGACACCCTGAAACAAAAAAAAACAGCAGGTGTTTTCTAAATGAGAACATAAGAGTACAGTGCTTGTGTCCAGGAGGACTCTAGAAGCAGCAGCAGCTGCTGCTATGAAAGAGCTGGGGCCCTCACTCACAGGATGGCCCGTTTCCACAAGGCTGACATCCAAAAGAAGCACAACTGTTTCCTAGTTATGCATACTTCAACTTCAGGTCAAGAATAAGCACAGTCCATTTGTGACTGCAATTGAGTGACCCCTGGGTGCAAATATCCAAACATAGATGTGAAACAATATCTTTATAAGAACCAGTCAAAATTCACAAAGTACCGAGCAAGTTTTGAGTTGCACAGATCATTTCCTTAGGTTGGTTGTTACCCAACCAATGAATGTAAGGGAAATATGTTTCCAAGAACATGGTTGAAAACCCAGTTTGGAGTTCACGATTGAACATTTAAATACCTTTCTTTCACTAGATACCACAATAGTTGGATGTTCTCCCTGCTGTGCTCTTTCAATGGTATTTCAGAACTCACTCACCCAAACATTAAGAAAATAGACATTCGCTGTTTTACCAGGATTTATTTCATTAGACCTCTCATAAGACGTTTCCAACAAAAACAACTGCCAGCACTGGGATGGAAAATGCTAAGATATGAGCAGTTGTGCTGAGATGAACTGGGCACATTTTACACTGTCTGACAGGAATTTGGACCAATGGTAATTATTATTCAGTTCCCTCTTGCTATGGTATGTAGTGGTTAGAATAGCAAACGCTGACTAAGAAGACCTGGGATTAATGTAGTCATTTAAGCAATCAATCAATATTTTTATTCTTCCACCTTTCCCCCATTACTGTGGTGGCTAACATAAAATATACACTGACTGCCTGACTTATGGATGTCCAACTTACAGATGGCTGTGTCAGCACTTTTGCCCAAGTGCACAACATCCTTTGTGGTGCATCTGTGCAAACTCAGTAGCACTCGACCTACAAGATCCGGCTGTTTCAAGTTACGTACATTCCAACTTCCGGACAGACCCTGGAAGGGAAGCGATACGTATGTTGAGGACTTAGTGTACATAATAGAACAACAAAATTATCAATTAAACAACCAATCAAGAAGCAGCAAGCACTATTAAAACAATATATAAATATAAAAACAGTGAAAGAACATGGCACCAGTAAAAACAGCGGCAATAAAAGTGGAAATAAGAACAATCAAATTGTTTTAAAGTAAACCATGCAATAGCACACAACATTAACAGCAGCAAAAGTGTAAAAAATAATAAAATGGCAGCAGAAATGTTAAAACACAGTTAAAAAAGGCAAACAGTAAAAATAGCAAAGGTGGGAATAAGACAACTAACTAACATGAAGACAAAAAAATACCAACTGAAAAATAAAAGTTTTAAGCCCATGCTGCAACACCTCCAGGGACCTCCCTCAAGCAGGGAGGGAGTTCCATAACTGTAGTGCCTAATCTCCATCGGGAGCAGAACATCTCCATCGGGGGCAGAATGCAAAGCAGACTCCCCCCCCCCCCACGCAGATCTCAGCGGGCAGGCTGGAATGTACAGGAGCAGTCAGGACCAAGCTGTGAAGGGCTTTAAAGGTCAAAACCAGCAACTTGAATTGAGCCTGGAAACAGAGTTGAACCACTGAGTTCCAGTAACCACACAGGCTGCCACATTCTGCAACAATTGCAATTTCCATACAGTATTCAAGGGCAGCCCCACATAGAGTGTGTTATAGACAGTAATCTAGTCGGCATGTCACCATGGTGTGAACCATTGTGGTCAGGTCCAACCAACTCTGGTACAGTCACAGCTGGTACATCAGCCAAAGCTGGACAAAAGCCCCCCTGGCCACAACCACCACCTGGTGATCAGGCCTCCTACGCTATGCACCTGTTCCTGCAGAGGGTGTGCAACCCCATTCAGAACAGGTTAATAGTTCAGCACAGTAGCAGAGTCAGCGACGGGGTGGTGGGGCAATGGGCCCCTGGGCAGCAGGCTGGGGGGGTGAAAAAAGTGCACTGCCGTGGCATTCAAAAATGGCCGTGCGGCTTCTATGATTGGCCCACCCACCTGCCTGGGCTCCTAGGAGCTCTATTCTGGAGAAAAACTGTGGGGGAGGCGTTTCTTGCCGCAACGCGGCGGGGGCTTGTGCCGGTATGCGCAGGGGGTTGCCGGGGAGGCTAGCTATGCCTCTGGTCCAGCATTTACATCGTGGATTTCCCAGACTAAGAGGACCACTATTGTCCAATAAAACGTCTCTCTCTCTCTATTGTCCAATAAAACGTCTCTCTCTCTCTCTCTCTCTCTCTCTCTCTCTCTCTCTCTCTCTCTCTGAGAAATGGATAACACCCATCCCAACATTACTGAAATAGTTATTGTTGATTCTATCTTAGGATATGCTCAATGCTGCTTCTCCACATTTCCAGAGAATACTGAGCTATTTTTTGTCCCACATACTGAACCAGGCTCCAGCAATCAAACAAATGGATGTTGTGTGATCTATAAAGACAACAAGAAGAGAAGCAGAGGAGCATAAATGCAAGATGCAGAGTGACTTCCTCAACATCGCTGTTCACAAACTGATGAAAAGAAGCAACTGCTCACCTTTTTTGCCAAAGCACAGTTGTGACTTGTGCGTGTACAGAAAGCTAATTATTGCCAAAATCAGTCATTTTCTCACAACTAACGCTGTTCCCTGCTAACATGATAAAGTAGCTTGTGAACAAATCCCCACGGATGGGATGCTGCTGCTGCCACTGATAGTTGCTCAATAATTCTAATCATGGTTGTCAGTGTTGATACAGTGTTGACACTTCAGAGCGGGCAGTCCTTGGGCAAAATGCCCTGCACTGGGGACCCCAATGCTCTCTGACAGGCGTGTGCACACGCTTGTATGCACATGTGAACTGCTCCCCTGCTAAGCAATCTAATCACTCCTCTCTCAGCTTTGCAGGGTAATGAGAGAGAAGTGACCCAACCCAGCAGCCCCCCCCCTTTGCCTTTCCTGGCCATCCATTAAGGTCAAAAGGGGGTGGGTTGTGTCAGAGGCATCACTGTAGCGTGGCCCGCAGGGCCGAGGGCCCCGGGTGACGCGCGCGCGCATCACCTCCCCTGCGCGCGTCACCAGGAGGCTCTGCACGTCACCTGGGAGGCTCCGAGGCCGGGAGAAGGGCTCGGACCGTCCTCCCGGGTCTGCGCTCCTGGGCCTTCTGAGGAAGGCCCGCTGCGTGAACATTATTTATAACGTGTTTAGCGCATGTGCAGACCGTTCCTGAGGGAAAAGGGCTGCCCTTTTCCCTCAGGAACGGTCTGCGCATGCACTAAATACGTTATAAATAATGTTCGCGCAGCGGGCCTTCCTCAGAAGGCCCAGGACAGCCGGCCGGGGAAGATGTCCCCGAGCCGGCTGCAACGATTGAGGGGGCGCCGGGAGCGGGGGCCCATCGGGTGACCCCCCCAAAATCGCAGCGCGGTCATGATTAGTAAAGGGGTGTGTCCCGGGGGGAGGGGTCACTAGGGTGACGCGCGCGCCTGGCCCCGGAGCAGCGCGCGCCCTAGTGACATCTCTGGGTTGTGTCACTTCCCTCTCGGTGCCCTGGTGACACTAAAAAAGGAGCAACTCAAACTGCCCACTTCTTACCTTCCTGGCTGGTTGGCCCTTGTGGCACTTTGAGAAAGGAGCAGCCAGAAACCCCTCTTCTTGACCTTTCTGGATGACCAGGCAGGTGAAGAAGACTAGCCATCTTGCTGCATTTTCTTCTTTCATCATTCCAAGGGTGGAGCATCTAGGTCAGCCTGATGGACCCTTAGCTGGTGGTCAACCCCTAGGAGGATAGTTCATTCTGATGTCACAATCCTTGCTATCTCCTTCTTTCTGCAGATTCCCACTGAACAACTGTGAGTGGATTTTTGTCCTGGGAAGAATTTTAGATACCTGATATTCTGTGAAAATGGTGAGATGAAGACTAATGCCTTACTGCACTAATGCTGTATCAGCAATTGCCAGAAAAGGAGAAATGACAGCATGAGACACATGGTCAAATTTTACAGACACGCTCAACAGACTTTCCAGCATCAAAAGGAAGGAAGGTTGAGCAGCGTTGAAGCGACATTGAACAGTACACTGCACTGCTATATGACCATAACAGTGAATGTTCATCACCAGTGAATGAAGAGAGGGAAGTGTTGTTTTCATACAGTCCATCCGAGGCAGTTGCCTTACAACAGCATATCATGTATGCCATCTAGCAGGCTGCTCCTCCTTGGAGACAATTGCTGGTGAAGAAACAGATACTTTCACCTCCATCAGCATGGGGTTGAAATCAGAGTAACCTGGGCTAGAAACCTCATTGTATTCATCCTCCTGAATGTTTTCTCAAGATTGTCCTTGTTTGCCTGTCACGAACAGGAGATTTTGGGTATTGAGACAAAGAAAGCAGCCTAGGCCCTCACTTCATTCAGCACTTGGAGAATTCAGGTCTCCAAGTCTGACAAAAATCTGACATTATTAAGCTGTGGCAAAAACAGGAAACCTCCACTCTGTTAAAGCAACTCATGTGTTAAAATGGTTCAGTTCCTCTTTTGTGAGATCTTTATCCCTGCTCTGTCCCCCTACCCAGGCAACAGGATCTGGAAACATCTTTAAATGGCCCATCCAGAATGTATTAGGGGAAATGACATCTTGTTTAGCACTGGTGGTGGTGGTGCCCTTTAGAACAATGGGCAAGGAATGACCCATTTGACATCATGCTGAGTTCTGTTCATGGCTGTCCATGAAACTCAAGACCCAGCATACCTTAAAAAGGGTAAGATGGTTTGAAGGAATTGCTCTTGTTTTGGAGAGCAGAACCTATTGCCCAAGTTAACCTGCCCTTCTGTTCAGTGCTGGAGGAGATTCTGCTTCTTTGCCCTTAATAAGTAGATGTTGTAGTGCAGGGAACATCTACTTACGGCGCAATCATGCGTAACTTTAGGTTAGCGGAGCTCTCGCTCCGCCGGACTAAAGCATCACAAAAGTGCCGTAAAGCACTTTTGTGGAGACTCAGGAGTAAGCAGTGCCAGCGCAGAGGCCGGCACCGCTCACTCCCCCGGCATCCCGAACCTGCACCAGCTGCCACAGGTAAGTGCTGCGCCGGATGGGGCAGGGTTGGGGAATGGGTGGAATGGGGTGGCAAGGGAGAGGGGACATTGGCTGGCCCAGGCTAGGAGGGGGCAGGGATATTGGCCTTATCAGCTTTTTTATTGTACCTCACTCTGTGTTTTTTTTAGATTGTATTAATGTTTAAGAGTTTTATATCATCTATCATTTTATGATCTATGTATTTGTATTGTGAACTGTGGTGCTGGAGAAGACTCCTGAGAGTCCCTTGGACTGCTAGGAGATCAAATCAGTCAATCCTAAATGAAATCAACCCTGACTGTTCCCTGGAAGGACAGGTACTAAGGCTGAAACTCAAATATTTTGGCCACCTAATGCGAAGAAAGGACTCTCTGGAGAAGACTCTGATGCTGGGAAAGATTGAAGGCAAAAGGAGAAGGGGGCGGCCAAGGATGAGATGGTTAGACAGCATCACCGATGCAGCGAACATGAAAATGAGCGAACTCAGGAAGATTGTGGAGGATAGGAAGGCCTGGCGGGATATGGTTCATGGGATCACGAAGGGTCGGACACGACTTAACGACTGAACAACAACAACAACAATTTGTATTGTTGTAAGCTGCTTTGGGTCCCCCTATGGGGGGGGAAGCGGGATATAAATTTAGTAAATAATAAATAATATACAGACGGGGAGGTGAAACAAGGCGGTGACAGAGGCGTGGGATGGGCGGATCAGGTCCAGGAAGGGCGTAGGTTCCCCTTTCCCGAATTGATCCCACAGCACATGTAGACCTGCACCAGCTATTTTTAGCTAGTGCAGGTACGAGTAGACCCCCCCCCCCGTGCCATGGAGGTTTACCCCTGGGCCCTGGGTAAGGGAACAATTGTTTCCTTACCCATAGGAGACCTCTGCAACTGCCCCCCCCACTTGCAGGATGCAGTGGTAGCCATTTGGGTGCTGCTGCATCAGTGGGGGGGGGACAATAGGATTGGGTTCGCCTCTAGGTGCTGTAGTAGTGCATTCATGAAAAACCCTAAAACCTACATGCTTTTCAACTTAGTGCATCTTATTACATTCCCAAGGCTGTTGTTACATTAGCAGCACTCACTTTATTTCTCTTTTTCACTGTTGGCAATTTCTATAACTAACAGTCCAAGCTTATGCATGTCTACTCAGAAGTATGTTCCTTAAGTTCAATGGGACTTACTCTCAAGTAAGTGTGTGTATAGGATTGCAGCCAAATTATTTAAAATCCATTCATCACCCAAGCAGCCATTTGAGGAAATGCTGTCATTGCCAAATGCACCCAGCATTGACTTGGCCCTATATCCTATTTTTATCATGCCATGCTTTTACTACAATGTGGGCAAATTCTTGCAAAATATCATCCTAACGATTATTATAATGTTGATGTCAGCAATTTCATCATAGAGTTTCCAGGAGTTGACAGCCCATATTTTAAAGAGCAAGCGGTATCTCATCTTTCTATCCGAAGCTTCTTCTTTTTTTTTCTTTTACTGAAATGTCAGCCTGAATAAGAAATGCAGTATCAGCATTTTGTGACCGATGCTTTTCCCCCCGCAAAGGTTTCCAGAACAAGTAAAAATCTATCCCAGCATAAATAATGTAGGTACCCTTACAACAAGCCTGACCTTGGGGGGGGGGGGCAACAACAGCAGATCACTTGCAATCAAAAAGGGGAGAGAGAGAAAAATTATTTTATGAGGATCCTCTCTGTCTCCAGTTTCCCCTGAAGACACAGTTAAATGACTTGCAAGGTGAAAAAGAAATACCAAATGCCACCAGGGTTCCTGCTCCATCTCTTAGCAACGGAGCAGCTCGTTGCCTAGCAGCACATGGGCATCTTACATACTTAATTAGGCTGCGTAAGCATCTCAGAGGCTTCTATGCCTGGGGATGCAGAGGCATTGATTTTATTCTAAAAGCAGGCAAGGCCTGCTCCGTCCTGGGAGTATCGTATTGATCTTCCTGCTGTATTGGAAGAGCCTTTAATTCTACTGTTAGTGAGAACCTCCTGCCCTCCTATTTGGAATTCCAAGTACTTCAGATGTATTCATTACTATTAACAGTCTTTAAGTTTGATGGGGTGGGTGGAGGGTGGAGACCTTCAGTCTTTCCTTAACCTCACATTCAACACCCACCCCTCAAGCAGAGAGGCTGGTCTGAACACATATCTGACACAACAGCTGTGGCTTCAGTGATGAGATGAAAAGATGACAAGGAAGTGGGGGCAAGGAATTCTTCCTCCACCCATCCTCTGCCCTCCTATTCATCACTGAGGCCATTACTATAGTAGGTGGAGCAAAGGCCAGGGCCTGCATGTCTAAACATGGTCCAGCCCCATGTTACCTAAACAGATTGTTGTTGCCTACGGGAGGTAAAGAAGAGAAGGACATGAAGAACACTTTCCGGAAGGTGTCACACACAAGCCGCTAGGGATAGAACCAGGAACCTATATACCTTGGAATGGCTGCCCATGGTGTTGGCTACATTTTTATAATGGAGCATCTTGTGCCAGAATTTGCTGTAACCTGATCCCCACCTCCATTATTTGCAATAGCTGTCCAGGAAAAGGAAAAGGAAATGGTCTTTTTCATCCAGCAGTGGTTACACTGCGTCTGCCTTGAAGAAGCTCCATGTGAGGAGCGAAACGTCGGCTAAGAAACGAAGATCTTGTCTGTAGTTGTGACAGTTTACATCTGTGTGTCAGTGGTAACTGGCATTAAAGAAATCCATCACACAACTACGGTTTAAAGATTTGTATTTCTTCATTTGTGTCTACATGGCTGCAGAACCCATACTTCCCAAAACTGTGGAAAAGGAAATGGTTGGTGAAAGAATGCTGCTCTCAAGAGCACCTAAACTTGCAATCCTATGCACACTTACTTGGGAGCACACAATTGAACATGGACATGGTGCATCTGCCTTTTGAATCAATGAGCATAGAGCCATGCTGTAGATCCATTTCCCAGAAAGCTATAGTTATTATGTTCACCTTGGCAATTGCCCTGAGCAAATTGTCCTTGAGCAAAGAAATTGCTTGAATAAAAAAAGGCACACCACTCCCAGGACCAAGTCCTCTGCATAGAACTGCTTATTTTCAATGGCCCATTAGCCTCTTTCATATCACAGGTAGATTAATGGCAGGAAGCCATCACACACATCCCATCCAAATGCAGCAGAGGGTGAATGCATTTCCATTGTCAGGTATGGAAGGAAGAAGTCAAGAACTGCCAAAAATAGGAATTGAATTATGATGATGATGATGAAAAATATGCACAGCCCGCCAGATGTCGGTGGCTGGATTTGGTCTGTTGAATATCGGGGCCTTCTCAAGGACTTAGAATATTTCCACAGATATTTTTGTAATATGTGTGCTTTTCCAAGTAAGGCTGCTTTCTGTAGTTGGTGTGTAGCTATTTCATTTACACCTAGGTTGTTCAGGTGTTTTTCAAAGTCTTTTGGTATTGTGCCTAGAGCGCTGACAACTATTTTATTTTATTTATTTTATTTTATTTTATTTTATTTTATTTTGCTTTTCAACTAAAAAAGTTCACAGAGTAATTTACATAGCAAATTCAATGACAAGATGGCCATGTCAGACAGCAGATTAAATTAGAGTTGTATTACTCCATGGGTCAAAGAATCAAAATCAAGATGGGTCTATAGCTGGGAAATGACAAGCTGAGGGAAGCATTAAAATGCAGGAAGAGAGAACAAACAAGAACAAAGAATGGATGAGACATTACTCAGAGCCTTGAAAGCAGCAATCCGTTTACCATTGCATTGGAAATTTCTTTCCCAATTTCTTGCTTTTTTAGTCAGAACACTACAATTACTATGGTGTCTATGCAACCACTACCTGCATTCAGCTTATTATACTGTATGTATACATTAGCAGCTGATTGCACTGGATTTTCACTAGGATATTACTCTCTAAATTAGTAGTTTGTGCGCTCCTTCTGGTGATACCTTTCAATCTCAGGCTCTTTCATCGTTATGTGTGATTTCCAAATGTCAACATATATATATTTTTTTGTGAAATCTGTGCATTTCAAAATTCAGACAGAAATGTCAAATCACCGGGTGATCACTTTGTAGTGCTCCTAAACAGGTAAATTCATAGCTCACATGGCAAATTATAAGACTCCAATAGGTCAATTGGATTTTAAATGGAACTGAAGTTAACTACAAACCACTCCAAAGTTGGGGGTTGCTGCTGCAGTTTGAGAACTGGCAGGAAAGCCTAGAAGGACCTAGGATTGACCTTCTTTTGGGCTTCTATTTCCGATAGTGCTGCTCTGACCTCCATTGATCCTAAGCAGGGATGAGCTGCTCAAGCTTATATTCTTCTACCATATGGTTGAGATATGTGTTGTTTCTTCAGGGTGGGGGCAGCAACAGCAGAAGAGCCAAGAAGACCTAGGCACTTGCCTTTGAGTCCTAGCAGGAGTGGAGTCCTCAAATCCACCCATCAAAGCCTGTGTGGGCAGGATTCATTAACGGCATTCAGTGGAAAGATTTGATTTTGTTTCTGGACAGGTGCTTTGTGAGCAAAACAAAAAAGAAATGCAATCTGAAAAAACAGAACAGAAAAGCTCCTGGAAATGGAGAGGTGAGTTCCCAGGAAGTATCAACATGCTTCCTTCTGCCTGTTCCATCTGTACTGATGGCTCAGTGGTGAGCACTGACTGGTTTAGGATTCTCTAGCGACCCCAGTTACTATCAGAGAGCAGGAAGGCAAGCTAGCTATGAGCCCCGCTCTCCTCCCACACTGGTGATTTGCTAATTGGGTGCAAGTCCACCTTGGCTATCACCTCATGGAAAATGCTAACCTCCACAAAGACACTTAATGGTCTCCTGCCTTCATATTTTTCCTTGGGTATGAATGATTCACATAAAGCCCCCTCATAGTCCTCTGGATCACTGAGTTTTTTTGAGCTAGCCCATCAAACTTTGTCTGTGTATGAGTGAGAACTATAACTACGTTCAGTCGTGATAAACATGACTTCCTGGCTAAGATCCCCAGGCACACCAGAGTTCTACTACCCTAGTCACATGGTGACTCATTCTAATCATGTGAGAAAAGGGAAGGACCATTATACATGTTGCTTGGTGAATAGTTACTTCCTAATCCCATTGCCAGTCTTTCAGCACAATCCCTCTTCTTCTCAGAAGTAAGTCCCTCCCACTGAGTTAAATGGGACCTCCTCTCAGGTAAATGTGTATACTAGGATAGCAGTCTTTGTTTCTGAGACAAGAGAGGTGTCCAGTGTGAAGGCAGTACCATCTCTGCCTATTACAGTGTGTCCATCTGCTTTCTATTTTCTTATCCACGGGTTTGTTTGTTTGTTTTTCCAGGGCTGAATCCAAGTCACACTCAACCCTTGAACATGTGAAAGGATTGGGGGATCAGAGTGTGTGCAGTCTGGGATCAAGAGGCAGAGCCTTCTGGTCAAGAAAGTGTGATTTCTGGGTAGCCAAGGCTCGTTATATAGATATAAATTAATTGCTAGATGTTCATAAGATGCCATAGAGACATTCACAATAGAGAACTGACACACAATAAAAATGATCAATTAATTAGTAGTCCAACCCAGCAAGTCTATTTTTCTGAGCTACCCCATCCTACAGATTCCCTTGGGAAAATTAAGTCCTTTATTTATAGTAAAGTCCTTCTTTATTATCTTTATAATATACACATTATAAATATTAAGAATACATGTATGTTCATTTTCAGGCTGTTTTTCTGACCTACAGCCTCCAAAGCCATGTTCAGTCGTTAAGTCATGTCCGACCCTTCGTGATCCCATGAACCATATCCCGCCAGGCCTTTCTGTCCTCCACTATCTTCCTGAGTTCGCTCATTTTCATGTTTGTTGCATCAGTGATGCTGTCTAACCATCTCATCCTTTGCCTTCCCCTTCTCCTTTTGCCTTCATTTTTTCCCAGCACCAAAGCCATGCAAAGCATTAAAAACATGTATGAAAAATATCTGTGCTAATCTCAAGATTAGCACTACCTGGGCTTCCACAGTAGTGGGGGAAAGGTGAGGTTAAAATGTATTAAATAAATACATAACTTTGTAGTTGAGCCAGCCCCCACCCAAGCTACAGGATGCTAAAGCATATGCTTTAAGATCATATGAAGGCTTAAGAAGATGGCCAAAGAGTCTCTCTCTCGCTCTCTCGCTCTCTCGCTCTCTCGCTCTTTCCTTTATTACAGTCACAGACCAGCATAAAATTAACCATGTATCAAGTATAGCTTTCCCTGAAGAAGAGAAGAAGTAATAGGTAAAATGTCCAGGCTGCTTTTAAACCCCCAGTACTCCTGCCAGAAAAAAGTTGGCAACCCTATTGGGAACAAACGCTCTCTATTTGTCATACATTTGTATAAATGCAGCCCTGTGAACCTGGGCTTCTAGGCTTGGTTCATCATGAGCCAATATGATTTGTGTGAGTGAGGAGGTATTTACTCTTCATTATTTGCTAGCACTTGTACAGGCTTGTTAGTTTAGCCACACAAATTACAGTAAGAATAAAAATGCAAGGTGTATCCCAAGGCCGCAGATTAAAGTAAGAATATTAGACTATGAGCAGATTAGAAAGAAAAAAAAAGAGGGGGGAAGCAAGCAACACTTCCTGTGCACTTGCTCTTCAGAGCCTTTTAACTGATTTTTGGCTGGCATTCAATTGGATCTCATTTCAAACCCAGTTCTTATTGTCACTAATGCACTGAAAAGCCAATTTAGAAACTAGAGTAAAATGACCCTGAGAACTAGACCAGTCTACAGAGAATTGAATTTCCTGGCATTCCTCCCCCCCTCCCCCGGCCACATGCTGGGAAATAGATACAGTATGTAATAGCACAACTCAAAAAGTACAGATCATTCAGGAAAGAGAGATTGCTTGTGAGCAATTTGGATCTCAATAAACCACAGGAGAAAGCAAATGTACCCTTTTGCTGTATCCTGGAACTGAGTTGAAAATTGCTCCCTGTAGTGCAAAGTCTTTGCTAAAGACAGACTGCTGTTTATAATTGTTTCCCAAAAAGGTTGAAATGGTATCTATTTCAGTGGTCTCAGGGATATCCTAGCCTATTGGAAACCTCCCACAGATGTTGTAGATGCTAATGTAATGTTCAGATATGGGTTGTTGTGTCCATCAACCCCATGGGGATGATTGTGTCTATTTATCTGTGTTTTTTTTAGATTGTATTAATGTTTAAGAGTTTTATATCATCTATCATTTTATGATCTATGTATTTGTATTGTTGTAAGCTGCTTTGGGTCCCCCTATGGGGGGGGAAGCGGGATATAAATTTAGTAAATAATAAATAATATACAGACGGGGGGGGGGGGGTGAAACAAGGCGGTGACAGAGGCGTGGGATGGGCGGATCAGGTCCAGGAAGGGCGTAGGTTCCCCTTTCCCGACTTGATCCCACAGCACATGCAGACCTGCACCAGCTATTTTTAGCTAGTGCAGGTACGAGTAGACCCCCCCCCCCCCGTGCCATGGAGGTTTACCCCTGGGCCCTGGGTAAGGGAACAATTGTTTCCTTACCCATAGGAGACCTCTGCAACTGCCCCCCCCCCACTTGCAGGATGCAGTGGTAGCCATTTGGGTGCTGCTGCATCAGTGGGGGGGGACAATAGGATTGGGTTCGCCTCTAGGTGCTGTAGTAGTGCATTCATGAAAAACCCTAAAACCTACATGCTTTTCAACTTAGTGCATCTTATTACATTCCCAAGGCTGTTGTTACATTAGCAGCACTCACTTTATTTCTCTTTTTCACTGTTGGCAATTTCCATAACTAACAGTCCAAGCTTATGCATGTCTACTCAGAAGTATGTTCCTTAAGTTCAATGGGACTTACTCTCAAGTAAGTGTGTGTATAGGATTGCAGCCAAATTATTTAAAATCCATTCATCACCCAAGCAGCCATTTGAGGAAATGCTGTCATTGCCAAATGCACCCAGCATTGACTTGGCCCTATATCCTATTTTTATCATGCCATGCTTTTACTACAATGTGGGCAAATTCTTGCAAAATATCATCCTATCATCAGAAAAACAGCAAATTTACACTGGTCTACAATTTTTTTTTTCTGGCCTGGACTTTTGCAGCTGATTTTAGACTAATTTCAGGGTGCTGATTCCAAATCTGACCTCAGATTTGCTCTATCACATCTCATTTTTATGCTATCAGCATACCCAATTTTCATTGATTTTACCCAAAATTAACTCTTTAAAAACCCTTTATCACAGTCCAATTTTCTGAAGTACCCCCTGCTAATTAACTGCTAATTAATTGGATTATCAATTAATTAATTAGGTAATTAATTGTTAAGTAAAAAAGTACTAACACAATTTTAAATGTGAAAAATGTCTTATTTAACTGTGTGTGTGTGTGTGTGTGAGAGAGAGAGAGAGAGAGAGAGAGAGAGACAGACAGACAGACAGACAGACAGACAGACAGACAGACAGACAGACAGACAGACAGACAGACAGACGCAAGGATCTTTTTTTTTCTCCAAGTCACACTTCCCAAAATCAGCTCCTCCCTCCCCCACCCCACCAAAGTACATTTTCCAAAGTACAAAAATAAGCCCCAAACCGAAATCAGAGAGACAGAAGGGCTCCGAAAATAATTACAATTTAGAATCCATGTTAATTAACACTTAATTAGCTGCTGATGGGGCAGATAAGGGGCAGGGCTTGGCGTACCCCCAGCAAGAGGTCCGCATACCCCTAGGGGTACCCATACCACAGGTTGAGAACCCCTGTTGTAGCCATTGTTAGATCACGCCCTGCAGAAGGAAAATATTAAATAAATGTGGATATCTACATAAAATGATATTATAAACACACTATCCTAAAAACTATCCTAAACACTATCCTATCCGTGTTCCAGCTGCATGCTACGCGCTGTGGCAAGGAGAGTCATGCCGGCCACATGACCACGGAGGCGTCTTCGGACAAGGCTGGCTCTTCGGCTTTGAAATGGGGATGAGTACCACACCCTAGAGTCGGACACGACTGGACTTAATTGTCAGGGGATACCTTTACCTTATCCTAAAAATACAGCACCATAGTTTAACACTAAAGCAGTCACTGACTCGCAACAACTTGCAATCATAAGTGACTGATAATTTCGGGTAAAATCAATGAAAATTGGGTATGCCAATAGCATAAAAACGAGATGTGATAGAGCAAATCTGAGATCAGATTTGGAATCAGCACCCTGAAATTAGTATAAAACAGCTGCAAAAGTCCAGGCCAGAAAAAAAACGTTTTGTAGACCAGTGTAAATTTGCTGTTTTTCATTTTTATTTATTTATTTATTTATTTATTTATTTATTTATTTATAGAATTTCTACCCCGCCTTTCTCCCACAAGGGCAACCAAGGCGGCTTACAATAAAAACATTAAAATACATGTATACATTTAAAATCAAAAATTAAAACAATTAAAACAATTAAAACAATTACTCTGCCCCCCCTCTTCTTTTTCACAATCTAAAGAGCTGGAGGAGGAGGAGGAAGTGTGGAGGTGAGTGGTGGGTTAGTGCTGGAGATGCTCTAGCGGCCCATCACTTTCCTCCCCACTTCCTCTTTTGCTCCACTGTCACCCCCTCTTCCTTTTCTAGTCCAGGAAGTCGAAGGGGCTGGTGCATTATCAAGAAAGGGTGTGTGTGTAACATTTGGCACACAGCTTCAGGTTCTGGGAGGTCTTAGGCTGGCCCTGGACCAGATATTAAAACTACCTATCTGTTTCCCTATCTTTATATTATACTATTGCCATTCCAGTGTTTCATAAATCCCACCTTTATGTCTGTGGTCCCTATTTTTGTCCAGAATAATAAAAATGCAAACATTCTACAAGTTAAGTAAAAATGACAGTTCTAACATTTGACCAATTAAAAAAACTTGGGGCTACAGGTACCTGAGAATTTGGCACAGAATTCTACTTGCCTGCCTCGGTCAGGCTATATGGGACTTTATTCGATATGAGCCATTTAAAATGAAATTAGGGTTCCAGTTTTTTTCTGGGGAAAAAAATCTGGATTCCTGTGCCTGTAATAATCCTGTGCCTGTAATAATCCTGTGCCTGTAATAACTCAGGAATTCAATCAGTGAATCTTTCTTTCCATTGCAGCAGACAGCAGTTTCATGATTACAAAAAACAAAAAAACATAACCTTGGTGAATCTCTGCATACCTATTAAAAGTGCAGAAGCCACATCATGTGGAACAAAAAGTGGCAATCTAAGGCTTCAATAATCTTATGCAAATTTACCGGGGACTAAACCCCTCTGAGTGCAGCAGGACTTACTTCTGAGTAAACATACACAGGTTTGTAAATGAAAATAATGTATATCAGCTACTAGCAGCTAAGAGCCTGGAAAAACCTTATAATATCATGATTATGAATATTGAATGCATGCCCTTAAACTCTGAGTTATACTTAAATAAAAAAAAAACACCCTGTATTTAGACAAATCTGTGGCGCAGTGGGTTAAACCGCTGAACCATGAGCTGTCGATCGAAAGGCCGCAGTTCGAATCCGTGATGGGGTGAGCTCTCCTTGCTTGGCCAGCTCCTGCCAACCTAGCAGTTCCAAAGCAAGTTAATGTGAGTAGATAAATAAGTACCGCTTGCGGGAAGGTAAACAGCGCTCCGTGTTCCAGCCGCATGCTACGCGCTGCAGCAAGGAGAGTCATGCCGGCCACATGACCACGGAGGTGTCTTCGGACAACGCTGGCTCTTCGGCTTTGAAATGGGGATGAGCACCACACCCTAGAGTCGGACGGACTGGACTTAATTGTCAGGGGTCACCTTTACCTTTTTACGTGCCCAGTAAGGTATGCCTTTTCAATGTGCAGGCAATCAGCAGATGGCCAGTGGGTCAGGTAGTAATTTTGTCTAGAAAGCAGGATCTGGAGTGCCATCAAAATATTTGTTGCCAGACTGGACTGTGCTTTGACATGTAAATGAAAGGTCATCATTGTCACTGGAATCGGGGCTGCAAGGCCAAAGTTTCAAATTGTGTGTTCTGGAATAAAGGTTATCATTTTACAGAGAGAAGGAAGATCTGGTAACACCCACCCACTGTAGAGTTTAGAGGAGCAGAAATCTGAAAAGCTCTGAGAAGAAGAAAAAAAGAAATTCATTTACATAACAGGGGAATGCGCAGAAGATGTGGAATTTTGGAGTGGGAGAGAGGAAGGAAGGAAGGAAGGAAGCAAGCAAGCAAGCAAACATTTTAGTCTCTCCGATCTAGGAAGGAACGAGGGGGCGGGGAGGCAGGCCGACTCATGACTCCACCTGCAAGCAGCTGTCCCTTTCCCCATCTATCTGGCCAGACTAGCGGCAGGGAGGCGGGGTGGTAGAGCGCGGGTGAAGAGCCGCGAAAGATTTTGAGCCTGCGGGCAGAGCAGAGGCAAAGGAATCCTCTCTCCCCATATAAGAAGTCACCCATGGTTTACTACAGGACACAATGGGCTTTTGAAGAAATCCTCAGATTTCATTCCCTAATAACCTCGTCAAAAGTGGGAATCGTGGTGCTCCCCTTCTTTGCCTTTCTTCCCGGTTTCCCGCCTGTGTGCCACTCTAAGCACACTGTTCAGCGACGGAAACAAAGCAAGAATCGATTTGCAGGAACCAATAATTTGAGTGGGAATAGAAGCATTATTTCTGCGTTTGTTGCGGCTCTGACACGTCTAACCTCCACTCCCCTCATCATCTCCTCTGGACTAGTCTGTCAGATGCCTGTCGCTTAGCCCCATGTGATGATGCATGCATGTGAAGCTTCCTAGCTGCGGCTTTGCCTTGCCCACCGTCGGCTCCCGAGTCCCGACACGCCCTTCTTCCAAATCTTTTAGAGTCAGATCTTCCCCTTATATCCCGCTAAGCAAGAAGAAACCCCTCAGGATGTCGCCATCCAATACTGCGCATGCATACCAACAATCCCCTCGTTTGTTTTTTCTTCTTCTTTCACTGGTAAGGTCCACACTCCAGCTTTGGATAGTCCCCCAAAGCCTCTGATTATGCACGCTTGGGCGCTGTCCCTCTCCCAAGTTCACTGTACAAATTGCCCAGGGCATGTATGATACAGCCTACAGCAAGTGTATGCAATGAAGTCCTTGAGCAGCGAAAACCACAAATGGACGTAGATGGCCCTGCTCTGCAGCTTCTTACACGAATGTAATAGAATTTCATTAACCGGGGAAATCTACCTGCTCAACACCAACCACTGTAGCATCCACAAATCCTGAGATTTCCTTCCCTATCTAACAAACGTTAGGTGTTCTGTGTTCAAAGTCTATATTCATCAGCTAATAACAATCATCAGTTGCTCTGGCTTCATTTTTAGTACTACTTTTTGAAATTACGTAGTGATTTCTATGAAAAGGGAGTCTCGACAGACAGTCACCGCAGTCTTGCTCTCGATTTTGCCGAGTCATCACATAACGGCATTATACAGTTGCGGAGGTCGACATATAATTTAGCAATGTCCTAAGGAAAATGGGATTTTTTGAATGTTGCTTAAAAACATGCAAAATTAGCTTCTCTCCTCCTCCTCTCCCCCCCCCCATGAATGATGGATGGGTAACAGTTCTGTTTGGTCTCTTTGTCTGGAGGATGCAAACAGACTTTGGATGCTGAGGAGACAAGGGGGGTGGGGAAGATTACCTCATCCTATGCGCCCTGAACCAATCCGTTTTCTCCTCCCGTGGCTTCTCCAGGCAGATTGGGGTATTTCGACCAACCGCAAAAAGCCTTCGCCTGTCCCCATGGTGACGGGATTGTATATAGGGAGCCGCGTTGTACTAAGTGCTACAGGTTCTCTTACATCGACCTCCTAAGAGTCGCGCTGTAAGAAAGCACCCTCTCTCTCTCCAGTTCGATTTTTCGAAGCTCGGCAACAAAGCAACAAATATGGTAAGCAAGCATGATCGCCTTTTAATTGCGGTTGGAGGGTTTCAAAGGAGGTGGGAAATCATTACATCATTCATTTCTATCCGCCCTCATTTTCTTTCCCCTTTCTCTGCGCCTTTCCCTCAGCTCCTCTGCTTGCCTTGTCTCTGCTGCTCGACCTCTAGACTATATAAGCGGCTCTTTATTTTTAATCTGCTACCGACTTGGAGCTGTTGAACTGTAGCAAGGGCGCTTCCGAGGCTCTTTGTTGCATATCCAGCCTTGCTAGTTGCAAAGGATGGGCTGTCCAGCCCATCTGCGGCGCCTGACGCCATAGCTTCTGGCTGGAGAGGGGAGGATGGCTCCCTGCCTCCACTGCGTGCGTCTTTTCTCCAAGCCTTCCCAGCTGCGGATGGATCATCAAATGGGCAAACGCGGGAGGAGGGAGAGGCAGGCAGGCACTGTCAGCGGGAAGCAACTGTAACGGTCAAAGACGGTACTTGAATCCGAGAGGACAACATATGCTATTTAGGGCGGCGGCGACACTCTTAACTACACTTATTTGAAAGAAAGTCGCTTAGCATGGTCGCAATTTCCGAGTAGGACCCGGCAAAAGTAACTAATAAGTAATATTAGACGCCTCTTTTTAAAAAGGAATTCACACAAAAAGCTAATTTTTTGCAGTGAGCCTTCAGTGTCTTTTTTTTTCTTTGTCCCTTTAAATAAATGTGTTTTCAATGCTTGGGGAAAGTGATATTAAAATACAAATTATTATTCCATCACCAAGCATTCAGGAAAAGGAAATGCAGCACTACAGATCATATTGGCAAAAAACAGCTATGATAGGTAGAGAGGGTGGGAATGACATCTTGGATAAATTGCAACAGATTTCTGAAGCTGATTCAGCTATGTGACTTGTGAGTAGAGGGAATCATCTTTGTAAAAGAAGCCACGCCCTTGCATTGCTCCGCCCTTGCATTGCTCCAAGAGACTCGTCTCTGCATAAAGAGCAGCATTGTTAAAGGAATCTTTAGATGAGGGGAAAGACTGGGTGTTGAGTAGCACAGAGGGTTGGCACCCTCCCACTTTCAGCCTGTATGCCCTGAAGCAGATTGGTCTGTCAATGAATAGAAGACAGAAGGTGATGACTAACTGAGCAGACAAAGAGGGTGGCTCCTCTGACAGATGTGACCAGAATAATTATTGAGGGACAATGCTGCAGTGTAACTGTATTGGTTTCTGTATGTGAACATGTGAGAATCAGTTGCCTTATTTCCATTTATCCATTCTCTATATTGGAATGCTTCTACTTAATTGCCCATATAGCATTCCCAATATATTAAAAGAGGATGGGGACTTCTGTAGTATGGCCTATTGTTCTATGCAAAAAAATGTGCAATCAATTCCTGGAAAGAAATGCCACGCCCAGTCCAGGAATACCAAGTATATACTATGTAGTAGTAGGATTAGAATTCTAAGCATTATTTTTCCATCTATGCTGACTGCTGTCTTCTGTGATGGGAATGAAGAATAGACAACGGTACATTGTATCCACCAATGACATGCACTATGAAAATGCTTTCTTGGCATGCAATACCCGATTTGTCTTCTGGTCCAGTCACCCCATTGATTTATTTCATTCCCAAGCATGTTCTCAGCCGAGGTCAGAGAAGGGAGAACTGGCAAAGCAGCATAATGAGATCATGCTAGAAATAGACCCAGCTGTGTTAATCCATTGCAGATCACACACCAGCAGTCAGTGTAGGCGTGGACAGCAAAATAGTGCTTAGAATTCTCCATGCAGTAGGAATAGTATACAGTACTTGGTGTTTCTGGACTGGGTGTGGCATTATGTCTTTGCCTTTCCTACAGCTTAGACTTTAAATTCTTCAGATAATGAAGTGTGCATTGAAACAATGGACACACAATGATAGAGAACCTGGAGCTGAGAACTCTCTGCTTGTAAAGTGGGGGGGGGGGGGGAGGACCAAACATTTTATTTATTTCAAATGTTATATCCCACACTTTACCTTTACATCAAGGAGGTGCTCAAGGCAGCTTCCAACAAAAAAATTAACACAATAAAAATCACAATAACAAAAATAACAAAAATAGCAGCAACTTAAAACCATGAGAGCACCATAAACAAAGTATGAACAAACCACAAATCAAAGGCTGAGAGAAATATTAACTTTAAAAATTAATATTAAAGATGCACTGACCTTGTATCCATGGACAGAGAGTTCTATAACTTGGGTGCCACCACAAAGTAGGCCCTCTCTTGCATCGGCACCAGATGTAGTTTCACCAGTAGTGGAACATACAGAACTGCCTTTGTAGATCACCTCAGGAATTTGGCGCTGTCTTGTAAGGGGAGAGGTGGTCTTTCAGATACACTCATCCTAAACTGGGCTTTAAATGTTAAAACCAGCAGCTTGAATTGCTCTCAGAAACATGCCAGCAAGCAATGCCAATGACTCAGCAAATTTGTGATGTGATCATTGCACTCTGTGCTGCTCAGCACTTGTGCACCAGTATTCTGCACAAGCTGAAGTTTCCAGATGGTCTTCAAGGGCAGCCCTGTATAGAATGTGTTGCAGTAATTCAAATGAGATGCAATTGCTGCATGACACCCTGGATCAGGTCTGTCTGATCCAGGAAAGGATGCAATTGGTGCAGCAAGCTAAGCGGGGCAGTGTCTGACCCTGGAACATCCAAGAGCAAATCTGGGTCCAAAAACACTCCCAAATTGTGAACCTGTTGTACATTCTAGAGTGGGATGCATTCCCCTTGAACAGGCTGACAATCCATAACCTGGACCACAGGGATCCAAATCAATAACACATTTGTCTTGTCCAGATATAATTTCAACTTGTTTGTCCTCATCCAGTCCATCACTGACTCTAAATAGCAATTCAGGACCTTCACAGCGCCAGATGGAATCGAGGGATAGTGCTGGGTGTCATCTGCATACTGATGGCACCCAACCTCATACACCCTCATAACCTCTCCCAGGGATTTCATGTAATACTGAATTACATGGGTGATAAAAATTAAACCCTGCAGGATTCCACTGACAATCAAGCAGAAATCCCCTAATACCACCTTCTACCCTCCAGGAAAGACCAAAGCCACTGCAAAACAGTGATCTTGAGTCCCATCCTGGCTAGGCAGTCCAGAAGGATACCATGGTTGATAATATTGAATGAGGTTTAGCAGAACCAACAGGGATGGATTACTCCTATCTAGTTCTCATCACAAAGTTATCATCAGCAAGGATAACAAAAGCCATTTTTATCCCAACCCCCACCAGAAACTACACTGATAATTTCATACTTACCTTGACCTAAGGGCTCACAGGTCTTCAGAGAAACTGGTGTGTGTAATAAGATTGGGCATGGGCATTCATGGATAACACTTTGTGCCCATAAAAGCAGAGGAAAATGTTGACAGTGAGTTCACTGCACACATCATAGTATTCAAAGAACAAGGGGTTGGGTGTGGCATCCTAGCACTCTTCCAAGCGCATGCTGCTGCTAAATTGTTCCAGTTACATCAGTTTATACTACTCATAACTGGGGTGGTGGTGGCTTTTTCAATATTTTTGCTTTCTAAACTCAATGTTTTGAACAGTAGATTTTAGGAACTATAACCCTACCATCCCTGTTACATTTTTTTTTTAACTTTGCCACATTGTCCAGTGCTTTTCATCTTGTGAACATCCAACAACAAAGCTTGAATTTTGCCTAAATGTATTTTCATATCCAAATAGAAGGACTATGTTAGAGATTACAATTGTAGCTTTCTTGTGGTGTTTAATCATAAATAGCAGGATTATTAACATAGTCCCAACATCCTAAACTTGCTTAACAAAATGAAACTATAGGTGAACCTAAATACATCAATGGTCTGTTTCTTCACCTTTAGCGTGAGTGCATCTCCATCCACGTTGGCCAAGCCGGTGTCCAGATTGGCAATGCCTGCTGGGAGCTGTACTGCCTTGAACATGGTATCCAGCCTGATGGGCAGATGCCCAGTGACAAGACCATTGGGGGAGGAGATGACTCCTTCAACACATTCTTCAGTGAGACGGGAGCTGGCAAGCATGTCCCCAGGGCTGTCTTTGTGGACTTGGAGCCAACAGTAATTGGTGAGTGTATATTGTTGAGAATGTACTTTCTCCAAATAATTCAACATTATTTTGATAGTATTTTTAATTCTCTAGCCATGGACAGGCTCCTGCCTATTTTTCAATACTTGAGAAAATTTCTCTAAGAGCTACAAACATAAGACATCTCAAAATATCTCCCATTTAATGAAGCTCTTTACTCCACATAATCCTTCAAAGAAACTGTTGATCATGGGTACCTAACAAAATCTGTGTTTTTGATTGTAAACATAGCAATTCCTGAAGCACATATTTGTTGCCAGATAAAACCCAGAAGAAATGGCTACTATGCATGCTATCAGATTACTTTTTTATTATATGGTAATAATCTCAAGTTATCTGGTTTTGTCTTTGCATAGATGAAGTACGCACTGGAACCTACCGCCAACTCTTCCACCCTGAGCAGCTCATCACTGGCAAGGAAGATGCTGCCAACAACTATGCCAGGGGTCACTACACTATTGGCAAAGAGATAATTGACTTGGTCCTGGACAGGATACGCAAACTGGTAAATATATCTTGTTAAAAGGACAGTCTATGCAGAATAGAAAAACAACTTACAATAATCATAGCTGCATTGTCACAAAGTTCCAGAATAGATTAAAATGTTCATTGACACCTACTATATAAGTAGTAAAAAATCAGATATACTTTGTTATGAATTTGCCTTAAACTTTATTTTAACATTAGTTGTTATAAAACTACATCGATGGAACCATACACATTGTCATGAATTACAGATTGGTACAAGTACACTATATTTTTAAGAAAGGAAGGTAGCCAACAGGAGATGGAATAGAGAGCATTGTTTTCACAACATTACTTAGATGGTTATTGGTGAGTATTTATATTAATGCTAATTTATTTCCACAGGCTGACCAATGCACAGGTCTCCAGGGCTTCCTGGTCTTCCACAGCTTTGGTGGTGGCACCGGCTCTGGTTTTACCTCCTTGCTGATGGAGCGTCTGTCTGTTGACTATGGCAAGAAGTCCAAGCTGGAGTTCTCCATCTACCCGGCTCCTCAGGTCTCCACAGCAGTTGTTGAGCCCTACAATTCCATCCTGACCACCCACACCACCCTGGAGCACTCTGACTGTGCCTTCATGGTAGACAATGAGGCCATCTATGACATCTGCCGCAGGAACCTTGATATCGAGCGCCCCACCTACACCAATCTGAACCGATTGATAGGTCAGATTGTGTCCTCCATCACAGCCTCCCTGCGATTTGATGGTGCCCTGAATGTAGACCTGACAGAATTCCAGACCAACTTGGTGCCCTATCCCCGTATCCACTTCCCTCTGGCTACCTATGCCCCAGTCATCTCGGCTGAGAAAGCTTACCATGAACAGCTTTCTGTAGCAGAGATCACAAATGCTTGCTTTGAGCCAGCCAACCAGATGGTGAAATGTGACCCTCGCCACGGTAAATACATGGCCTGCTGCCTGTTGTACCGAGGTGATGTTGTTCCCAAAGATGTCAATGCTGCTATTGCCACCATCAAGACCAAGCGTACTATCCAGTTTGTGGACTGGTGCCCTACAGGTTTCAAGGTTGGTATCAACTACCAGCCCCCCACAGTGGTTCCTGGAGGTGACCTGGCCAAAGTGCAGCGTGCCGTCTGCATGCTGAGCAACACCACAGCCATTGCTGAGGCCTGGGCTCGCCTGGACCACAAGTTTGACCTGATGTATGCCAAGCGTGCCTTTGTCCACTGGTACGTTGGGGAGGGGATGGAGGAAGGAGAGTTCTCGGAGGCCCGGGAAGACATGGCTGCCCTAGAGAAGGATTATGAAGAAGTGGGTGTGGATTCTGTTGAAGGAGAGGGTGAAGAGGAAGGAGAGGAATACTAAAACAAAATGTCACAACGGTGCTGCTCTTACAGGGAATTTTAAGCTATTTAACAACATCCAAGTTTTGGTCTGATTTGTTGGGTTATGTAGCAGTGTAAATTCAGATATCTTTGTTTACCCTACAATAACTGATCTGTGCTATGAAACATGAACATTTTTATTACAGACCCAACCCATCCAATAATGTCATGGGTTTCTGAATAAAAGGCATTCCCTGTCCTAAATGATTGGTGTCTTTTTGTCTCTATCCTGAACACTTCTCAAATGTTTCTTCCTTTTCCAGAGCTTTGATAGGTACTGAATACAGAATGCTTGCAGTTTATACTTGGTATCAAACTAAAAGTGATGCCAGATCTGTATGTTCTAAACCAGGATCTGCCCCAATCTCAAAGAGTGAAGGGGATCTCTGACCAATTATAATGGCAACAGAGTATGGAGCAGAATCCTACCCACAGATTTGTCTCTCTGCAATCCCTCTTCCCAAATGCTTCTCTCCCAGCCAGGCTCCCTTCCAGTATTGGAGCTTGGCTGGGGAGAGAAGCACCTGGGTAATAGACTGAAAGGTAAGCAGAGGCGTAACTGGGTCCGTTGGCGCCCGGTTCAGGGATGGAATTGGCGCCCCTAGACTTTAAAAATGCGCGCGGCCAATAGGCCGCGCGCCGCTCCGGGAAGCGCTCCGGGGGTGGGTGCCGCGCTCCGGGGGTGGGGGCGACCCGGTGGGACCCTGCACCGGTCACACACCCCCAGCGCGGACCCGGCCGGCTTACCTTCATGCCGTTCCCGTCCGGCTGGCCGTTTAGGAAGCGCCGGCCACGCTGCAGCCAGCAGCGCAGCAGGCCGGCGCATAGGAAGTGACGTCTGCTGCCCCCTCCTTCAATTCTCCTCTTCTCGCCGGAGCGGCGCAGAAGTGAGTGACAGTCCGTCCCCGCCCGCCCCGTCCTTAATTTCCCTGACTCGAGTCCCTGACTCGAGTCCAGCGCGCGCCCCTGCAGCGGTGGGCGCCTGGTTCAACTCCACCCTAGTTACGGCACTGAGGTAAGCTATGGGTTCAGGAAAGGGTTAAAGCAACTTTGCCCAGCCATCCCTTTTGCTGTTAAAATTGGACCCATCCTCTTCCTATGTGAGTTTAGGCAGATCTAAATTTAACCATGTGAATTTACTTTCAACCTATCTGGTTGTACTCTCAAAGGGCAATTGAGATAGCCTATTGCAAAATATAGAATGAGCTGAAGAAGGTATTTTTCCAAGTACTGTACATATAGTGTATAAGCATTAGATGAGATAGAATGAGCTCCAGGAGCAGGCTGAACATATTTTGGAGGTGGCATGTGAATACTAAACATTGAACAGTTATTGAGGTATTGTTATAGTAACCAAGAAAAACAAAATCCTGATAAGTTGTAGTTCACAGAGGAAAAAGCACATTAAGTATGGAAGATAGCTGACTGAATGGCAATTGCCACAGTATTTCATGTAGTTATCTGAGATGTGAGGGAATCTGAAATGAATGGGCTTTCTTCTCTTGGCTATACAGTTGGCCCTCAGTATCTGCAGGGGTTCCGTTCCTGGAACCCCTGTGGGTACTGAAATCTGTGTATAACGGGCCGAATGTATAAAAGGTAGAAAAATAAGAAAAGGTTTTAAAAAACGCAGGGTTTTTAACCTTTTAGAAGCAAACTGCTGCTTCTTGCCTAAACAAGCTGAAATCGCGCTCTGGAAGCCTCTTCCGGGTCTCACGACTCCCCCTCCCAAGATCGCCCCTAGAATGCATTGCAATGTATTCTGAAGCTATTTTGGGAGAGAGGGGGAGTCGTGCAACCCGGAAGAGGCTTCTGGAGCACGATTTCAGCTTGTTTAAGCAAGAAAACGCAGCGGTTTGCTTCTAAAAGGTATAAGACACCACGTTTTAACCTTTTTTTCCTTTTTCTTCTTTATGTCCTCCCCCTGTATTTGTGGTGAGACAAATCTGCAGATGCTGAAGCCGTGGATATGAGGGGCCAACTGTACATTCTTCAGTCCTGACACTAGTAAAGTCCATGTATGTATGGGTACAGTCTTCAGGGGAATTAATACAACCAATCAAAAATTGTCAGCACGCTGAACACTCTTGTTTCCACCTCCTATTTAAAAATTGGGTGAATTCTGCTCCTAAACACTTAAATTATAAATTTTCAGTTAAAACACAGGAGAACCCACAACTCACCTGAAGATGTTCTCTGGATTTAAAAAACCAGATTCAAATCTGCACATTGTCTTCTAGGTGCTTATTTTCCAGTATTTTACATTACACTACAGCACATTATTTCTTTTTAAAGGATGATGCTATAGATAGAATATCCACTAGCAGTTCTGTCAGTCTGCAGTGAAATCATGCTTAGTTCAGGTTCTTTTTCAGTACTATGTTCCTTGAATTGGTAAGCAGAACTGAGCACACAAAGCTAGAATAAAGCAAGTGCAGTGCAGCCTGTTCTGTATTGTCACAGATGCAAACACAGGAAAAAGAAAACCCCTTATCTGCTACAAAAGAAAAAGAGCTTTTACAAAACTGCATAGAAAACCTATACTTTCTATCCTTGAGTTTCAGCCAAAGGAGGAAATAAAATATTGTCAATAAATAATGAAAACAAAGTTAAGAGCTGGATGAAATTTGAGATGAAAGATGAGAATTGAGCATGTCCTGAGAAGAGAGGCTCACATTTGCAACAAAAATGCCCAAAGGGACACTATTTACAATGATAACCAATACATCTCTCAGAGAAAAACCGAAAACAATGCATAACGAGGAATACTTTTTAAAATGAATATTTAAAAAAATAAAATATTGTTATGCTATGCTATGCTATGCTATGCTTAAGTGAAGCCAGCTAACCAGCCTCTTCTAGACTGCTGCAGCCAGTGGAAAAAAGGGAACTTGTTTTAATACTTATACAACACTACATAGTAATAAGCAATTTATATAGTTTTCATAGCTATTTAAGCTCTTGTGTGGATTTAACATGTCAGAGATACCATACTGAGCTACTTTCCATCTTTCACACTATGGTTGTTATTATTATATGGCCCACAACTGCCAACAAAATGAATGCTGCATCATGTGACTTAGATACCAGACTGCAATCCTATCCACACCTGGGAGTAAGCCCCATTGACTGTAACGGGACACTTCTGGGTAGACATGCATAGGATTGGGCTCTTAGCCTGCAATCCTATAAACGTTTTCCTGAGAGTAAGTCCCACTGAACATAATAGGATTTACTTCTGAGTAGACATCCATAGGATTGTACTGTCAGATAATCACAGAAAACTTAATCCATCACTAATCTACATCTATTCTTTTACATATTTGCAAAGAACTAGAGGTCAGAGAATCACAGAACTGGACTCATGATCAAAACAACATAATACAGGAACACAAGGCTTCCTTTACTAGCTGATGATGGATGCTCCGTTAAAAAAACCTTCAGTTTTTCACTGGGCTGCATCTCTCAATAAGATGCTTAGGGTGCAATCCGATCCTACTTAGGCCGCCATTGTAACCAGCGGCACAGCGAAAACGGGAGGCCTCAGAACGGAAAGGGGATTCAAATCCCCTCCAAAAGGGGAATTCAAAGGGGATTTGAATCCCCTTTCCGTTCTGGGGCCTCCCGTTTTCACTGTGCCGCTGGTTACAACGGCGGCCTAAGTAGGATCGGATTGCGCCCTTAGAAATATGAAAAAACCAAGTTTGTAATTTGCTGTACTTCATAGGCATATGTGTGCAGTTCAAGAAATCATAAGGGCGTAATTAATAAAAATGCCCACTTTGCTGATGCAATCACCCTACCACACAAACACAAAACAGTGCAGGCAGTGGAGCCCCAACAAATCCAAGGTATACAGTACTTAGTAGCCAGACGCCTTACGGTACATATTTCATGCTACTACTGCTGTCACAAAACCACTTGGCCGTACTGGCAGTACTTGTAGAGCATGTAGATTGCAGTTGCCCCAGCCAGTTTTGTGGGACACTCCCTAACTTTATAATTATTCTTGTCTAACACTTGAACAAGTACAAATGTAGCATAATAGTCTGGGTGGAGAACCAGTGTGGTGTGTTAGGCATGACTAGAGGGTGGGGCTTGGAAACTCAAATTCCCACTCAGCCATGCAACTCACTGGGTGGTCTTAAGTAAGTTCTCTTATCTCTCAGGCTAACCTACCTCAAGGAGTTGTTATTAAGAGTGAAAAGTTTATCTGACCTCCCTGGAGGAATACAATGGAATACAAATGTAACATTACAAGCAAGCTCTTACTCATACTACATTTGACCACATTATTCCTTCTTTATGTCCACAGGATTAACAATATGTGGCCAGACTTTAAATATCTTTTTTTTCCAAAACCAGAGGCAGTATTCAACTATAGAGTTCAACTCCCAACATTAGGAACACACTTTCCAGATGCTGAGCTCCCAGACCACACCTGGAACTACTTGTGCCTATTTTGTGGAATGCCAGAAAAAATGGAAATAACTCTTTCAGAAAATGTACAGTGAAATCCTATGTGCATCTACTCAGAAGTAAGCCCCATTGAGTTCAATGGAGCTTACTCTCAGGAAAGTGTATATGGCAGTGGTTCCCAAACTTTTTTGACTCGCGGCTCCCTTGACCTCCCTCACCGTTAGCCGTGACTCCCCATTACAGTGCATGGAAGAAACAGGCACTCTTTACATGCTCAGAGGCACCCTTTCTTATATGTATGTGTATATTCCCAAAACGAGCCCTAAAGTGGATTTTCCATGCTTATGCTGAGCAGCAGCTAAGCCAGGAGTGCGCAGGGTGGCGTTGGGATGCTGCCCTCCCTCCATTGGCAGGCCTGGGTAGAGGGCACTGATGTTGTCTGTGTTAGTCCTATTCATGGCAAGAGAAACATCAAAGCATGGGAGGGAAGCCCCAGTTGCACAAGAGAGAAAGAGAGAGAAAGCTAGCTCCTTTTGGTAGCATCTTTGCAAGATGAAAAACAGATTCTTATACTGCCTGGCAGTTTCCGGGGGGGGGGGGGGTTGTCCCAGCAAATAGAGTGGGGAACTAACTTAGAGGTGGGTCAGAAAGGAAGGAGGAGAGAAATCCTAATAATTAATCAACCAAACTAAACATAGAAATCAAAGACTGTATGTAAAGCAGAACCTGCTCTGCACCATTTTCAATTGCAGTTCTTGCATTTGTTTTGTGTTTGCTTTCTTAAAAACATTCAACGGAAAGAAAATTGCCAATTGCAATGTCTGAATGAAACCTGAATGAAAATACCTTATCTGCAAACACAGGAGAGACAATGCTCAGCTTGAGTACTTAACGACTTGTTAATCTTCTTTAACATAAGATAAGCGGGCCTCGCTCACGCTGTGGTTAAAAACAAGACGTGGAAACAAACCTGAAGTGTTTTGAAATTAACTTTGAGTAACCCGATGTGAAAAGGCAGCTTTTCCGGACCTTTCTTTTTGCTCTCTCTCTTGCAAGCAAGAATATGTGTTAATTAAAAGATTAACGCTCCTGGCTGCTTTTGATGACGCACTTGGGAGTCGCGCCTCACACTTAGAGAACCTCTGGTATATGGGATTGCAGCCTTACAACCCAATGGGCTGTTTGCACTGGTGGAACACATGTTCTGCCAGCACTGAATGCTGAAAAGCAGCTGTAAAGCACACTCTGGTGGCACACCAAGTAGCACGCTGCTGGAGTGCTGGATAGAAGGCCCGAGCCTTCCCACACATCACCAGACTGCTGGCTGCCTACCTACCGAAGCAGGTAAGCCAGTAGGGGAGGTGGGAGGGTTGAACGGGGATGGGGAGGCTGCAGGAGGGGGTGGATCCAGCAGCGACTTCGCACATCAGATCCTATCCCCTCTGGCAGCAGTCTCCTCATCTTTCCTCAGACTTGCACCAGCGAAACTGCTGGTGCAGGTCTGTGGAGACACATTTCAGAGAGGGGAAAGAAAATTTAAATCCCCTTTCCCCTCCTGAGCCTTCTGCTCCACCCCCACTGGATACAGTGCACCCTTTTCAGCATAGCTTCACCCGGGGGGGGGGGGATAGGATTGGGCTGTTAGTCTAGTTCTGTATTATATGCTAATATTCTTTTTCATTTTCCTTTTAAAAAGTACTCTTTAAAAAACAGTGCACAGAATATGGGGCATTGTTACATTCATATACAGATACAGTAGGGTCTCCATATCCTTGGGGGATATGTTCCAGGAAGACCAGGAAACAGCGAGTGGGAGTCAATGGGCAATTTTCACAACGGCAAGAGGTGAAAAGCGGTGTGCCCCAAGGATCGGTCTTGGGACCGGTGCTTTTCAACTTATTCATAAATGACCTGGAGTTGGGGATAAGCAGCGAGGTGGCCAAGTTTGCGGATGACACTAAACGTTTCCGGGTGGTGAAGACCAGCAGGGATTGTGAAGAGCTCCAGAAGGATCTCTCCAAACTGGGAGAATGGGCAGCAAAATGGCAGATGCGCTTCAATGTAAGTAAGTGTAAAGTGATGCACATTGGGGCAAGAAACCAAAATTTCACATATACGCTAATGGGTTCTGAGTTGTCTGTGACGGATCAAGAGAGAGATCTTGGGGTGCTGGTGGACAGGTCGATGAAAGTGTCGACCCAGTGTGCGGCAGCTGTGAAGAAGGCCAATTCCATGTTTGGGATCATTAAAAAAGGGATTGAGAATAAAACGGCCATTATGCCTTTGTACAAATTGATGGTAAGGCCGCATCTGGAGTATTGTGTCCAGTTCTGGTTACCACACCTCAAAAAGGATATAGTTGAATTGGAAAAGGTGCAGAAAAGAGCAAACAGAATGATTCGTGGGCTGGAGCACCTGCTACAGTGTTTGGGGCTTTTCAGTGTAGAAAAAAGGCGCCTGAGGGGGGACATGATTGAGACGTATAAAATTATGCATGGGATGGAGAGAGTGGATAGAGGGAAATTCTTCTCCCTCTCGTACAACACCAGAACCAGGGGACATGCACTAAAATTGAGTGGAGGGAGAGTTAGAATGGATAAAAGAAAATATTTCTTTACCCAGCGTATAATTCATCTGTGGAACTCCTTGCCACAGGATGTGGTGATGGCACCTGGCCTAGATGCCTTTAAAAGGGGTTTGGACAGATTCATGGAGGAAAAGACCATCACAGGTTACAAGCCATAAGCAACCTCCTGGTTTTAGAAGTAGGTTTTCTCTGTGCCAGGTGCAGGGGAGTGGCAGCAAGAAACAGGTTATCTTGTTGGCTGTGTACTCCCCAAGGCATCTGGTGGGGCCACTGTGTGATACAGGAAGCTGGACTAGATGGGCCTTTGGCCTGATCCAGCAGGGCTCTTCTTATGTTCTTATGTTCCAGACACACACACACCCCACGCAGATACATGAAAGACATAGATAGGTGCAAACACCCCTTGGCAGTTTTCTGAGGGGGGCCCCATGCACCCCCCAGCTCTTATTTTTAGCTGAGCAACGTTCGTTTCTTCCTTAAACAAATGCGATAAACAGCCTCCTGCTGCTTATTGCAGGCAAGTAGAGCGAGACTGCTAGATAGGTTCTGCAAGGTTAACAGGAAGTGCTTCTGTTAACCTTGCTGAGCCTCTCTAGCACTTAGTTTCTAGTCTAATGGTCAGACTAGGCAGGAGATCTATGATTGGGATTTCTTATGGGGTGAGAGGGCAGCTGCTTTGAATGTGAGAAAAATTACACTATGACTATGGGAGTGTAACCCTTTTCCTCTCATACATTTTTCCTGATGTAAATCTCCTTGTCCCCCGTCCCCCCCCCCCCCCGTTGCTATAAACTCTGTTAGGGAAGCAGGGCTGGCCCAAAACCTCCTGAAACCTGAGGCAGCATGCCCCCCTTACCTGATGATGGGCCAGCCTCTGCTCCTCCCACTCTCCAATGTTCTAGCTCAGTTCCAACTCCCCTCCCCTCCACATTTCCTCTTCTTCTCTGTCCCCCTCTTCCTTTTCCAATCCAGGGAGTGGAAGGAGAAGAAGGAGCAGTAGAGGCAAGTAGGTGGACAAAGATGGTCTCCCCCTGGCCAATCTGGTGCTTGAGGTGACCAATTCAGTTGGCCTCATGGATGGGCCAGTTCTGCTGGACATGACTAAGTGGGAGAAGGTGGAAGTAAAGGTAAGAGGGGGCACTACACCTTCTCCTCCTTCTGGCTGTAGTCAGCCAAGCAAGAAGGAGACAGAGAGATCCTGTTTTGATTACTCTTGTAGAAAGGGAGCAATTGGAACAGGATCACCATGGTATCCTGTTGCTTTTTTCTCCAGTGCTGCTGCTGTGCTTGTGACAGCAGCGTTCAGGAAGAGGTGTGTTTTATCTGCCCTAATCCTCCCAGCAAGTGAGAAGTGTGGGGTGAAACTGCTGGGTGGGTGGTGGGCTAGGAGAGGTAGCAAGCAGGCTTGGGGTGTGGGGCACCCCTCTTCAGTTTGTTGCCTCCTCCAGGCCACTGCCTGAAGCAACAATCTCAGTCTGCCTCATGGCTGGGCCAACCCTGTTCTAAGGTATTATCATCTCCATATTGCATCTGGGGAGCTGAGGCTGGGAGCGAGTGGCTTGCCTCTTTGTGGGAACTCATGGCAGAGGCAACATACGAACAAGAAAAATCCTGATTCATAGCTCAGCCTCCTGATTCATATCTCAGCCATTTAATTATTTGATTTTGTTTGTAAACTACTTTGTGAACTTTTTTGTTGAAAAGCTGTATATAAATATTCGTCATCATCTTCATCAGCTGCACCTGCTGAAATGCCCTCACCTATATACATCCATTAAAGGTCCAGAAGCATTCACGTTGAAAGATTGGCCACCCCTGCTCTATAGGGTCCACACCAGTGCGCAGACCCCTTTGGCGGCCACTCCAGAACTCTGTGGTATTTCCAGATGCACAACAATGACGTCACACGTCCTTTCTAGACTTCTGGGAACACTGAGCTCTGAGGAACTCAGCTTCCCGGGGGTTGAGCCATGCAGCTTAAAAGGAACATTGCTTCTGGCAGCATCTTTTACTACTGAATGCTACACAGGGTAAAACCCTAAATTATACAGCCTTAACTGACCTTCCCTAAATATTGACAAAGATCCAAGAGACTTACATTTGTGTAATTATATTATCAACAATATGACAATACTTCCTCAAATCCGGATTAGTCTAGGATAGGCTGGATAAGGGAAGGGCAGTATCTTGAACTTAAAAGTGTTCCTGTCCACCTTCCAACAATAGATCTGGTGTCACATATCAAGGCAACCAAACTCAGAATTCTTAAGATTCCCTCCCCATTAGATCTTAAAATAAAATAGAAGGCATAGCATGCAGTGTGCACCAAACATGCAAAGTTTGAGAGAATTATGCAGGTTGCCGGCAGGAAGTAAAAGCACTACAGGGTTATTCAAAATGAATGGTGCAAAAGTAAAGCTGATTTATTCTTAAATGAACTGACATACCACAACTGTCGTGACATGAAAAGACAGAAAAAAACTGTCCAAATTTCACATGCACATTACAAAAGTTCGATGTGGGCACTTGTGTAGCTACAATGGAGCAAGGGGGGGGAGCCACGGTCTTGCAAGGAGACCACAGCTGTTACCCGAGTCATGTCTCCTTCTGCCCCATTGTAGCTACGCAAGTGCCCACATCGAACATTTGTAATGTGCATGTGAAACTTGGACAGTTTTTCTGTCTTTTCATGTCACGACGGTTGTGGTATGTCAGTAAGAATAAATCAGCTTTACTTTTGCACCATCCATTTTGAATAACCCTGTAGTTTCACATAAGCAGTTCCCTATGCCAGCCTCCTGCCCCAATCTTGCCTGTCCTTTGCATAAGGTGATGGAAATCGGGTTGCTGCTCTCCAGTACTGCCATTTTTACTGGAGATTTAGCAGACATCTGACAGGGTTTGAGGAAGTAGTTATCCTCATGTACCCCTAAGGAACGAGAGAGATTGTTAAAGAGCTAAACTTCTTGGGAGCTGAGGATTCTATCAAAGACAAATACTTGCATGTACAGAAGGTCAAACATGTGGACAGCAGGAACAGGGAGAGAAAAGAAGATTAAAAGGGATATTCATTATAGAGTGTGCACAGTTTTGAGTGTGCCTAGGGAGTTATATCATTGCAGGAAACATTTCAGGGAACGGGAGGGTGCTGGGTTTGTACAGTGATGGAGAGAGGGCATAGTAAATAGGAATGGACACACCACGTGGGTGCTAGAAAAGCCGGTCTGCTCTGCTCTTCATACATACAAAAAGTGCCATCTGTGAAAGGCACGCATGCAAGGTGAACGATGGCGTCCCACTCCAGGGAAGCATTGCTTTCTTCCCCTCCTTCTGCCCACCCTCCCCCTTGCTTTACAGGAATGCAAATCCTACTTAATACTGTTGAAGTCAGTGGAATTGTAACCATGTTTGCCAAGTCACTGACCCTTTGTTTTAGTCAGTCCCCAGCCTTATATGAGGCCACTGAACAGACTCTGCACAGCTGAGATGCTGTGCATTTCTTTGACTTTCTTGTTCTGTCCACTGAAAAGAAATTCACATCAATGAGTGCGAGCCTCAGAGGTTTGCAGGCTGCAGCTTTAGAGATATTAATACTGTTGTTGCTGCCGCAGTTTTCCTCTGCAGGATAGAACTGCAGTCACACCGACTGGCCTCACTTCGCCCCCGCTCTGCAGCTCTATTATTTACTGCATCCGGGATATTCATCATGCCTGCTTTAGAGCTGGCTTAATGTCCTCTTATTTTCAAGCCCTTTAAAAATATTTTCTCTCATGACAATTTTTCCCCCCAACAAAATACATCTAGCACCAAGACTGGGGTGCCTTTCTGATCGTGTTTGGTTAGATGAGGCTTATTGGCTGGCTGCTGCTGCAGTTTTCGCAAAGGACAAAATAACTCATCCCAAATGTTAGGGGTTTGCATGAGTGTACAGTAGTCGTACTCTTCCTCTAACATCATGTCTGGCTTATACATTCCTTGTAAGATTCAGATCCATAGGGGATGGGAAACAAACTTAAGTTGTTGCTCACTTAGAAAGCATGAGAGTTATTTGAAAATGCAAAAGTCCTCTGCAGCTGCCAGCCATTTGTCTTTCTCACCCACCCACTTTCCCTTGGTCGCAGAGACAGAGTATTCTCAAATCTCTTCATTAAAAAAAAGCCATAATGTATTTTGTATCCTGTGACTAAATGCTAAAGTGTATTGATTAACTCATTATTTTGTAAAGTATATAAGAAAAGCAACTAGGTGGAACTAGGGCTAGTAGTACTAAATTTGCTAGATACTGGGCAAAAATGCAGCCCCCTTTCTTTTGGTCCAATATACGCAGCACAATCCTATGCGTATTTAGTCAGAAGGCCCATTGTGTTCAATGAGTTTTACTTGTAGATACAAGTGCGTAGGAATTGCAAGATTAATGGGTGGTTTGAATGCTGCTTGTGTGTGTGTGTGTGTGTGTGTGTGTACCGCATCTTACGAAGGCATGCGCCTGCACTCTTGTCGCCAGCGACATTATGCCAGAGATCTGTTCTTGCGTTTGAGTCAGACGGGCTAGACTACCTAGAAACAGATTATCCAAATGCGCTACTGTCTCCCTCGGGGGACAACATGATGCGAAGAAGGGAAACAGTGGCGTCCTACGAGCGGTACGTGCAACATTCATTCCCACTACGTTACATTTACATTTCCTCCTGCAGGAGTCGTCATTTAAATGCGCCTCAGCCCCCCAAGTATTCAGCTTACACCTTTCCTGGCGTAGGAGTCGGGACTGCCACAGTCAAGGAAGCGCAATTCGCCTGCCTACCAGGGGCGGAAAGACAGCTGCTGCCTGCTGTGTGTATGGCTAACATGTTACCCGTGGCCGGGAAAGCCCGACCCTTCCAGGCAGACGCTGCGCGCAAGGCACCCATCGATGGCTGCTCCGTAGGGTCCTTTCCCCGGGCAGAATCAGAGCGCGGGCCGGATCGCGTCTCGTGCACACGCCCCTATCGCAGGAGGGGCTGCTGGGCTCAGCCAATCACCGATTGTGAGCGCACAGACAGACGTCCAACCCGCCCAATGGTAGCTGCACAGCCGGCTCATTATGCTGGGAGCGCGCAGGGCCACCTTCCCACCCAGACCCAAGAGGAGATGCGCTATAAAAGCTGCGGGGCGGCCCTCTCCCTCCCATTCTGTTACTTCCATCGACTCTTAGCTTGTCGGGAGAAGTAACATCGGTGGCGACGGGGTTTTCTCTCCTTTCCTTCCTCCTCCTGTTTCTTAGAGCCTTTCCTTTTCAGCATCATGGTGAGTGAGGCCGGAGCAGCTGCAGGACGCAGAAGGGCTAGCGCGCGCAGTGGGGGGGGGTGCCGAGGGGACGTGGCGGGATCGAAGGGTTCCCTAGGCGAGGGGACTGGCTCTCCTTGCTGCAGAGGAAGCCCAGGAGCGCCTGCGCAGCGGTGGCCTCCGCGAGACTAGAAGGGACCTGAAGGTTCTGGAAGGCGGGGAGGGAGCGCGCGGCGCTCTCGCGCGGGGGGGGGGTGAAAGGAAACTGCCCCCCCCCAGCGTCCGGGGAGCCAAAGGGGGTTGGGAGGGTGGGGCAGTGAAGCTGGGGGGTGGGAGGGAAATGCAAGGCGTTGGGATGCCCTGAGGGCAGGATAACTTTCATTCTTTGGTGGGTAATGCAGAAGGACCGAGGTGCGATTTGGGGACGCTGCAGTCTAGAGGGAGCCCTGTCCTGCGGGGATTTCAGGCAGTATAGCTGGGTCTTGAGTGCAGCGTGGTTCCCTCCCCGTATGAGGGAAAAGTAAGCGAGTGGAGTGACGTTGGCTCTTCCCGCTCGCCGGCCGTTACACTTTCCCGCGCGCAAGGCTGGGGGCGGTTGTTTCCCCGGGCCTCGGCGAAGGGGATTGCGCGCGCGCCCGTTGGATGCCGCCAGAGCGAGACTGCGAATGTGTGTAGCTCTTCTGTCGGAGGAGGATGGAGCATCCACGTGTGCCCCGCGTTATTCCCTAGGCCCGCTATGTGAACACACAAGCCACAGGGTTAATTTTTCTTTCCTTCGCTATCTCGGACCTCGGAAAACGTTGCACGATTCTGGAGTCTAGCATCCATTTGAGCTCCTACTAGCTCTAACACGGAGAGCCCACCTTTGCTATCTTATTTTTCTTCTGATTGCATGATCTCAGAATTGAGAGCATAACAAAACAAAACATCAACCCACATGAAAACGTTCCCCCTGCCTTGGTTTAGTTTCTACATTATAATTTGCAACATGTTCAAAAGCCAGAATAACTGGGTGACATGCAATTTTTTCAAATATGCTTAGGCTTTTGTGGTTGGAAGATTCTGAAACAAAATTAAAAGCATTGTTTGGGTAATCAAACCCAGATCCAAAAGAATTATCTCCTAGACTAGAGAGAGTTATCTCCTGACATTTTGTTGCTGCTTGAAGCATTATGGAAGGAGATCCAAAACCATAACTCTCTAGTCTAGGAGATAATTCTTTTGGATCTGGGTTTGATTACCCAAACAGTGCTTTTAATGTTGTTTTGGATGCAGTTTTTCCCCTCACAATTGTCCACTAGAGCAATGGAAAAATGTCTGCCTATAAAATCCTAGTGATTGTGGCAACTTTAGAATTTACCATAGTCTTAGTTCCTTAGAGAACTAGGAAATGTAGATGGTTAAAACAAGGAGTATCATGTAAGCTTGCTGCTGTAGAAGGAACCAAGATGACTGTTACATTTGGGATTCTTACTACATGCTTCCCAATTTAATTCACTGGGTTTAGATCTGCTAATGTTCAAAAGGCTCAATAGCCTGTGACATCTTAGCACCATCTGTTAAGGGAAGAGATTGCTACCAGAGGCTGAAAGGAATGCGTTTGAAGCAGGTGACACTTTGCAGAATGGGTGGGGTGGACGGAGGATTGCAGGAGAGGAGGCATCTGATAGGAATCTAGATCTAGGCCTGAAATAATCCTAGCAACAGGCTGCAAGCAGATGTTCGGCAGAGACTTAAATGGCAGGGCAACCATTTGCTTGGGCTTCTTTTCCCTGCTTTGCAGACGTGGGAGGCTGACTGCATCCGCTTTGCCTTCTGAGTCAGCTGACTCTCAGGGATTGCAAGTGGTGTGACTGTTGGTAGGCCATTCTGGGTGCTGGCTGCAGAGAGCACAGTTGCTGCTTTGTACTGAATAGCTTATTCATGATGTTTTCATAGACCAAAGAATTCCCCTCTGTGACTAAGTCTTCCTGTGCAGTTGGAACTTCATTACTCTAGCAAATGGAAGCTAATGTTTAAAAATGTGTGTTTCTTTTAGCCTGCCAAGGGCTGCGAACTGAATTCAAATAGCAGCTTACTGGCAGCTTACTGGCAATCTAAATTGAGCAAAATGTGTTAATCTGTAAATACATGCTTTTTTTTTTTAACCCACTATGGGTCCATTATTTTCAGCTTGGTGCTTACTGTTTGATAGTCAAAGGAACCTATGTGCTAACTCTTCCTACCAGCAATTGACTAGTAGAGAGTACAAAGATAACCAATGGCAGCATTCAACACCATTCATCAGGACTTGAGTGGGACAGTTGCAGTGCTTTGTTAAAGACTAAGGCCCAAGTGACTTTCCTAAGGTCACATAATGTGATAATAGAGATCCCAGATCTTGCCAATAAGAAGCAAGTGGCATAACTATTCTATTAATATGTGAGGCAGGTGGAGGTAGTGTGGCCCACGATCTTGCTTCCTCTTCAGTGAAAGGCTAGCTTAAAGAATGGAAGAACAGAGAGAGAAGGACTTTCTGGGTGGGAAAACTGCTTGGGCAGGTGTGGTTTTGAGTGATAAACAGGCCCTCTGCTATCTCTTCCTAACAGAAGCAACCTTTAGCTGTTGTATTCTTAAGTCTGCATTTTTTCAGTTCAGTCATAAAACTAATGTCATGGGTCTGTCTTATTGGGGCCAAGATAAATTTATTAATTGTTTCTTTTTTCTCCTTGCAGCGTGAGTGCATCTCCATCCACGTTGGCCAAGCCGGTGTCCAGATTGGCAATGCCTGCTGGGAGCTGTACTGCCTTGAACATGGTATCCAGCCTGATGGGCAGATGCCCAGTGACAAGACCATTGGGGGAGGAGATGACTCCTTCAACACATTCTTCAGTGAGACGGGAGCTGGCAAGCATGTCCCCAGGGCTGTCTTTGTGGACTTGGAGCCAACAGTAATTGGTGAGTAAATGAAAATTTCTGATGACTCTCTAGGTTTTGTGCTGATGGGAGGACACAGATGCCTTGATGCTTGGAATCTCTTCTCTCCATAGATGAAGTGCGCACTGGAACCTACCGCCAACTCTTCCACCCTGAGCAGCTCATCACTGGCAAGGAAGATGCTGCCAACAACTATGCCAGGGGTCACTACACTATTGGCAAAGAGATAATTGACTTGGTGCTGGATAGAATCAGGAAGCTGGTAAATAATTCACATTTGGGTGTGAATGAGGATTTTGGATGACTTTGCAGCGGGGGGAGCACTATGCTTGTACCAACAGATATTGAAATGAAACCTGAGAAAGCTAGAAGACTTCTGGAAGGATTCAGGAAAGATTCGTCTCTCCAATTAAGAATATGCAGGGGGATGAAAAGTCTTCAGACAGTGTTGAAAGGTAGTGGATAGACACAGTAGCGTAGTTAGGGGGGATGGTGGGCGTAAGGGTGTCGAGCTCCGGAGGGGGTGCACTGCTGCTGATTTTCGGTAGCGCCACAGCAACAGTTCGGAAGACAGAAGATGGTTCGGAAACTGCAATTAGTGCAGAATGCGGTGGCCCATGTGGTCACTGGAGGTAGGCAGTTCGACACTGTTGGGCCGCTCCTCCGACAGCTGCACTGGCTGCCAATTCGTTTCCGGGCCCAATTCAAAGTGCTGGTTTTGACCTTTAAAGCCCTATATGGCTTGGGGCCAGGATATTTGAGAGACTGCCTACTTCTATATAGTCCGGCTCAGAGAAGGCCCTTTTGTGGGTGCCGTTGCCCAGGGAGGTGTGAGGGGCGGCGGCCAGAAACAGGGCCTTCTCAGTAGTGGCACCAACCTTATGGAATTCCCTCCCCTTTGACTTACGAACTGCTCCCTCCTTGGACACTTTCCGGCGAGGCCTAAAAACCTTCTTGTTCAAAGAAGCCTTCTGAGCCCTTGCCTTTTTTAACATCTCGCTGGTGCAGGTGGGGGTGCTGCTGTTTTTATGCTTCTGTTTTGATTGTAGCTATGATCTTTTTAATCGATTTTTAGATGCTGTTTTTATTTATTTTTATTGTGTTTTACTGTTTTGGGATGTGATTATTTTTGTATTGTATTTTTTGTATTGTATTCTCTTTTTTGTTGTAAGCTGCCTTGGGTTCCTTCGGGGAGAAAGGCGGGATAAAAACACTGTAAATAAATGCAGAGGTGACACCATCTTTCATAGGGTGTGTGTGTGTATATATGTTTAAAGAAGCTGAATATTGGTCTGTCTCTTTCCACAGGCTGACCAATGCACAGGTCTCCAGGGCTTCCTGGTCTTCCACAGCTTTGGTGGTGGCACCGGCTCTGGTTTTACCTCCTTGCTGATGGAGCGTCTGTCTGTTGACTATGGCAAGAAGTCCAAGCTGGAGTTCTCCATCTACCCGGCTCCTCAGGTCTCCACAGCAGTTGTTGAGCCCTACAATTCCATCCTGACCACCCACACCACCCTGGAGCACTCTGACTGTGCCTTCATGGTAGACAACGAGGCCATCTATGACATCTGCCGCAGGAACCTCGACATCGAGCGCCCCACCTACACCAACCTCAACCGCCTTATCAGCCAGATTGTGTCCTCCATCACAGCCTCCCTGCGATTTGATGGTGCCCTGAATGTAGACCTGACAGAATTCCAGACCAACCTGGTACCCTATCCCCGTATCCACTTCCCTCTGGCTACCTATGCCCCAGTCATCTCAGCTGAGAAAGCTTACCATGAACAGCTTTCTGTAGCAGAGATCACAAATGCTTGCTTTGAGCCAGCCAATCAGATGGTGAAATGTGACCCGCGCCACGGTAAATACATGGCCTGCTGCCTGTTGTACCGAGGTGACGTTGTTCCCAAAGATGTCAATGCTGCTATTGCCACCATCAAGACCAAGCGTAGCATCCAGTTTGTGGACTGGTGCCCTACAGGTTTCAAGGTTGGTATCAACTACCAGCCCCCCACAGTGGTTCCTGGAGGTGACCTGGCCAAAGTGCAGCGTGCCGTCTGCATGCTGAGCAACACCACAGCCATTGCTGAGGCCTGGGCTCGCCTGGACCACAAGTTTGACCTGATGTATGCCAAGCGTGCCTTTGTCCACTGGTACGTTGGGGAGGGGATGGAGGAAGGAGAGTTCTCGGAGGCCCGGGAAGACATGGCTGCCCTAGAGAAGGATTATGAAGAAGTGGGTGTGGATTCTATTGAAGGAGAAGGGGAGGAGGAAGGAGAGGAATATTAAACCTCCCTCACGGCTGTATGACTTATCTCCATGGGTTTTTAGCTTCACACACTTGGCTTGTTAACTGGGGCGGTGTTGCTATGTAGGAGTGCAGCAGTCTTCACTAGAATGTCTTGCCATTCCACTATGTGATCATCATGTGCATTTTACATGTCTTTGTAAACAAATCATATCTGTGAAATAAAAGGCTTTAAAAATGTTCAGTGTGTGTATACCATTCAGACTTACAGGGTCATTTTGCACTGCAGTATGCTGGAGTGAGAAGTTGCCAGCTAATCTACTTAGTGCTGACTCTGCCTACTTGATGCCTTCAGAATGTGGTAGACAAAGTTCTGGATGCAAATAGCAGTTAACAATAGATCTCTAAAATTCTGTTTGGGTTTTATGAGTTGCCAATATTACACTAGTAGTTCTTGGAAAACTTGGTCACACATTTTTAGAGAAAACCCTTGAGTATTTAGCACAATGTAACCAATTTGCACTCCGTGTTCCAGCTGCATGCTACGCGCTGCGGCAAGGAGAGTCACGCCGGCCACATGACCACGGAGGCGTCTTTGGACAACGCTGGCTCTTTGGCTTTGAAATGGGGATGAGCACCACACCCTAGAGTCGGACACGACTGGATTTAATTGTCAGGGGTCACCTTTACCTTTTTTTAAACCCAATTTGCCCTGTAGCAATAAATTCTAATCTATTTTGGATGATAAACATTCTAGCATGGAGTGGTTGAGGTATAATGTACAATTTAGACCAGGGGTGGCCAACCTCCCACCGTTACGGCCTCTGCATTCTTAAGAGTTGTGTAGAACAGCTTGCGTGCCCCCTAGACGGGCCTCTGGTCCCCTGTGTACCCCCAGTCATAACCCCTGCACGCCCCCCTCAAAATGTAATTATCCTGGGCTGGGGCGCAGGTGGGAGGACCCGCCTGCGCTGTAACCTGGAGGAAAAAGCTACAACCCTGCTGATTCAGCTAAAACTATAGCCCTGCCACCCATGCTACAGCCCAGGAAAAACTGCTACTGCGGCCCTCCTGATGTCACTTGTAGCTTCCCCTACCTTGTTTCCAGGCTGCCATCTTTTGCGAGATTCAAGACGGCAGCGCCCAAATCTCGTAAGGGCATATGAGGCACGAGACTGCCTCATGTGCCCTCACAAGATTTTTGCGAGATTCAAGATGGAGGCAGCTGGGAGACAAGGTAGGGGCAGCTACAGGGGACATCAGGAGGGCTGTAGCCATTTTTTCCGGGTTGCGGCGCCTGCGCGCAACCCAGAAAAAACTGCTACAGCTGCCCATCATCAGCTGCTCATTGCAGCAGCTGATAACGGGCAGCACTTTGCATACCCCCAGCCTGTGGTCTGCACACACCTGGGGCTGTGCGTGCCACAGGTTGAGAACTCTTGGCGGCTGCAATTGCAACCCTCGGTGTGCATGTCATAGCTTTAAGAGGCTGACTCAGGTATGCATGAAAGCCTCCTGAACTCCATCTTTTGCTTTTACAGGTTGCAGACTACTGTGAAACCTGCAATATGTCCCTCATGATTTCCCCCACCCTGCTCACCATCTAGCCCGGGGGTGGCCAACCTTCCACCATAGGGCCTCTGTGTTCTTAAGCCTGAGCTACATTGTCCACACCCGCGTCGGTCAAACAACAGGCTCTGATTGGCCGGATGTAGCGCGGACGCAGCAAAAGTGTCCTATGGAGCAAAAAATATGGTAATTCAAGGTGGTTTTAATAATAATAATAATAATAATAATAATAATATACAGTATTTATATACCACCTTTCTTGGTCATTGGATTTCTCCTCCGATTTTAATCCAAAGTGGTGTACATGGGCAGGCTGTCCTACACCCCCCCCCTTGGGGTTTTTTTTTTTTACAATATATATAAACGTCCAATCTTTCATGAACAGCTACTTTCCAGGTGTTATCCTTTTTACAGTCTGACAATTCTGCTGGCTGGCACCTCCCACATTCGACCGATGCAGCTGGAAGCTCTTATCTCCCCTCCTGGAGGCTTTCACAGCTTTTTGCCAGTGGCGTGTCTCGAACTTATCAAGTTCACCGGTCTTCAGGCTTTGAAGGCAGCAGCTCTCCCAACTGAGCCAGACTCTTCTGCCCAGGCATTTCTAAACCAAAGCAGGCATTTCTAAACAAAGCAGTTTTTACACTTTACAATAAATGTTCTAGTCTTTCATAGAATGCTTCATGCCAGGTGTTTTCCTTTCATGGTCTGGCCTCTCTCTGGCATTCGCCTCTGCTCCCAGGCTTCAACTGACAGGCAAACTCTGCCTCCCACACAGAGAGCCAGCTGCAGCTTTCTCTCACAGACAGCACAATCCTATGCATGTCTACTCAGAAGCAAGTCCCATTGTGTTCACTGGGACCTACTCCCAGGAAAGTGTGCATAGGATTGCAGTCAGAGACTCTGTAGCTCGTCAGTGGTGTGTTGACAGCTCTTTGACTGCTCACGGATTCTTCCAAGCATCTCAAACTGCCGTCCTTAGATCTTCAGGCATATGAGGCTGCAGCTCTATCAACTGAGCCAGACCTCCAGCATACTCCCATATTTCTCTATATGCACTTTTTGCTGCCAAAGATATGTATTTGCCAAGGATGTATTTGTAGCAAGCACATTATTTCATTTAGGGCCCAATCCAACTTTCCAGAACCAATGCAGCCTTGAGGTGAGGAGGCCTCTGTGACTGCCCTCCCACTGCAGGATTCAGAGCACACCCTGTTGGCACAGCTGCATCAGCACTGGAATATTGGATAGGATCGGGCCATTAGAAAATGGTAAAGCCCCAAACCCCTAAAATTAGTTAATTCCCCAGAGACTCTAACATTCTCTTTGTTCCCAGCATGTTCTTTGATTGGATAGTTAAAATGTTTGTGTTTAACATTTGTGTGCAGTCGTGTTTTGACAGCGCAGCTCTGGCATGTTCCACCATGATGGTACATTCAACATGCCATAGAATGTGTTTGGGCATCATATGGCATGGATGACATGGCTGATAGCCTGCTGGAAGCATTTTTGAAAGTGCAGGTGGAGTGAGTGAGTGGAACTGAAAAAGGCAGGCAGGAAGGGAATGAATGCCTTAAAAGCCATGTTCGGAGGGAGGTCTGGAATGTAAGGAGAGGGAAAAAAACTTGGAGATTACTGGAATGCGTGAGTAGGAATTTGTAGATACCTAGCTTGTTGGCTTAGAAACTGCTTCTTATTGCATGGAAGTTAGCATGACAAAATTGAAGTGTGTGTTGTTAAAGAGTGGCACGTGAGCAAAAACAGGCCTGCACAACTTGCAACCTACTAAGCCAAAAGCAGATCAGCAGCCATATATAGTAGTGGTTTGCAGGGGACTTACTAAACCACCTGTTTTTGCTGCCTGCCTGGGACTGTCAAGTACACGGCAGGCTGTAGCACATTACTGATGGTTGTGATTCACCGGGTGAGTCACAAATTGTGCAAGTTGTAGCTAAGGTAATGTTACAGCAAGCAGGGGTGGCCCTAGGTCAAATGGTGCCTTAGGCAAGGAACATCTTTGGCATCCCCTCCATTTGTTCAACCTTTGCATTCTTTATTCTTTCTATTGCTTTTGTAGCCCATTTCACAACTTTGATATGCAATCTGTACACATGATTTAGATGACTGGAAATAAGATGTTAAATGCATGCATGGATCTGTAAATCAGTATTTATTCATGCCATATACAAGTAAGCTTGCTTTCTCTAATCTTATAGAAGCATTTTAATTTTAAGAATAACTGAAATGCCTAGGTACCCCCCCCCCCCCAGCTTGGCATTTCAGGTGCCCGCCTGCCTCTAAATTCAGCCCCTGCAACACGTTAGACCCCATGGTTTTTGGGGTGTTTTTTTTTTAAGAAGAGGTGCTGGGGATCAAGTGTATTGAGAAGCATAGCTTCTTTTATCTGCAAACTTGTCTCTGCCAATCTCAGATTTGTGGCAGCTAGCTGTGATTACTCTGAAATGAATGAAAGGCACTCTGCACATGCTCAGATGCTTCCCTCTGTTTCACAAGTGTTAAAGCTGAATGCTGGCATTCAAAACAGATTATGTAGTGAAGTTCTCAATTAAACGTAAACCCTAATTAAAGGACTGGAAACTAGATGTCTTTTGCATCTAACCTTTGTCACATCATGCCTTCTCAAACAAGAACTTCGCAATTGTTTTCTAATTTGTGCAAGGCCTCTAGATGGCACTATATACATACATTTCCAGGGAGGGAAGCATGGACTTGTAGTTTATGAAAAGGAGACACTGCTGTAGTGTCTCTGGGTAGTTATCCATTATACAGGTAGTACTGTATAATAAACACACCCTATGCTATTTGCTATTGACAATTAATTGTGATGCAGCAGACCCTTGTTTAGTAGCTTTGTGGACAAGTTGGTCATCCGTAGCATATACTGTAAGTATATCATGGTGAAACATACATATACAAACATTCAGCACTGGTGCCAGGTTGCTGGGGTCCTTGAGGTTAAAGCCTTACACTGGGCTCCCATGGTACCTGCCCCCTTTCTGGTGTCATATTACACTGGACAACATATTTTAACAAAGGTCATGCCCCCAAGATTAAAGTAGTCATTGCTTATAGATGTTGAGGTGCTGAACACGAATATGACAATGAAAATGCAAAATTGGCTACTGTTTGTGAGAGATCCACAATAGATAGTTCCATAGACATGTACTAATAAATGCCTGATGGCACTTACAACAACGATGTATGTATGCAATGCAGTCTGCTTCTCCTAAACTAGAGCCAATTGACAGATTTTATTGACATTTTCATTTTCAGCATGTCAACATTGGTAAAGATGAGCCCTTTCCATTTCAGGGCCAATTCCATGTTGTCCAGTGTTACATGCTGCCACTGGTACTAGGGGTTCAGGGGTCAGCCCAATCAGGTGCACCCCTTGATGGGTGTGGGCCCTCAGCCAGTACTGGGCCTGACTGACCCCTGATGCTACTCCAGCCTGCTGCCCAGGGTTGATGCAAGGCGCAGGGGGCCCTGAGACACAGCCTGCCTGGTGCAAGGCTCTTGTATATGAGTGCAGCTGATGCTCCCAGCCCAAGCCCCATTTTACCAGCCTGGGTGAGCACTTCTTCTTCCCTCTGTCCCTACCCCAGTGGAGGAAGTGAAGACCAGGGCTAATGGTGAGGTGAGTCCCCAGCAAGCTGTGTGTGTGTCGGGGGCCTAGAATAGCAGCTTGCCACACAGTTAAAATTCAGCATAAGGGGACTTTAAGTTATCTCTTCCTAGAAGTGGTTTCCACAGCCAGCCATATTGTGTGGCTGTTATAGAGGTACTATACAGTAGTGCTCACTCATGCTTCCAGGGCAGGTAAGAAGAGATGTTGCTTAGTGTGGATATGTTTCTTTCCTACAGAGTTAAATATCCCTATTTCATCCTGGAGTTTTATTTTTTCAAGGTTTATTTTTTTAGCAGAGGCTGACATTTGTTAGACAATTTGGGCCAACTTGAGTTAAATAAAATCATAAACTATTTATAGAAAATACCAGAACTACAAAATGCTTTAGCTCTAGATGCCAATGGATTTGCTTTTCCACTATTGTGGTAACATTTTCCTGCACAGGTATGTAATCTCACTGATACATCTTAGGCCAAACTTTTATTTTATTTCTGTTTGTCAATCTGTGAGATGGACACAGTGTAGACAGGTTTTAAGGCTATGCCTTTGGGCTTTGGCTGATCTGTTTCACGTGATCTTAACATTATGCCTTGTCCCCACCAACAGCATTGGGAGTTTATTATAAACACTTCAAGGCAGTGGTTCCCAAACTGGGAGGCACGGCTCCCAAGGGAGCCACGGAAACCAGCCAGGGGAGCTGCGGAGTGCCACGGAATCCTCTTGGAAAATAGTGCAATGCCAGTTGGCAGGCATCAACATAATGTAATGGGGAGCCGCAGGCAGTGGTCACCAATGGTCAAGGGAGGCGCAGGTCAAAAAAGTTTGGGAAACACTGCTTCAAGGATTTGTTTAGCAAGCTTGTTCACTCCTTGTTCTTTTTTAATTGGCTTCAACTTTTATCTGAATACTTGAAAGTTCCTGAAGGGTGGGAAGGAACTATTCCTTCTCTACACTTCTCCAAGCCAGTTACAACAAATTTGATAACTCGCAGCGCAATCCTACCCAATTTACACCACCAATGTAACCAGCGTTATTTGGAGGGGAGGGGAGATTTAAATCCCCTTTGAATCCCCCTTTGGAGGGGATTTGAATCCCCTTTCCATTCTGGGGCCTCCCGTTCTTGCTGCACCACTGGTTACACCGGTGGTGTAAATTGGATAGGATTGAGCTGTCAGATGAACAAATCCTAGCTAGCTATACACTGAGTGACTTCAGATTTATGCCTAGGGTTGCTGGTGTAATTACATAATCACAATAGCATTTGCTCAATCAAGGCAGATCTTCAACAAATAGTGCTGATATTTTTGCAAATCTGAGGTGGAAACTTGGAGGTATAAAGCACACTCAGAGAAGGGAATTTGTGGAACCAGTGTGGCAGATTAAAACAAGAATCACTTTGCTCTCATTTCTTAAATGCATGCAAGTACAAGCAATTCATTTCCCCATTCTGACAAAGGTTGTGCAAAACTTCATGTTACACATGAGCTAGCATATGCATGACCCAGAGAGAAAGGAAAAAACCCCAACCAACTGCAAGCAAGAGAACAATTATGTTGTCGCAATTAAAGTGACAATGAACTTGAACACAGTTAAACACAGTGGCTCATGCTCCATATTCCATAAGCAGCCTGTATAAAATCTGAAGGTAAGGAGTCTTAAGACCTTCTCTGTCATAACATTCGCTCCGCAGAATTCTTTGCCAAGGGAAGCCTTCCTGGACAGAATCATTCCCTAGGGATTCTGCTGGCTGGGAAGACCTTTTTGTTTCAAAGACCTGTTGCTGGTGCTTAATGCGGTATTGGAGGGTGTTTTTTTTGTTGTTGTTGACTGTTAAAATTATCTATTGTTATTTTTTACAGCTGTTTTAATGTCTTATTGTTTTAATGTTGATCTTGCTGGTGTCCTGCTTAGTTGTCCTGTTTTAATGCTGAATAAATGTTTATTATGTTAATATGTTTTCACATGGATTTTAGTATTAAAATGTAAATGCAGTTATATTTTAATGTATGTCGCCTTGGATAAACATCCAAGGGCATCTATATAATTCAAACTTTTCAAAAACAATGTTTTTTATCGCATTCTTTATTTTTTATTTAATTATTTTTCTAGGGAGCTCAGGCTGGTGTACACAATTCTTCCCTCTCTTGCCATTCTCACAACAACCCTGTGAGATAGGTGAGGCAGCACAACTCACCCAAGGTCATCCAGTATGTTTCTTGGCTGAGTAGGCATTTGAACATTTTGTCTCCCTGGCCCCAGACAAGACTGGCATACATGCACCTCACTGGCATGAGTCATAACAAACAAAAGGAGGGTTCACCCAAGTTTGATCAGAGACTGAGTATGTGTGTTCATAGCTCATGCCAGCAGAACAGGGCATCTAACCCCATGGACCTGCCAAGCCCCTCCACAATGCCTAAAGCACCCTCCTTTTCCTTCAATGAGGAAATTAAATAATCAAGTAACTAAGCTTAAAATAAGTGCTTTTACCAGGGATAAGAGGGTCTATTGCCCATCTATACTTGGAATCTTGGTGCCACCAATCCTTTCATAGTTGGCCAACAGCTATCAACAACTGCAGTGCCAGTAAGCCAGAGCTGCACTGATAAGTGAATTATTATGCAGACTTTGTAGGATTCAGTCCAGCCGGCCTCAGGCATTCAGTACAGTAGTTATAGTACCAATAAGCTTGATTGTGCCAAACTGACCCAAATCTGTGCAGCAGGGAGGGGGGACTGGCTCTGTCCTTGATAAAACAAAGCAGCTGCAGGCAGGGTCTCTTGCCTGCTGCTTTCTTCGCACGGGAAAGGCTCCGACAGTGAGGGGGCGGGGCTGCCTCCTGCTCGCTCGGTAAAGAGACTACGACGGAGCGTTACTTACAGCCCCGCCCCAACCGAAGCGACGCCAGTGGAGTGCAGAGTTCCCAACTGAAAGTTTCCTCCAAATTTCTCACGAGCCAAGTCTCTGCAGTGCAGTCAGCTGCACAGAACGTGGACCTAAGCAAGGCGGGAGGACGCCGCCATTGAACTGTCAACAGTGGATGTCTGGCTGCGACGACGTCATCAACGCTGAGCTCAGCCTACCAGGTCGAGCTTTGGTTTCTCGAAGTAGCCAATCATTAAGCTCATAGCCAGCCAATCGACGTTTTTCCGTGGAAAGGACTTGAAGGTGTAAGCTCTTCCCTTTTCTTTGCCCGTCGCCAACTGCTGCAGAAGTAGGTCGTTCGGCTGGAGCGTCGGTGTCTCTTTAAGAATGGAACGCGAAGAGACAGTGGATACACTGTGACGCAAAGCGAGTGTGGAAACATTCTGAAAAGTTGCGCCTCTCAACCAAAAGGAAGTAGTAGCTCACTGGTTTCATTGTGGCTCCCACGCTGGGGCTCTGGGCTCCCCGTTCCCTGCTTCCCCCGGCTCCTTTGCCAGCCCTTCTAACCTTCAGCCATGCTGACCAGAGAATGGATTCGGGGGAACTCGATGTGCTGTCGATGCGAGAGCAGCTTTTCCACGAAAGAGTCCGGGAGTGCATCGTGAGTACGCGGGGGTGCTGTTGGCTGCGGTGTGGTAGATAAGATGGCAAGGGGGGGGGGGGGGAGAGTTGCCTTTGGATCGGTGAAAGGAGATGGCCTGAGTAGGTTCGTTACTGGGGGAGGTAGCGCAGACTGGGAAGGAACAGGCAGAGTGGTGGGGAGCAACAAGTCCGTCGGGCCTGGTATGCGGTGAAATTTTGTTATCCCGGACCTTCCCCAAGGATGTGCTTTCATAACGTAATAATAATGAGAGGGCTTGAGAAGGCAAGGGAGAGCCGGTTAATTAGCTGGAAACTTGGAGCAGGCGATTATCTTAGGTGCAATTGGTGGCTGTTTTTGTTTTGCAAATTGCTGTATCTTCTTGACCTTTCTCTAAGGAGCTCCGAGTGGAATTTTTGTGACTTGACAACAACTTCGTTTGGTAGCAATTACAGATTGACTAATTGATTTTATGCAGTTTCAATTTTAGTTGTGCGTCTGTTTATCTTGGTACCGACTGTTGTATGATTGTCAGCCACCTCAAGAGCTGTGGTTGAGGAGAAGGTATAAAACATTTTAAATAAACAGCCAACCCCTTTCAGGTTAAATAGGTTCAAAAACTGTGACTTGAACAAGGCCACTCAATGAGCTTCATGATTGACAGTCTGAGGATTTGAACCTGAGTTTTCTTGTCCAAATTCCATTATTAGTAGTACAGTAAATTTTCAGGCACTTGCCAACTTTACATCTGGCACTGGGGTGTTGTTGTACAGTGAGTGTGGGGGGCAACTAGAAAACTAAAGTAGGGGAGGCTTGAGGTCAGGAGGGTTGATGACCATAGAAACCTAAAATGGCCAGACATTCCAGTCTAGCTCTCAAAAGCAGAAGTTTGTGTGTTGGGAGAACTGTTTGGGTTTTTGTTCTGCCCTTGGGGATGTTGGAATTAAGGGCCAATACAGCAAAGTAGGTCTAGAGACTTCAAGGTCCAAGTAGGTCTAGGCCTGCATTTATGTTCTCCACTTTTCTCTGGCCTAGTGAGCTTGAGACTCTTCAGTGCAACCTGCGTATACTTCTTGAAACAAAGATTCTCAGTTTGTGTTACTGCAAAGTATATAATGGCAGACAATCGAATATGGTCCACTGTGTTGAACTGGTTGCTCAATACTTTGTACCAATGTCAGAATTGCCGACCCAGGGATTCTTTCCATGCCTTTACATTTGCAACTGAATTGGGAGATGATGAGGCAGCTGCAGCCTTTTTATTTGTCCCCTTCTGCTACCTGTTATGTGGCTCATTAGTAGTTCTGCATCTTGCTGACAGTGAGAGAGGGGTGAATATCAAATAGAAGGCATGGCTGGTTCATATTCTCCCTATAAACCCAAACTCGCATCTGAATCTCTGGGTTGTTAGCTGGCAGAAGCTTTTGGTTTACAGACTGGCATAAGGCTGCTTGGTTACCCTGTACAGTTTAAAAAAAAATAATGGAGGTGTTTTATTCATATCGGATAAGAACTGGTAAACATGTTCCTATTTTGCTAATAAGATGCACCTTTGGGGGACTATGGCAAAAGTTGGTCAGCTGAACATGTCTTGAGAGTATGCATCACAGCTCTAAACTGTACAGGTGCTGACTGACAGCATCCATTCAACAGCTTTGGAGACTAAAATTCATCCATTTTGGTCTCCAGTTTTGAATTAAATCCTTTCCTGTGAGTTTAGATTTTTAAATGTGGTTTTTTGTGATGGCCTTGGAGGCAATTGGTATGTTTCTCTTTCTGGAAAAAAAGCTCAGGGCCTGACAGAACCTGAATGCGGTACCACTTGGGAACACCATGTACTCTACTCTGACCTCCTTCTCAGAAGGGCAAAAGACAGGTATGATTTATTATGACATTACCAAGTGCCCTAACAATCTGGCCCCTGAGCCTTATTAGTAGGTGTTGTAACTCTGATAAAGTAGGTTGTTGGTCAAGAACGTTTGTGCCATGGCAAGCTAGTTAAGCCTGTCAAATGCCATGGGAGCTTTGTTCAGTCATGAAAAACATTCTTGTTAGAGGTGAATTTAACACACCCAACAGTGCAATCCGACTTAACTTTTGTGCCGGTTTAACCAGCAGCGCAGCAAGAATGGGAGGCCCCAGAACGGAAAAGGGATTAAAATCCCCTCCAAAAGAGGAATTCAAAGGGGATTTGAATCCCTTTTCCATTCTGGGGCCTCCCGTTCTCGCTGCGCCGCTGGTTAAACCGATACAAAAGTTAAGTCGGATTGCGCTGCAAGTCCTGTTTTTCCTTGCTGGCATTGTCAAAGCCTGTGTCCTTGGTCCTCTGAATTCTCCATGTAGAATGTGGACAAATCTAGATATCTTTTATTTATTTTTCACATGTTTATATCACCATTCCTCCATGTTGCTCAGGGTGGTGTGCATGGGCCCTTCCTTCCTTTTGTCCTCACAATCCTGTGAGGTAGGTTAGGCTGAGAGAGAGCAACTGGCCCAAGGTCATCCAGGAAGCTTCATGGCTGAGCAGGGATTTGATCCTGGATCTTCCAGGTCTAAGTCCAACACCAGAACCAATACACCATCTGTCATCGCAATATTAGATACATAAAAGGCAAAAGTTATGTGGAATCTTTCATATTCATCCTCTGAGGAGGCAACTAAGTTGCACCTACTTTGAAAGGTTGGCTACCTTACCTGGTCTCTACTATTGTACTTTCTTCACCATTGGGCAGGAAAGCCTGTGTGCGTGAGACTGAGACCTCACTGGGATATTATCCTGATCTGGTCCCCTGTTTAAAAAAGTATTCTGCTGTGTTGCAGAGCATACTGCAACACAGCAGAATCTCCACTGAGTTGCAGGGCATACTGAACTTGTGTGCTGAGGCTTCCTGAATGCTTGCTAAGAGCTATATTTTGTCGTCTGATGCTCAAGCAGCTCAATTTCAGAATACTGGAGACGGCTGTTAGATGGCGACATGATGTTACATTTTTATTTGCCAATACGTTTCTGCCAAGTGACAACTGCCTGTACAGCCTATGCGTGATATGAGAAGATTGGCAAGCTGAAAGATTCTTGGCATCCCTCTCTGGGGAGAGAGCCAGGAAGTCCATCCTTTCTTGCGTGGCTTTGTGTGCTAAAGGTTAGTCCAGAGTCCCATCAGTGGACTCCAGCATATTATCAGGGATTTGGAGTTCCATAATATCTACAGCGTATCTGCTTATCAGGGAGAATGCTTGGAGTTATGCAAGATGAAGGCAGAGCCCATAGTGCCAAATTAGTGGATTTCCAAGGTAGTGGATTTCAGAGCAGTGGCATCCCTCGGGGTGTGTAAACTGCACCGGGTGACACCACTAGTGGCCAAAATTGTGAAAATGTTGTCTTTATGAATAATATCATCATGTTATATATCATCCGATACGTACGTCCATGCAGAATGCAATGAAACAATAGCCAAATAACCAGAAACAGAAAACTGCCTTATGTAACAAAAAGTGGATTTCCTTAACTCAAAACGGACCAGTGAGACTGATTGTTCTGAGAGCCGAGTTGGTTACTGATTTGTTCGGTGACCTGTACTGTTATATATTAAAATAAAGTTAATGGAGGTGACACCATGAGTTACCTGACCAGTGACACCAACCCTAGTAGTGACACCACTGACCAAGAGTAATCTGTAGAAATACATAGTCCTGCCTGATGGGCGTCTTTTATAGAACCATCCCTGTTTTTCCCTATTCAGCTCTGGGATCTATCATGGGGTGACATGCTGAGCTCTCGCATCGGGTGACGCAAACCCTAGTGACGCCTCTGTTCAGGCTGCAAGCATACATTTAAGCTGTGTGTATAATATTGTAATTTAAAGGTGTAATTTTGATTATGCGGGAGGTGGTGTGATGACATGGGGCAGGGTGATAAGCATGGGAGGAGGTCCATCATGGGGGTGGCGCACTGACCTCCCGCACCAGGTGACGCAAACCCTAGGAACACCCCTGTTTCAGAGTTTTTCCCTGGTGGTGAGGCTGGTGGTGAGCCATGGAAGCATGGTAACCATCCTGAATAAGCTTACTCAGGAACCTTTAGTGATAGACTCGGACTTGCAAAAAGTATATCATGTCTACTAGATCACTGTTCTTCAGCCTTGGGGTTGGGACACCAATGGGGTCGTGAAGCCTCATTCGTGGGGTTGTGGCAATTTACAGGAACCAAAATGGCAGCTGGGGGTAATGCTGGGGGTGGGTGGGGAATCTGCGGGTGTGTGTGTGTTTCCACATGGATTTCATCCCCCTCCCTCTTTTGATTTGCTGGCAAGGCAGTGGGGAACTGCGGCGCGGCTCTCCTGTTCTGGAATGACCCTGCCGCCGGTGGATGCCTATAATATTCTGACACTTCCTTGGATTTATTTATTTTTTAAAAAGGTTAAGTTTGTTGTTCTCTAATCTTCCAGGAAGGAAGCCAGTTTTTAGTGGAACATTATGTAAGATTAACACTTGTACATTTGGGCTCTTTAAAAACTGTCAGGTGTGTGCCATCCAGACCTTGTGACTCATTAATTGTTAATTTGTCAATTCATCTAATGTTCGTTCTGCAGCTGTCCTACCTGGAAAAAAAAGTAGCCCAGGAGTGGGTATCTGTTCAACATCTTCTGAAGGGAAGACCATGCAAATAATTAATTTAGCTTCTCTTCAACTTCCCTATCCATTTTAAAGTACTTGAGCTGATAGGGAGGAAGCATAGGATTAGCTGTAGTACTTCAGAGAACTGAAATGGCTCATAGGTTATCAAGAAGCAATAATCAGTGTGGAGGTGGCTGCACTGGACCATAGTGTTGGGATATCTGCACTTCTGTCCATGTATCATATCTTCTCTGCCTGCATTTTCATGGGTGCGCAGAGATAGCCATTCAGACACTTACAGCCCAATCCAGCAAGAAAGCGCTGGATCCTGAGTGCAAAATGGGAGCTGAGAGGTCACCTCGGGGGAAGGGAACGTTCATTCCCTTCCGCCGAGTAAAGGCCTCGCCCAGTGTTTCCCAAACATTTTTGACCTGCGACTCTATTGGCTGCGGCTCCCCATTACATTATGTTGATGCCTGCCAGTTGTCATTGAGCTGTTTTCTGAGAGGATTCCGTGGCACTCCACAGCTCCCCTGGCTGGTTCCCACCCAGTTTGGGAACCACTGGCCTAGCCCCTGCTATGGGTCTCCTTGGATCTGTGCCAGCTATTTTGCTGGTACAAATTCGGGAGCCCTGTGTAGGGAAACCTGCCAGGGAAGGGGGGGGGGAAGGATTTGGTGTGTACATTTTTCAGGATGCTCTGTGATGATGACACTACATTTCTGCCAACTCATGTTCTTGAGTATCCTCCCTAGAAAGTCTATATGAATGAAGAATGACTATAATACTTTTAAAAAGTAGAATTACCCGTATTTATTGGCGTATAAGACGCACCTGCGTATAAGACGCACCTTCCTTTTGGCCCTGGGTTTCAAGAAAAAAAGATTTAAAGCATTTTTGGGCCACTTGGCCACTTACTGCTTGACTGCTTAATTAGCTAATTTACATAAATTGCACAAAAATACCAGGATCTCTTTTAAAACACACAGCAATAAGACACATGAACAAAATGCACCAGAACATAAATGTACAAGTACAAAAAAAACCCAGACTCAACTTTTCCCCCCAACCCACCCATGCAGTTTCCAAAGTAAAAAACATTTACTCCCAAGTACAAAAAAACCCCAGACTAAACTCTTTCACCCCACCCCACCCCACCCATGCAGTTTCCAAAGTAAAAAACATAAAAGTACCAAAAAAAACCCCAGACTCCACCCTTACCCCACCCCACCTATGCAAAGTTTCCAAAGCCTCCCAACTAGGCCCAGTTCAGAAGCTTACCCTTCCGAGGAGAGCTGGGAAGACCACGCCCTCTGCAGCTCAGCTGAACTCTTTTCCCCCACCCCAACTCTTTTCCCCCACCCCACCTAACCTAAGCACAGTTTCCAAAGCCTCCTCAACTAGGCCCAGTTCAGAAGCTTACCAAAGCTGATTCAGCATCGGAGGAAAGGCCTTTGAGCTGCTCCCCAGCAACTGGGGCGGAAAAGCCCGCCGCCCCATTATGCAAATTAAGTAATTTGCATAATGAGTTTTCGGGTTTTTTAAGTTTTTTCGCGGTTTTTCCGCAAATTTAAAGTGTAAAACGGATTTTCAACGCGTGTGTGTGCTTTGCGGCCACTTATCTGAGCTCCAGGACGTTCCAGTAGGCTGGCAGCAGCAGCGACGATCTTCTTATTAGCTCATTCGCAAACCTTCCGGACTCGGAGTTTGCGCATGCCCATTCCGTCCTTGCAAACTCCATGGGTTTGCGCATGCGTAAACTCCGGAAACTCCTGCGCCCGGAGCAGGGAGAGGCTGTGTGCCCTGGCGCAGGAGTTTTCGGAGTTTACGAGTCCGGAAGGTTTGCGAATGCGCTAATAAGAAGATCGTCGCTGCTGCTGCCAGCCTGCTGGAACGTCCTGGAGCTCAGATAAGTGGCCGCACACGCGTTGAAAATCCCTGTTTTACACTTTAAATTTGCGGAAAACCCGCGAAAAACATTCAAATTTAAGGATTCCCGCGCTCCACTCCCGAGCCTCTCCGCCCCTCCCAGAGCCTCTCCGCCCTAACGCCCTGGGGCCCACCGCCCCACCGCACCATACCAGCCGACGCCTCTGTGCAGCTCAGCTGAACTGAACTGAGCACAGCGCCCTCTGCTGGCTGCTGAGAAGCTCAACTCAAGCTCGTGCATAAACTAAACCAGACAAACAGCTGTAGATCGGATAGATTAGCCAAGGAAGAAAGCACAAGGGAGCTCTCCTGCTCCGGAGAACCCCCGGTAAGCCCCAAAATGCTTTAAAACGGGCGGGGGAGGGAGGGATTTTTTTAGTATTGGTGTATAAGACGCACCCTACTATTTTGGGTCACAAATGTAGACAAAAAAGTGCGTCTTATACGCCAATGTATATGGTAGTTTTAGAAATTGAAGAAAATATGTCCTGCATTTTAAAGTAAGATTATGAAGTTGAATGTCGTCTCTTGATTCAGAAGTGTTTAAGTATTTTAATATTGCTACTCCCTCCCCAACCCATATCTTCCACTGTTATTATTTTCAACACTATTGCGACACCCTATCCTCCCTCCTATGAGCCAGTGGGTGGCGCAGTGGGTTAAACCACTGAACCATGAGGTGTCGATCGAAAGGTCGGCAGTTCGAATCCGTGCGACAGCTCCTGCCAACCTAGCAGTTCAAAAGCAAGAAATTGCAAGTAGATTAATAGGTACCGCGTCAGCGGGACGGTAACAGCATTCCATGAGCCTCGGTGTTGAGTCATGCCGGCCTAATGACCATGGAAACGTCTTCGGACAGCGCTGGCTCTTCGGCTTTGAAATGGAGATGAGCACCGCTCCCTAGAGTCGGACACGACTGGACTTAATTGTCAAGGGATACCTTTACCTTTTACCTATCCTCCCTCCTACTGCATTCTTTTCTTAAATGATGAGCCCAATAATGCCATGAACTCTGCCCTGATTCAGAGGTGTCTTCTCGCCTTAATTTGCCAAAGTACAAACTTATCCCTTGCTTGCTTCCAGACTTTCTTCAGCATTTAACAAGCATCTGTGTTGTGCTTCTACAATTGTCTGCAGGGCATCACCAGGTATACCAGTTCTGCATCAGTGTGTGCCATTTTAGGCTTGATTGAAAAGTGAAGTTATTCATCTTCACCTCCTTCTTCTTCATATGCTACAACAGTACTATAGTTGAGTTAGGCCCAGGCAAGATCTGTGGGAATCTGAATCGGAAGTTATTGCTTCCATTTGCAGTAGCTTCTGGGGTAGGAGGGAGTCATTTGGAAGGGGTTTGTAGCTGGAACTGGGTCCTGTTTCTTCAAACACATGTTGCAATGAGTACATCCTTTTATAATATATTGAATCAGATATTAACTGAATGCTTTGAACATGGACAAACATCCTCTTGCAATTCTTCTTTTTTCCAGGTAAGCATTTTGGAGTTGGGCACAGGAAGTGCAAGTAGCTAAAAGAGGCTGTTGGGTTCCACAGTATTGGGAACATCCCATGTGGGAATTAGAATTCAAGCTACTAGGCTGATTTCAACCCTCTATTTATTGGCTTGCTGCATGGAGCCTTGTACATTTTGTCGAGTCTGAACCATGTGTTGACTGCTGTAAGGGATGTGCTGTGTCATGGACTGGGTGTATGTTTGATACAGAGCCGGCCCATCCATGAGGCCGACTGAGAGTCGCCTCAGTAGTATTTGCCACTTGTCTCTACTCCTCCTCCTCTTCCTCCCACTCCCTGGATTGGAAAAGGAAGAAGGGAATGGGAGGGGGTGGAACAGGTGTTTCTCTCTCTCCTGCTATTCTCTTCTCCTTTTTCAGTCCAGGAAGCAGGAGGAGCAGAGGTGCTAACATCACCAAGTAAGGGAGGGCAGCATTTGGCACACCTGCTGGGGTGCCAGGAGGTCTTGGACCAGCCTTAGTCTAATAACCTGCATCCACACCTGGTAGATAGTTGTGAGGATACTCATATAATATGCAGTACAGGTTGATTACCCCTTATCTGGACATCTGAAATTGAAACTATTCCAAAATCCAGACATTTGGGGGGCTATGACTTAAAAAAAAAAACTTTTTCCAGCACCTGGCTGGCATAGTGCAAGGCATGCTGGAGCACAAAATTATTTAAAATATTGTATAAAATTACCTTCAGGCTATGTGTATAAGGTGTGTATGAGACATAAATGAATTCTGTGTTTAGACTTGGGTCCCATCCTCAAGATATCTCATTATATTTATGCAAATATTCCAAAATCCAGACAAATCCAAAATCCAGACAATTTCCCATCCCAAGCAGTCCGGATAAGGGATACTCAACCTGTACCAGTGTAATCTTAGCTATTTCCGCTTGGAACTGACGTTGGCTGTCTCTGTCTCTTGACGCTTAGCCTGACTCTACTCTGAGGTTAAATTGCAAGTAGATTAATAGGTTTTGAGCCTGCCGGTGCTGCACCTGTACTGCACATTCTTCAGGCAAAACAGTTCAGGGGTTGCAATGATCCATGCCTGAAGACTACCCAGGCACCATGATTCATAGTTGTTGTTGTTGTTTTTACAGGTCCCATATTTGTGCTGCAGGTTTGACATGCCTGCAGTGGTTTTAGGCTTGGCAGCTGGGATCCCAGCACACTGTTTTACAGCATGGAATGGGCTCTTTTGAGATATAGACAATTCTTGGCTCTGGGAAGAGCTCTTCCGAAGAGCTGAAGCAGCAAATGCTCTGGCTGGCCACTCCTGCTTCTGAGTGAATGCTGTACATGGAGTCCTTCTGCCAGAGCAGAATTGGCTGCAGCAGCCAGCTAGATGGTAGTGGGGCTGGGCGTGATGAGCCTATATACTCACTGCCAAAAATATCCCCTCACCTGCTCCTCCAATTCTGCACACATTTTTGGTGCAGAACTCAGGTTCCTTTGGTGCACAGCTTATTGATTGTGTACTCATGAAGGAAACTGCTTTCAAATTGGTCATAGGCATGGGTTTTTCAGAGGTCATGCAAGTAATGTTTTGTATTCCTCATAGTTCCTGTTTCCCAAAGTAATCCATGCAGATTGTAGATCAAGTTCAGCATGGGCTTTCTTAAGTATTTATTTTTCACATTTTATACCGCCCTTCCTCCAAGGAGCTCAGAGTGATGTACATATTTCCTCCCCTCCTTTTGTCCTCCCAACAACCCTGTGAGGTAGGTGGGGCTGAGAGATAGTGACTGGCCCAAGGTCACCCAGGAAGCTTCATGGCTGAGCGGGGATTTGAACCTGGATCTTCCAAGTCTAAGTCCGACTCCCAAACCACTACACCATCCTGGCTTCCTATATCAGTAAGGTATCCTATCAGTAAAAATAGGATTTTTGGTTCCTATATCAGTAAGGAATCATTCACTTCTCTTTTCTTTCCCATTCCTGATTAAAAAATAATAATCCACATGTGAGGGCAAATATCAGTTGATGCCACAGTCTTCATTTGAGGCTTACTTGGCTGCTAGAGAGCTCAGTTTCCCTCCCCCAGTCAGACTCTGATCTGCTCTATCTTCTCCACCTCCTCTTTTATTTTTTCTCTTCCCCCCCTCCATCAGTTGAGTCTCCTATAGAAAACTCCTTGTCTCAGCAGAGACAACGTGGAGCTCCTGACTTGAACTTTCAACTTCTGATTATTTGGCGTGCTCTCTTATTGAGGCCTCTCTTATTGCATAAAGGAACACGGAGCCATAAAAGCCACGATCCTATCTCTAGAGGTTTTGAAAGGAGTTAAGGCATCTCATGCCAAAGGTCAGTAGCAATAGGGATGCACATGCTTCTTTGAGGGATTAGAGGTGGTTAAACTGAAGGATCCTGGCTGGCTTTTGATTGGGAAGAAGCATATACTGCTGACATGTCTACCTGCATATGACGCCCAACTAAGTTGTAGGCTTTCATGTCTTTCCAGTATTCTGTGCTTCTTGGTTCCCTATCAAAGATACAGAAGTTACATTGACTTAGGCCGCAATCCAGCCTAAAAATAGGCCAGCGAAGCATGCGCTGTAAGTGCTGTAAGGCACTTTCGCACCACCTCTGCATGTAAGCGACACGGACTCACTACGCCACATGTAAGTGGCTCACAATGCCGTCTTCCATGACCCGTGCCGGCAAACACTGGTAACCACTGTGCCGGGTGGCGGGAGGGTGTGGGGAGGGAGGGCCGGGATGGCGGAGGAAGGGGGCCATTGGCCTGCCAGACCTGGGAGGAGGCGGGGATATCTGCACTGGGCTACACCGGTATCCCAAGCCCTTTCCCAGGCTGGGCCGGACCAGCATTGTTCTGTATCTGCTGCCTGCTGGGGATGTTAAATTACATGCTGAGAAAAAAAAATATGACAGGTACTGTATTCAGTTCTCTTCTATAATCCCACCATGTAAGAAGATTATTTTATTGAGCCCTCTTGCCTCTCATTTGTTACTGAGGAAGCTGACTAAAGGGCAGCCCACATCCTTTTGTTTGGGGATGGGTGTGGCCCCATTCTTTCCAGTTTGAAGTGTTGCCTTCGAAGTTCAGAGCATCTTTTGGAAAATGCCAAGTCGAGCCACCCCAGCTTGCCCTGCTGCATAGTTCCCTGCCACGCCACCTCCCATACAGGAGTGCCCAACCTTTGCCAGCATCAGAATGCTAGTGCAGTAGTTTTACACTTCACTTCCTTTTCCCATTTACGGAAGAAATGCTCTTTCTGGGGGAGGGTATTTATTAAAATAGTTAAATTCCACCTCTTATACCAAAGGCCCTTCAAGGCAGTTAAGAATATGAAAATAGAAATAGCACATATATGAACAGCAGACTTAAAATAAGCAGCAAAGTGGAAACCAGCACAGAATAAGAAGCAATTGGAATGACCAAAGGGGAGAAATCTCCTCCACAGTCTGGGGAGAGGCTCCAAATGCCTCCAGAACAGTACAGCCACCTTCTGTCCCCAGGAGGCCAGCAGTGGAAAGGCTGAGCTTATTCCTCTTTCTTGTCTCCTCACCTCTGGCCCCCTGGGAGGGAATTCAGAGCATTGGCTGTCCCAAATAGTCCCCTGTCATACCTCAGGTGGCAGAAGAACCTTTTGAGGAAGAGCTTAAAAAACAGGGTAGGTATATCTTGGAGAAGGTGAACCCCAGACTCAGGCTTTAAAAGTCTGCACCAGCGCTTTGAATTGAGTCCTGAAGCGAATGCTAGGCGGCCCTTGGGCAGGGAGTGGGTAGAGACCTGTGCAAAGGACTGAAGCCTTGCTTCTGAAAACACTTCTATGCCTTCATTTCCTACGTGCTTCCAAACTGCTGCAACACTGAGGACTAGAAATTTGCTTTTAGCAACAACAAAAATTCTTGCACATCATGAGCTGAGATACTGCACTTGCATGTCCATTCCACAGAAGTATAGAATACCTACATATCCGGAAGGGCTCTTCTTCAGATCAAGGATCCATCATCAGGTCCAGCATCCTGCTTTTCACAGTGGTCACCCGGGTGTCTCTGGTGGGAAGCCCACTTGCAGGACATGTAGGCACTTGCCCTCTTCTTCTGTGGCTCCCCAGCAATTGGGATTCCGTGGTCCACAACGGCCTCTGAACCTGGAGATGGTGGTAGTAGTGTATAGCCATAATGACTGGTTGTTGCCATGGATCAACTTGCCTAATTTCCTTTTAGAACTGTGTTAGCGGGTGGCCGTGGCCGCAATACATGGCAGTTAATTATTATCAAGAATATTCATACACCACCTTTCAACAAAAAAAATCACACACCAGTTTGTTAATGTCAGAATCCATGCTAATATACAATCCATACATAATGCAGTGTATGAAGAAATACAAGTTTCCCTTGCCTGTCTGAAATCTCTTGCCAATCAGTTTCATGAGTGGATCTCTATCGACTTCCTCCACCCTTGGCATGATGACTCTGTCAACCTCTAACCTGGTGACCTCCTGCAATGTTGAGAGTTGAGCTCTGTGAAGCTGTTCCCTTTATGCGTGTGGCCCCCTTTGGGGTGTGATGCACGTTCAGAGTGAGCTTTTTGTGTGTGGTATTGCTGATAAGGCTTACAGCACTTAGTTGGCACACACTATAGAAAGTTGAGCAAGTCGATATACAGCCCAAGGCCTTTTGTTCAGATCCTGAAAATATCCACCTTGGGTTAAAATGTTGGTTTCTTGCTGGCAAAAAATCCAAATGTAGAGTTATTAATGTAAAACTCACATGATCTCATTCATTGCTGGCTGTATCTGGAAGGTGTGCTCTGTTTCTGCAGCGTTCCCACTCTCTTTATGTATGGGAATGTTTTTCCTCAACTTTTACCCCACAAGACGGACTGTTTCTAATGAAGTCATGACATCATCCTAGAGCAGAGGTTCTCAACCTGTGGTACGGGTACCCCTAGCGGTATGCGGACCTCTTGCTGGGGGGTACGCCAAGCCCTGCCCCTTATCTGCCCCATCAGCAGCTAATTAAGTGTTAATTAACATGGATTTTAATTGTTTTCGGAGCCCTTCTGTCTCTCTGATTTTGGTTTTGGGCTTATTTTTGTACTCTGGAAAATGTACTTTGGTGGGGTGGGGGAGGGAGGAGCTGATTTTGGGAAGTGTGACTTGGAGAGAAAAGAGAGATGTGTGTGTGTAAATTGTTTTAGTACTTTTTTATTTAATGAATCACCTAATTAATTGATTGATCCAATTAATTAGCAGTTAATTAGCAGGGGGTACTTCAGAAAATTGGACCATGATAGGGGATACCCGGGCTTCCAAAGGTTGAGAACCCCTGTCCTAGAGTGTTTTTTTCTGGGTGCTTTTCTCAAAAGAGAGAAGTACATTTCTATGTAGCAGATGGCAGCATCTGGGCATTGCTCTGGCAAAATCTACATGAACAAATGGCCTGAGAGTAGGGAGATGTAGTACTACAGTAGTTTTTAAAAAAGCTCTGGGAAAACCAAATTGTAGGAAGATAAGCTGGGATCAGAAATGCTAGGCATGGAGTTCTGCATGTGATCAGGGCCTTTTCAGACCCCACCTCTGGCAACAACTCCCCACACCTCCTAAAAAGCCCCCTCTCTAAACATTGGAGGTCTGTATGGAGTAGCATCTCATGAGAAATTGCTGCCAGAAGGCGAAATCAACTCCCTGCGCACACAAGGAAGCCCTCTGACTGCATGTGTGCTTCTCTGGATCCCAGCCATTATCCTCCTCTTGAGTAATACTTTGTTTATATACCACCCTTCATGCTTCAAGTACTTCTATTTTAAATGTGCCACTCTTTGGGGGTTGGATCCTTTGCTGCTAAACAATGGAGTATTGAGTGTGTTACTGAAACAGGATTCTGACACAAGTGTAAGACAGAAGACTTTAACCCAGTATGTTTCATCATCACAACCAAATGTCACCCTGCCCAGCAAACACCATGTGACAGATGACACATCAGTGCGTTTGTATGTGAGCTGTTCCTGCTGCATAGCACAACACTGTGCTGGCAGTTTAATGTTCATTCTGAAGTTTGGCGCGGGGAGGTGGACTCTGGTGCCAGATAAACAAACTCTCAGTTTTAGCCCCGCTCTGTTCACATGGCCACACTGTAATGTGAAGAATGTGGGACTGGTAAAGGTTTGACATTTACTGAAATGGTGTGTAATTGCACCTGTGCATGACACAAGCAATGGTGCAGTAAATAATTGGGTTATGAAGCAAGAGCTTGGTGAAGGAACATGGGTGCTCTTATGGACCTCTTTAACAAAATGAAGCCTTTTAGCTTAACTCACCTGTCTGGCATTTCCTTTGTGTGCTTTTTCAGCACAATGAGCTGGTTCAGGCAATTATCTAAGCATAATGTAGGTTCTCATGGTCAAGCTGTGGTGAGCTCACATGCATTCCAACTTCTCTCTTTTTTGGTCTTCCAGGAGACAGAAAGCTTCTACTTTTTGAGCTTTAGAGTAAGATTCCCATTACTTCTGAACTCAGGAGATAGTGTTTGGTTAAAGCAGACCAGGCTA